>JAQFVV010000304.1:0-244748 GCA_028023455.1 Epiperipatus broadwayi
ATTCATTTCTAGCATTCTACTTGAAGACCCAAAGTCCGATTGTAGTGAAATGCGTATCCTCTTTCTAAGGAATTTAATCATCTCTTTATATTTAACAAGACCAACTTAGATTTTAAATATAATCCATTCTGTTATATTTGGCGAACCTAACTATGAAGCATTAAGTTAATGATTTCTAAACATTAAATATAATTGATTATATTACAATTAATACATCAACTGGGATGATTAAATGCCGTCCCGTTATACTATATAATTCTTGATAAAAATCTTCTACCAATTTCATAATGTCAGCCCTCTTTTTAGTAATAATTCCATCTTTTTTCCTTATTGCAGATATAAATTTCCTACCAATAACAAAATATTGTTTTACATTCTTAAGACTTTTATTTTCTTCTACAGCTTTTCTTGCTAGTTCACAGTTATACTTTCTTATATCATTTTCAACTCTTTTCCGCACCATTTTACAAAATTCGAGATATTCAATTCTTTCTAATGCATCATTCTTGCATATCTTCATATTCCTTCTTTTCTTCATAAGTTCTCTAGTCTCAGTAGAAATTTTATTAGTCAATTGCTGCTTTTTTCTACCAGCTATCTTTGTTGCAGTTTTTAAAAGTGTATCAGTTATTTTCATATTAATTTCATTCAAATCTGAATCATGTTCAAAATCTACTAATACTTGAAATCGATTTGTAAGTTCTAATTTAAATTCATTAGAATGTTTCTGAAGATTAGGAATATCAACTGTAAATATAGTTTTTCTTAATAATTTTTGTCTCTCTAGTTTTACATTAACATGTATCTTACCCCTTACTAATCGATGATCACTTCCTGTGTTAAATTTATTAAGAACATTACAATCTTGAAATATGTATTTCCTGTTAGTCAAAATATAATCCAATTCTGCTGTACCTTCATTTGGATGCTTCCATGTCCATTTCCTTCTAACATTTTTCTCAAAAAAAGAATTCATAATATAAAGTTTTTCCTTCTCTGCAAACTCCACAAGTCTATGTCCTCTCTCATTTCTATTACCATAACCAAAATTACCTACAACACTTTCATCTTTCATTTGTTTACCAATTCTAGCATTAAAATCTCCCATAACAATTTTAAAATGTTGTTTACTCTGATCAAAAGCCTTTTGTACATCCATATAAAAATCTTCTACTACTTCATCACTGTGAGAACTTGTTGGGGCATAAACCTGAATTATCTGCATTTGATATCTGCTATTAAGTTGTATAACTAATCTTGCGACTCTGTCTGATACATAATCAATCTCCACAATATTGTTCTTCCACTTTTTATTTATAATGAATCCTACTCCACTTGTATTTCCAATATTTGTGCCTTTATAATAGAGCATATGTCCACTTTTTAAATCAATTGTCTCTTCACCTTTTCTTCTAACTTCACAAAGTCCAATAATATCCCATTTAATATAAGAGAGTTCTTCTTCTAATTCTTGCAATCTTCCTTCACTTTAAAGTGATCTGCAGTTGTAAGTACCTAAATAAAAAGTCATCATCAAATGGCAGCCTGGGTCCGCCTCCAGGATATTCTTAGCACCCTCCGCCTTCGGCCACCAACCGCTGCCTTGGTTGGTGACTTTACAGCCTCCTGGGATTAAGGGCCATGCTTTATTTTTGTCTGTCATAATTGTATAATTGGGAAAAATCTTTATCATTTACACAAACATTCATTCTGCCTTATCAGGCACTGAGAAGAAAGACCATGGTGTTTCTTGATCTTAAACTCAGAGGTAAAAAGACAATAAACTCACCACGCTGGCTAATGCGTGTTGGTGAGCAGCCCATCCATGTTCGTATACTATATGAATAAACATATAGTAATAACAGCTGCAACGACAAGAATGTATGGAGTGGACATTAGGAATTTGCCCTGCTCGGTTCCTTTAAGGCCTCCAAGAGGAATCAAAGGGTCTCCTTTCAGTTAATAGCAAACTCCTTTCTGCAGCCATATATATATATATTCATATTTTCAGGAGTGTGATATATATATATATAGCGTTTCAATATATATATATATATATATATATATATATATATATTGAAACAGATATACTGTTCCACGTATATATTCAAAAGATCCCCCTGCCCATTTAAAAATATAATTTGGTCAAATTAAAAAGAAAAAAGACAACAAATATGTTTAAATCTGCAATTAAAAAAAGGTACAAATCTTTATTAAGATTCATCAATCTAAGAAAGAAAATCATTATTTTCTATAATTGAGAAAAAAAAAATAAAGATAAATCATTATTGATTTCTTAGTTTTAAATTAGAATATAAATAAAAGCTGGCATTTATTAAAAATATTACCTTTTAAATTTTGGAACGATGTTGTCATATAAAGTGTGATAATAGCTTGAGACAGTCCTAATAAATTGGAAAACATGAATCCTTATGATCTGTTATCTGTCCCACTAAAAGTAGATTGTCCCATTCTTAAAAAGAAAAAAGCACTCAGGCTTAAATAAGAGTCATGGGACAAATAAAATACAGTGAATGAGCTGATTAATAAATCCAGAGGTCAGAATATAAATAGTTAAGTTGGAAGTTCAGAAGGGGATTAAAAAAAAGATTTTTAAAGTGTATGTTTAAAGAAGATTTTTTTGAAAGATTTTTTGAAAAAGATATTAAAAAATTGAAGAATTAAAAAGTTAAAATTCCTATTTAAGTATTACTTAATTCTGATTTTCTTCACCTTGGAATCTAACCTTTACAGCCACTGTTAATAATGGAAAAAGAAAACATTATTAAGGAAATTATAATGATGAAAGGCTAAATGACAACAGCTTCCTCTCTTCATTCCAAGCCATGTGTCTCCAAGATTTGCTGTGATAAACATCATAGAAAGTAAATAATGCCATTCAGCTAAAATCAGTGCCCCCTTTTTAATGCAGTCACATCATGGATATGAAGGAAATGACTGAATAAAAAATGAAGATAACAATTTTATTCAATATTTATATGTGTTTATAAAAGATAAAACAAAACATCTTTTTTTAAAAAAAAAATTATGAATAAATTTAGCTATGGAAATACGTTTCATTAATCAAAATGCATTTTTAATAAGGATTGACTTCTCATCTACAGATACATTTGAATTAAAATAAACTCAAAAAAATGAATACTTATAATTTTTGGTATTGTTGATTTACAAATAAGTATACCTAGAAGAGCCAGAAATACTGAGGTATTATATATAACTCTATCTGGATAATAAATAAATGTTTCTGCTGATCAACTTATATGAAGAAATATACATCTGTGGCAGACCAAATAATAATGGTTATGCTATATCACTAAATAAAATCTACAAATGCTTACAGGCATCTTGATGGTATATAAATAAAATAATGAAATACTATATGGATTATAAATGCTTACCTGCCCATTGATTGTATAAAAATATTACACATAACTATAATTAATTAAATTATAATAATATATTTATAATTTAGATAAAATTAGAAAATATCAAAATGAAGGTATACATTCAAAATGAATGCATTTAGTAGATTTATGCTATATTGAGAACAAATTCAAACATTTAAATATGAATTAGTATGTCAATAAAAGTTAATGATTATATGCGTATAATGAACCATATCCTTAAATAAGTTGAAAGATTGAGAAAATCTTTTTTTTTCTGTTGTTTTTAAAAGGATTTTATTCATTATCTGAAAACTCTGAAAAAAGTAATATAAACACAGAATTAAAATATGTTATATACATACGAGTTGAGAAATAATAATACCAAACCAATGAACCTAGGATAAATGTGCATATAGTATGGATTCAAGCCTGGATTTGGATAACCATGAATAAAATATATGTATTATGATTTAACTAACTTAAAATTAACTGGAACTCTGAATTCGATGTAAAATGTAAATTGCTAAAGAACTTGCATTTTTTAATTCATATTGCTCTACTATTGGTTGTATACCAAGATACACAATGGACTATAAATAAAATAATTGTTGAATTAAGTGGAACTCTGAATTAGATGTAAAATGTAAATTGCTAAAGAACTTGCATTCTTTAATTCATATTGCCCTATTATTGGATGTATACCAAGATACACAATGGACTGCAAATAAAATAATTGTTGAATTAAGTGGAACTCTGAATTAAATGCTATCAGTTGTCTTCATTATTCTCTCTGTTGTCTTAATATATTACACTACTCTCTGTGAACTAACTAAATGATTAAAGATGTAAGCTGTTAAAGAACTATTGAAAGACGGACTTTATTATACTCTCAACAGATTACATTTTTAAGTCATATAAAAATGTTATAGGAAGTAGGCCAAAGAGATACAAGGGACTGTCAAGGAAATATTTTGTTTGACGGACATTTATTTAAACCTGTTATTAAATAAAATTATTGTTACTTAAAATTAATTTTAGTTATCTAGTTGTTCAATTCTATTTTTTTATTGCATCACTCATCATTCAGTGCACTTGCTCACAAGAATCTCATGCCTTCTGAGCTATGTCTGGCATAACTAGACCTATGTAAGTCAGGTTGTAGTGAGAGGGAACTCTAGTGGTGCCGTTTGGAAAACCAAACATAGAAATGTCTAGATGCTTCCAGTCTCTATGGTGCTAAATCCTCTGATGAGCAGGAAATATTGTTGTAGGAGGGGGTTAACATCTGCTTTGTGGAATGCCAATTGATAGTTCCTTCCTGCAACATGCTCATCAGGAAATTGTTACAACTTAGGTAATAAAGGGGTTGTATGGTGTTCTGGTTACTATATATATATATATATATATATATATATATATATATATATATATATATATATGTATATATATATATATATGTGTGTGTGTGCGTGTTGTAAAGGTACAGATCTTTGGTTGCACCTTGGATGATGGGAATCATTATCAACCCCAGTAAATAAAATATAGAATTAATATAAAAGAAATTATAATGAATATAATGAGAGATCATGTAATACCTACATAAACACCAATAAGGAAATATACATTCACCAGATTTATATAAATATAGCACTCATTCCTCATCATAAATGATCAATAATAAAAATAAATCAATAGTCAAGCTTGTGACAGTTTGAAATTGGTCTAATATAGACTAGGCTAATGATTTACTCCTTTCTGGTTTTGGGCAGATTATATACATAATAATTTGAATGCACAAACTTAAGTGCTGATCAATAAAAATACAACAGTAAAATAATTCTGGGATACTAAAACATGCTGATCATCATCAATACTCTGACCATTCAATACCATTAATGCACTCGTCAAGTGTAAACTTAATTTGTAATATGTAGGCATGAACTTTAAATATATCCTTGCTCCAATCCAGAATCAACTTCAACTGGATGTCAATAAATACTAAATATAAACTCCTTTTATATAAGAGACAATCAAGCATGAATCTAGCTCAGGAACAAAAGCTCTATAATTGTTATTGTGAACAAGAGATATAATACAATATATAATAATTTATACTATTTTAGGATTAAATAAATTTACTGGAATAATTTTAAATAATAACATATAAATTTATTAATAACTATAAAAATGAAATTAAGATATGCAAAATATGGCTATACATATAAATTAAACCTTTTGATTTTGATGAATGCAAAAAAAATCCTTTTTTACATTGTAATTTACAAATATGTTTTAATATGTTTACATGAAATACACTTATATATAAGCAGACAGACATGTGGTATAATAATTTATTAGCATATTTGAATTGTCATATAATAACTAAAAATTTAATTAATTTTAACATATAGATGTCTATCTGACATGAAGCTATATGAGCACACAGATATGCTATAACACACATGATTTCTCATGTAATAATAATAAAAATATGAGCTATCACATTCTAATGTTACACAAATAATGACTGGTTTAACATATGTATATGTTCATACTGGCATTTAAAAATAAGTCTATTTAAACCATATTATCTTTGCTTAATACACGATTAATTCAATGTCAAAAAACATAAAATGTACATATATATATACACACGCACTCAAATATGCTATATAGTAATTTAAAAGATAACATGTTCAAATTGTCAAAGACTTTAAAAAAAATTGTTTTTGATAATTCATACTGTTTTGTTATTACAAATGCATAATGCAACCATGCATTTTCATATTATAAACATCTGGTTTCTGTTTAAAGCTAATGAAAATCTTGACAGTCTATGCATACACTTTTTATATTGTCATTTCCATTTTTCTTTCTAGTTTCAGAAAATGTAAGTTTCATTTATCTATGATAAAAATTATTAATTTTATGATAATTTTTGTGATCAAGTAAATTGAATTTTTTTGTCTTTCTCTCAGTTTTTTTCATTTGTAATGGAATTGGAGTTGCCCTGAAATTTACATTGAAAAAATATAAGATTTTACCAATGTGCTTAGTTGAATGATCACTATTGGGAACATATGGTATTTATTTTTATAGATTTTGAAATTATTATTTGAATTTATATTTGATAAAAAATATATACAAAAAAATATTATTGAAACTAACATGTATGCTGATCAAAAAAACAGCTCATGATTGTGTAGCATTATATCATGAATTATCAACATTTTTGTAATGATGAGGGCTTGGGTCCAGATGTCCAGTATATGAATTAGCTGAAGTATGGACTTCTGATAAGAGACAAAGATAAACTTATTTTTGCAAATATATTGATCCAATTTAGATTTTTTTCTATAATACCTTGTCTGCATTTTAATAATAATAACAGTACACAAATGCTAAAATTAAAGATTTTGACAGTATATAAACTTAGGCCGATTATAGACTACTGCAATGCAAATTTCAAAGATGCATATCAAATGCAGAGAAGTGGCCATTAATGAAGCTGTTATTAAATCTATAGTCATAGTAGCCTGAAACAATATGAGCCCTCAAAATCTATAAAAATATGATAAATAATACTACATTGCACTGACTCTAAACTGATAACTTATATTCCAAGATTAACTCTATAATAAATTTAGTATTTCATTCACTTTTTATTTTATTCTGAACTATTTTAGTAGTAATTTTTAATAAATTACAAACTATTGAAGTTCTTTATTATAATATTCAAATTATACTAATTATTGATCAATATTAACTACTTGTTATGAGGGATGTTATTAGAGATGACATATTCATTGCAAACCCCTGTATGGAAAATATATTGAAGGACTACTAGGAAAAATGAAAGGTAGGAAAAATGAAAGGTACGAATATCTTTATTTAATTAATTGTCCAAATGATGGATTACCTTAGATCATCATCATCAATGATTATCAATCCATTGCAGGAGAAGATCTCTTTAAGTTCAAACCATCTTCTTTGATTTTAGCCTTTCTTCTCCACATCACCCTTGCACCCTTTTTTACTTCATCCATCTTTTTAACTTGTGGTCTCTTTCTGGGTCTTTTACAATCTCTTGTCATCCAGTTTTAGATTTCAATTGTCCATCTATTTATCATCTCTTCTAGCAATTTGTCCAGCCCACCTCCATGTAAGTCTTTTAATTTTTTCAATGAGGTCAATAACACCTGTTTGTTCTCTTACCCATATATTGCATTGTCAGTCTCTTTGTGTTACTCCTAACATGCATGTCTCCATACTTCTTTGAGTGTTCTGAAGTCTCTGTATTACTCTTATATTAAGTGTCCAAGTCTCAGATCCATAAGTAAAAACTGGTAAAACTCATTTATTAAAAACGTTTCTTTTTAAGCACAGGCATATTTCCTTTTGATATCAAGTTATTTCTACCAAAAACACTCCAACTAAGTTTAATTCTATGATTAATTTCATCCATTATGTTTCCATATGTATTAATAATCTGACCAAGATATTTGTAGCTGTTAACTTCTTCTAACTCATCATAATCAATCTTTATTTTCATATTTTGAGTAAATCCATTGAACATTACCTTAGTCTTTTTAACATTTATTTTTAGTCCTACTTTTCTACTTTTATCTGATAACTCCTTCAGAATTTCCTGCATCTCTGAAGATATATTATATTTAAAGTCATGCATTTTACACATTAACAAATAAAAAATTATATACAACTTGATATAATTTATACACATTCATACATTTTGATATATTGTAATGGTCAGATCCATATGCCTTATTAACACACTGCAGAATTCAAACCCCAGACACAAAACTCAATACTCTAGGAGGGGTTGCTTCCCAAAAGTCCCAAGTTTGAATCCAAAGTCTATACTCTACAGCACCACCTATGTTACAACACATCTGATGATTCTAGTAGTATAGTTTATTGCCAGTGCCAGGAGTCGGGGGCAAGCAAGAGATTCTATAATAAAATACATTATTAGGTTTGCTAAGTAACATCTATTGATGCTACAAAATATATATAAAATGTGATATAGACTGATGTAATGGTGTGGATCACAGAAAATAAATAAGTAATTTCAAAATGATTTAAATTTTGTGGTTTATTAATTGATCATGCCATTAAATCATTTAAAAGATAAATTTAAATGAAGTGCCATTTATGTTTGCAATAATGGCTTGTTAATATCATATATTCTTTACACCTCTGGTTAACACAATATAATATTACAACAATGTGCTTAAGCAAAAGTACAGTTGGATAAAGAAAGGCTGATTTCAAAGACATATGAGGCCTATAGTAAATATAATAAGTATTTGCTTAAATCAATTTCATATTTAATGTTTGATAAAAGAACTTATATTGAATTCAAGAATAGTGCAGATCAAAGCTAGCTGAGTCATAAGGTAAGGAAGTGATTAAAATGCGAGCAATTTAATTTAATACTATCATTTAATATTAAAGGAAATTGGTGGTACCAGTGAAAGTTTAATGTATAGGATGGAGTGCAGTACATTGAAACTATGTTGCTTTGTAAAATAAAATAAAGTAAAATTAAAAATAAAGCAGACAGGATGGCATCTTGCCATGGATCCATAGAAAGTTTCATCTCAAATCAGCCTGAGCTTGGTATCCTACCATGTAACTCTGTGGCTAAGTGACGCATGCGTAAATTTATTAGGTATAACTTTCTAGCACATACTCTATCTGGAAACCGCAAGAATAAGAGGGAATGGCTTCAGCCATAAGTCCCTTGAGAAAGTCAAAGCAGGCCTCAAAACACCCAAATCACATACACTGGCAATACACAAATAATGTACATAAAATTATATAAGTGGGATGACTTTATTTGAGCAAAGGCACTTAATCAGTTCCTAATAATTTTAAGAAGATCCACACATTCTCGACCTGAAATTTCACAGTTTTTAACAGTAAGTAGAATTACAATAAAATCAGTTATAATATTTAAGAAAATGGATTGGGAATGCATGATTAAACAGAGATTCATGAGATTATACATAATCATGCATTTCTCTATATTATATAGTTCATTTATTATCCTTGCATTATATTTTTTTTAAAAATAAACCTTTCTTAAAAGACATAAAGTTATATATATATATATATATCAGGAGGCATCAATAATTAATAAATCTAAAATATTAAACAAGATAGCCTTCGAGAGCAATCTAACAAGATATTTAAAATATTAGGGTCAGTTCTATCATTAATCTGCAGTAATACGGCAGCATACTAATAAAAGGGGAAAATAAATAATTTACTTGATTGATGACTATCTAGACACATTATAATAATAAAAAAAAACAAAATAAATTAGCAAATATAAAGATATCAACGCAAGGATAGAGAAAAAAACACACAAATTAGATTACAAAGTGTTTATAATAGAAAGACCTTTAGGTATTGAGTGATTACAAAAAAAATTATTTAAAATAGCTACAGCTTAGTGGAAATATATATATATATATATATCACAAGAGCTCTTAGACAGTACATGCACATTTTGTTTTCTTTGATTGACTTGAATTGGAGATTTTAGTGGAAGTTAAATTGCAGCACTCATTTTGATATAGCAGATTCTTTAGTCAAGGATCAATTTACGTTAGACTTTCAGCAGCAGTGGTAGTTCACAGTAAGTATAGGGCATCTGATGGTATGATGTGCTGCAGGATTACCATTCTCGACAAGCAAGATAGCCTTCCTGTCAGCCTACTCAGACATTCTACTCTCACTTGGCAAGGTCTCTAATGGTATAAAGCTGGCTTTAGCTTCTTGTTATAAAAAAAATTGAAATCTCAGTGAACTTCAGTTTTAATAAAATTAACTTCTTAAAATATGGCCACACTCTAAAATCAGTAAACTATATTTCAACAATATGGCTACTAATGGAAATAGAATAATGTGACCACTAAGTAACATAGAATACCATTAAAAACAACATATTAATTAATAAGTTTGACCCTATATATACCAAGAAAGCTCACAATAGAACTATCCTGTGGCAATCAATCCAGAACCAAAAATAGATTTGCTATAAAATAAATGTTGTTACTTATCTTAACCAAATATCTGAAAACAGGGTTTTATAATTAATTTTACCTTTAAGATATTCAGATTATAATTTGGTTTTACTTATTTTAATTAAAAAATACCAGAGTGGACATCTGTTGTTTATGGCCAAATATTCAAGACACTAGTGGATTTTAAACATTTTTATTAATTAAGCCTATTGTTCTCTTTCCAACCCTCATTTACTTTCTACATAAAATGCGTGGTATGATTTTAAAAATCTAAAATAAAATTATTTACTTTTATAATTCTAAATGTTTAAATCTATTTAAAAGTTGAATATTATTTTATATTAAATAAAAAGAAATATTATGAATGTAATATTTTTATATAAATAGATTTAAACAAAATAACTTTAAATAACTAAAAGTTTTAAAATATATTATCACAGTATTTGTGTAAATACAACTTATATGACATACTTTTTAAAATGAATATATATATATATACGTGTATATACTTGCAATTTATAAATTATTAATGCTAGGATTTTTTGAATTATATATATATAACATGAGTAATGCTCATGGTCTAAATTAAGCAGGATTTCGGCATATAAGAGCAGTACAGACACAATATGATAAATTGGGGTTTAAAATAGGGTATGAGGGTAGGAAAGAAGTGAGAAAAGGTGAAACAAAGATTTGCAAGCAAATCTTACTGTTTCAATATATATATATAGCTTAATTTAGATAAAATATTAATTTCTTAAATTGATATATTTCTAAAAATTACAGGAAACATAAGATCAAAAAAATACTAAATTTAAATGTTATTTTCTTACTTATACCAAAACGGGGGGCATACACATTAATTTTCTGTTCTCTCACAATATTTGAAATAATAACCTACAATAATTATTTCTACCAATTAATACATAATGCTGGCTTCTGTGATGATCATTTTTCTCTGTTTTTAGACAAAACAAAACTTCCCTTGCATGCTCCAACTCACCAAGCTTTGTTTAAATGTATAATAACAAACAAAAAAATAATTCAATTTTTATTTTGCTGTTTTTTTTGCTAGACAGGTTTCAGCATAATGGTGCACATCACATAGTGATTACTTGAGGGTTATATGTAGCATACCTGGAGAACTTTTATTTCATCCTCTTTAGTTTACTTATCTTTCTCAGCAGCATTAGTGTTTTTTTCTTTTACCAGATTACAAATAAAAGCTTACCAAACTAATGGTAGCTTCTATAATATATATATATATATTCTACCTAAACCCTCTTTTTTACCGTCGTTCGTAAATTTTATAAAAACATCATTTATATAAATCAATAACAATGTTTTAATTTTTATAATAACGACTCGATCAGAATTTTGTACCTCCCTCTTACACAAAATCCTATCACAGGGCTGTCAGTACTTCGGGTAGAGTAATCAATATCATTGAAAAACATTTGCCAATAACATTTATACTCGTTTACTAGACTACATATTAGCCAATCAAACTTTTTATTTATTTAAAGGAAAAAATCCTATGGGCACCAGCCGACCTTGTCGACAAGTCTGCTTGACCAATACAATCTAGTACCCGCTCCCGCTAGCTCAGCTACAATACTCAATAAAATATACTCCGCCTACTTAAAAATCAATTTTAGAATCTTTCTCTGCGCTAATTTTCTCGCTTTCTCTTTTTCTTTTATTTAATTATTTAATTTAAATCTAATTTGAGTAATCACTAAACCATGAAATCTCTATTTACGCTATTACACTTCGTTTGGTCTTATAATATAATTAACTACACTTTCGTTCAAGTTTAGATAAATTTTAATGCAATCAAAATTTCACATTATAAATACAAAAAATAATTATACGCACACTTATAGTTGAAATCACAATAAAATCTCATATTATAAATACATTTAGAAAGTAATTATACGCATACACTTATATTTGAAATCACACTAAAATCTCATATTATAAATACATTTTGAAAATAATTATACGCATACACTTATATTTGAAATCATACTAAAATCTCTGGGTAATGGAGCTAAAGACAATTAGTAATTATTGTTCGTAAGATAAAGTTCAGAGTTTATTATTACGGCTTTTTATTAGTGAATTAGAAAGTGAAATAAACATTACCTAGCTTTCTCCCTTTTGCACAGTTCCGAGCGTTGCTTCTAATAGTATTTCATTCGGTCAGTTAGCGCTAACTCTTTGCAATCCGTTTCCCGATGTCATTGGGATCCTGTGGGCTCCACGTGGACACTCCATCCACTTCTTGTTTTACACGACCATGATCGAAATTTGAACTGTCTGCTGTTGGTATTGCATGGAAGGATTCGGCCGGTTGTTCACACGATGGGTTTAACAATGCAGCATTTTACTTTAGATGTATACTCTCTATCTATGAAAATAATATAATTAATGAATGAATAAGTAAGAAGATTAAGATTAAGATGTGAAGTATAAGATTAAGATGAGAAGTGAATGAATAGAAAATTCGCCCTTTTTATATTTTACGGTCCTTATCTTGCGGATTCAATCTACAATACGTAACTAATCCTCTGGTGTTTCAGTTATGGTCCATGCTGACTTTCTGGTGTTCACATTGGTTATTTAATTTCTTTGTATTCTCTGCTAGAGTTATTTCAATTTCTTTATTTCACTTTCTTTGTTATAGTTATTTCAATTCCTTTGTTAAAGTTATTTTCAATTTCTTTGTTAAAGTTATTTTCACTAATTATCCGTTTAATGGAAATTTCTTATGTTTGTCATTAGCTCCCATTGTTCCTTACATTCCTTTAATTACATATATTTTTTCTTTTTTATTATGATTATAAGACAAAATGAATTCCACCTTGCTTTTTCTTTTTTTTTTCTTAAAGCAATCTTAAATCGAATTTCAATTTAGTTAAATCAAATTTTAATTAAATCAAATCTAGTTAAATCAATTTTTATGTCTGTAGGTTTTATTTAAATACGATTCAAAATTATATTTTATAAAACTATTTATTTTATGCTTTTAACGATAACCTGTCTATGAAAAAAATCTTTTTATTCTTATTTTACCCTACGAGATCTCTTATTTTTATTAATATTTACACAAATCGTTTATCAATTTATATAGTTTTTTTAAAATTATGTGTACCTCCGAAGAAAGCACACTCCTTCCTGATATATCTCGGTACAATATATATATATATATATATTGTAACAGGATATATATATATATATGCGTTACATTTAAATTCTAATGCTTAATGTTTTTATAAATATCTAATACTGAATTAAAATCGCAAACGTTCAAAATGCACAAATAACGAATTATTAATTTATTTATATGTTTGATTTAAATATTAAATCAAAGCTTTAAAAAAATTATAGAATCGAAACAAAGATTCTAATCTTTAAATAAAGTATAAAATAAAAACCTTTTTAATAATTGCGAAGATTTTTTTAATTTTTAAATATAAAAATTACAAACAGATCCTTTGGGAAAAATTACCATTAAAAAAAAGATTACAAAATAGATAAGAGTTCCCGCCCAGAGATAGAGACACAGACCTCAGTGGAAAACCCAAAATCTACTTGGCCACAAACTGAATTAACCAATAAAATACAGACATGAAATATGTTTGATGAATCCTGCATTCCAGAGATAAGGTACCTGAGGACTATAAAAAGAAATCCAAAACAATAATTAGGGGTTACAGAGAGAATTAGAAATTTGAATTCATTTCGTTGTTACTAAAAAGTTAAAATAAATATTGTCACTGTTACCTAAAAAATGTAATCTGTTTAATCATGCTTCCTTCAGTGAGATCAGCCGATGACAGCTTTCATCTCCACGGATCCTAGGATTGAACCACTGGTGCCATATGCAGAAATCTTCAGAAAACATCGTAAATGCATCTTCATAAATCATCATTGCCGACAAGAAATGGATCTTGTATAAAGTCAGATCTACATCGCGAAGGAACAAGCCAGGAGAAAGAAAGGAAAGTATATATTTTAAACAAAAAACATTATAAACTCTTAATTTAAAATCTCCTAACTTTAGTTTCCTTTAAAGATGAATTATAGACTTTCTCTTTTTTTTTTTGATCAAATCTAAACTTTATAAACTTTAAAAATTTTAAGTCTTATCTAAAATTGAAACGTAATCTTTTTAAAATATGTTATATGTTTTCATTTATGCTAAGTGTAAGATCTGTTTGTAATGGGGTGGGGGTTTGCTATTGCAAACGAATTTAAAGATGAAAATATTTATCGTTGTTTGTGCATTATTAAATTTTAAAATAGGTTAAAAATAGTCTTTCTGGAAAGAAAATAAGTTAAATATAATGTCATTTTAAAATGATTTTAAAACTGTAAACTAAATATTTTATTTTTATTAAATTAATAAAATTATTTAAATGTTAATTGAGTACAGATGGCTGCTAGACTAGTTCAAATATATGTTAGTTTAAAGGGGTTTTGATTTCAGATTATTTGTTTCATAGTTGTGTCAGTGCTGGTGGAGAGATATATAGACATTTATATCAATGTAATGTGAAGTGTGTTAGCACCTAGGACTACGAGTCCAACTGAATGCATGACCCCAAAGAGAGGTAGTCATATCATTGAAATGGACGCAGACATATTTCCTGTGCCATTGACCCATTCCAGTTCTATGGATTGAGAAGATAAGTCAGCAAGATAAGACTGCTCTCTCATCTATACGCAGCATTTTTCTCTTATTATTACATACATGATTCCTTCGCCAGATAGAAGCACATTCCTATACTGGTTGAAGCTCATGTTTTCTCCAGTAATATCATGCTGTTCAGATGCACATTCCTGTCATGTGATTCTATGCTAACATGTTCATATTGCATTGGTTGCTGATATATATCTGGAAGCGAGCATTGGTGTGGCTGCTGACTTTTAACCAAGAATCAACTGTTTGAAAGTCTTTTAGGTGCATGGTCTGGATAGCTCATCTATACTCAACATTTCTCAAATTAAAAGTTAAAAACAAAATAATGAAACAGAATAAAACAAATTTCTCAACATTTCTAAAATTAAAAGTTAAAAACAAATAAAATAATGAAACAGAATAAAACAAATTTCTTCTTGTGTAATAAAAATTATTTTTTTGAAAGTTTGTGCATTGTTAATTATATACGTAAATAAAATCTTTTTTTGTGTTATTAATACTGACAGTGATCTAGTGATTATATATTATTATTATTATTTATTAAAAGAAATATATTTAATGAATGTTTTAAACCTCTGCTACTTCATGAGCTAGTGACTTGGGCTGGCGGTCGTGATTTTAACAGCGCGTATCTGCCTACTCTATAAATTTTCTAGGTCCAAATCGCCTAGTGGTGTTCTCGTATGGCAGATACGGTAAGACTGGAATACTTCATCATCATCCCTGACTGTTATAATATATATATATATATTTATTTATTGTGACAGAATGGGTTTGAACCCAGTCACAAATAATATTATAGGTGATGGTAAATAAACATATATGTAGATGTATATATAAAATTAGTTTTATTACATGATGGTTACATAAATACACAAATGAGGGGAAGGGGCTCTTTCATTTTGAAATGATGTATATGTGTGTGTGATGAAAGTGTGTGGGAATAGGTTAGGTAGATGAAAAGAGAGAAATGAGATTTTTATTTCATGTTATAAAAACCTAGATATTTTCATCAGAAATTAAATTTTACTTTCTTTTGTTTACAATAAAAGCAGTGATAAAGGTTTTTCACATGTCAAAAAAAATCTGGTTAGGCACCATTGAAAACAGGAAGTGAGATCAAAAGAAACTTCTAGAACAAATGGAGGGACTATAAAAGAGATACTCTCATAACGCCTAGGGTCTTGTCCCTGCAGAGCTCCATCCGTTAGCAGTGGAATCGTGAATTAAATTTTGAAAGTTTTAAAATTTTAAACTTACGTAATGGTGGATCAAAAGGAAATGGTGGGGTAAGAGCATATCAGATTCAAACCCCTAATTGCAGCTGTTTAGATTAGCAAGATGCCTCAGAATTAAAATAATTATCAACATCAGAACCAAAGCAAAGTCTCATCAAACAATGGTTGTACACGAATACAAAGATTGGGAAGCCTCCAAAAGAATTCTATGTCTATTATCTGCATTCATCAGAAATCTTCAAAGTAATTTTCTGCAAATTCCCCGGGGAAATTCAGGTAAAGAAGTTTACATATTGATTTTCATTGTGAGAAAGAAATTGTTACACATTTATAATAAGTGAATATGACAATCCAATTAACTTAATAATGAAACTTTGTTAAATTCTTACATTCAAAGTGCAATTAGCATAGGAGTTCATGTGGAATAAACTCTTTCTATCTACTTTTGCTACTTGATTTATGTGTAATGAACATATTGGAAAGAATGTTACATGTGTGCATATCAAAGTGACAGAGCATTAAAAATAATTATGTTTAAAAGGTTTGAGGGTTTAATTATGTGTTTTATCTCAAAGATTAAAATAATAAGAATGGTCTTTGAAAACATTTAAATGAAATCTGATTTGAAAGTGAAACTCTAGAAATCTTATTGTGACCTTTACTTTATATATATATATATATATATATATATTATTTTGAGTTTCAAAACTCTTACTCCCATTCGCATCTATTTCCAGCCATGACATCATCTGACCATGAGACTGAGCTAGCTGATGGTCAAAAACATCCCTCACATTCTTTAAGATAGTGGATCTTGTGGGTAATATATTCACTTCATATAATTCTTATATTCGTAAAAGATTGGCACTTGGAGTCCTATGGATGACCATAAATATGTGTTGGGAATGCATTACAGTTAATGAGAACAAATTCAGAAGAAGTTTTGATCAACAGTAATTAAGTCAAAAATGATTTAGTTAAATATACATACATAGGCACATATGTTTTCTGTGTTGTAAGTGTAATAGGTGAATTTATTATATAGTGAGAAGGTTGTTTTGTTACAATGACATCCCAACTAAAGGGCTTCGAAGAGAAGTAGTGCGGATGAAGGAAATTATGAGCGTTCAGCAGTAAACAAGTTAAGAGTAAGGGAACGAATGTATAATAATCATTTAAATTTTGAAAGAAGTAATCATGTGAGATTAAACTGTTGTTCTGTCCCGAATGAATCAAGCTTACAATTGCTGACTTTATAAAAAATCCAGCTAATAAATGGATTAAAGTTATATTTTAGGTATGATTTTTATCAAGTGTTTCACTAGTAATTTCAGAAATATGTTAACAAAGTGATAGTTGTTTGTATTATTATTGAGGAAAGTGTTTATGTTTTAGATAGATAATTCAAATGAATCATTTTAAATAAATTGAAGTGTGTTGTCTTTTTAAATTTATATCTCAAGAAATAACCATCTTGTCATTTTGTGTTTATGCAATAGGCCAAAGTACATAATCCCTTATCTTTTGTTTGTCTAATTGATGAGGTTTCAAGAGTTAAAGTGCTAGGCAAACTATAGTAGAGGCTAACAAGAAAGCAGTGCATTGTATTGGGATGGGGAAGTGGAGTCTGAGGTGTTAATCAAAGATAAAATAAAAAAAGAAAAGTTCATGAAAACAAAAATGCAAAATAAAATGGAAAAAGAGGAACAGGAAAATATTTTGGAGCAGAATTTGGGGAAACTTGAATGTTTAGAATTTAGATTCAGAGAAATAGAAAAGAGAATGAGTATATTGAAACAGAAAGGAGGAATTAAAGATAAAAATGATTTGGGGGAACATAAAGATGAAAGCACAGAAGACTCAGATATGGAGAGCGGAGGTGAATAGAGGCAAGGCACTCAAGTAAACCCTTCAGGAAAACTGGCAGTGGTAATAGGTCATGCAGTGGCACAAGAGAATGTGAATGAATTCCTAAAAATTCATCCATTCACAGGTAGGCTGGGGGAAACACCTGTTGAGCATATACGTAGTTTGAGAAAGTACTTCAGTGTAAATCCCATGGCGGAGGAAAGTAAAGTAATTATCACACGTGGAATCCTCATAGACAATGCTCAATCATGGTGGGATGCTCTGGGTCACCAGCCAGCTACTATCAAAGAGTATCAAAAAAAAGTGAGAGAGGCCTTTTGGTCTGAGGATAGGCAGGAGTTGATGCACTATCAAATCATGCACGAGAAGTTTAAGGAAGGTTGTGATGATAACTATTCACAGGTGGCTAGACTGTGGACATTGGATGCATGCAATCTGACAAAGAGTCCAATACTACACATTATATGACATAGTATGCCCATGAGAGTGGAACAGATGATCTTGGGAGTGGGGAAAGCAACCATTAGAGAGATTGCTGAGTTGCTCAGTGCCATTGATATGAGCTCATATGACTATGGGGGCATTGTGAAGCAGTTAAAACAGATGGAAGAGGGTGGAGAACAGGAATGGAGACTTTTCAAAGTGTAGAGAAACACCTGATGAGAAGAAACCACCTGACAAGCCAAACTTTGGACCAGAATGAGAATCAGAGGGACACATGAGGTAAAATAGATAGTGTTGTAAAAAATGAGCCATTCAAAATATGCAAAAGGTATTTGTAGGCTATTGGAGAAGGGGGTATTGTGACAGAGTGGGTTCAAACCCAGTTACAAATCATATTATAGGTGATGGTAAATAAATGTATATGTAGATGTATATATAAATTTAATTTTATTACGTGGTGGTGGGTTACATAAATATATACATGAGGGAAAGGGGCTCTGTCATTTTGAAACAATGTATATGTGAGTATGATGAATGTGTGTGTGAATGAGTTAGGTAGTTGAAAAGAGAGAAATGAGATTTTTATTTCACATTAGAAAAGCCTAGAAGTTTCCATCAGAAATGAAATTTTACTTTCTTTTGTTTACAATAAAAGCAGATATAAAAGTTTTTCACACATCAACCACAATCTGGTTAGGCAGCATTGGAAACAGGAAGTGAGATCAAAAGAAACTTCTACAACAAATGGAGGGGACTATAAAAGAGATACACCCATAATGCACAGGGTCTTGTCCATGCAGAGCTCCAACCATTACCAGTGGAATTTTGAATTCAATTTTAAAAGTTTTAAACTTTTAAACTTACGTAATGGCAGATCAAAAAGAAATGTTGGAGTAAGAGCATAACGTATCAGATTTAAACCCCTAATTCCAACTAACTGCAGCTGTTTCATCCAATAATAGCAAGATGCCTTGGAATTAAAATAATTATCAATGTTGGAACCAAAGTGGAGTCTCATCAAACAATGGCCATACATGAATACAAAAATCAGGAATCCTCAAAAAGAAGTCTATGTCTATTACCTGCGTTCATCGGAAATTTTAAAAGTAAACAAAACAATCTTCTGCAGATTCCCTGGGTAAATTCAGGTAAAGAACTTTATGTATTGATTTTTAATTTGAGAAACAAATTGTTAATCATTTATAATAAGTGAATATGACAATCCAATTAACTTAATACAGAAACTCTCTTAAATTCTTATTTTGTGGACATTCAGAGCACAATTAGTATAGGAAGTCACATGGAATAAACAGTTTCTATCTACTTTCGCTACTTGATTTATGTGTAATGAACATACTGGAAAGAATGTTGCATGTGTGCATATCAAAGTGACAGAGCATTAATAATTATTATGTTTAAAAGGGTTGAGGGTTTAATTATATGTGTTTTATCTTAAAGATCAAAAGAATAAAAATGGTCTTTCGAAGCATTTAAATAAAATTTGATTTGAAAGTGAAACTCTAGAAATCTTATTGTCTTTTCTTTATATATATATATATTGTGTTTCAAAACTTACTCCCATTCGAATCTACTTCCAGCCATGATGTTACCCGACCATGAAACTGAGCTAGCCGATGGTCAAAAACCTCCCACACATTCTTTAAGATAGTGGTTATTGTGTGTAATATATTCACTTTATGTAATTCTTATATTCATATAAGATTGGCATTTGGAGTTCTATGGATGACCATAAATACGCATTGGGAATGTATTACAGTTAATGAGAACAAATTCAGAAGATGTTTTGATCAACAGTAATTAAGTCTAAACCGATTTAGTTAAATGTGCATACATAGACACGTACATTTTCTGTGTCATAAGTGTAATAGGTGAATTTATTATACAGTGAGGAGGGGGTTTTGTTACAATATATTTAATTTGCCAATTCAAATTTGAATTAGGTCCTGTAGAAACAGCTTCCAACAGTTCTCCAATAATTTATTTTTGTTTCTGCTATATATATTGTCTTCTCTGCCAATGACTGAGTTCTCATAGTCAGTACTCACTGATCATTGACTGACTTGTTCCAATCACTAATCGCTGATCACTGACTGACTCTGACTAATCACTGACTCTCTGACTGACTCTTCTTGTACATAAAGCAAAATTCTCTCTTTTTATACAATACATACCCAAAAGAACAAAACATTGTAACATATTATTTTTGATTTCAATTATTTTTTTTCTAATCAGATCACGTATTATTCTTTTAATTATTTATAGAAAAAAAAATCAGTAATTTTTATAAAGCACTTTACAAATTTAACTTTGACTAAATCTCTTGATATATTTAAAAAATAATATTTTCAATACATTTTTTTTATCAAAGTGACAAATTGTTTAATTACCTACAAAAAAAAAAAAAAAACTACAGGAATTATAAAAATTTTGATGCAATAATGTATTTAATTAGATTCTGATAACATCTCTTGGTACATTAAAAAATGTATACCAAAGAAAATGAATGAAATCTTCTTAGCATCTCTTTTTATGTATAAATGTAATTAAAACAAACTAACATACATTTTCATTAGTTTTTATTTTCTTTTAACTTTGTTAACAAAATTTAATATCTAAGAATATATGCAATATGTAAATATTGCATTAACTATCTGATTGCAACATTAATATGTGAGCATATATATTTCCTACAACATCCTTTTGGTTTTTAAATGCCATTTCTACTTTTAAATATTATGAGTCATCTAACACTTGAATACAATGCTGGATGACCAAAACTTGTGATAGGATTTGATCATTATCAGTCACCATCATAGTATTTAGTACAATAGATTGAAACTTTATTAATTAACATGAAAATAGTTTTCCTTAACCATTATTATTACCATTCAATCTTTTGCCTCTACAATAGATTAAAAACTTTAATACAAGAGTAATTAATAAAACAGAGACTTCTAAATGTAAGGTATTTACTTATTTTCAATAAGTTTTATATTTTATGTACTTCTAATGTATTAAAAAATTATTTTTTTCTCATGTGTCAAAGCATCAGCCAGGAAACGAACCTGCTAACCAAGGGCAACTGCTTGTAAAGCAGCTGACACTGACCTCTCGACCACCAATGCTTGACCAAAACTTTTAAAACATAAATTGCATATTATATTTAATTTTAAAATTATGTTTATTGTTTGTATTAAAAAAAATGAAAAATTATGTTTATTGTTTGTATTAAAAAAAATGAAAAAGAAAAATGGCTGCTAATGAAATGGGGTTAAGGTAATTTGAAAGAGAGAGTAGGAATATGCATTTAGCTCTTAGAATAAAATTAAAAATTAAAATAAATGAAATCCTGTTCACTGACAAACAATGGTCATAGATTGGATTATCTAAGATTGGGTTTATCAGATTTTGTCTCTCTTAATTTTTTTTCTTGTTGTGAGGAGAAATAATAACCAAATCTGGACTCATTAGGTATGTAAAAAAACATTAACCAATAATTAGTTAATACCAAACCTAAACAATCCAAAGATAAACTTTTTATAGCTATGTAAGTTATCAAATGCAATTATGCAACATCTTTGATAGTAGGCTGAAGGCAATTGGTACTTCTTTTTGTCATTAATTGCTCTATATGCTAAATGAATGAAAATGTTGCTCTGACCATTGAAGATGCCTATTCTTAACATGTTGTCAAATGCTTACTTATGAACTAAATAGCAATTATCTGCATATCTGCACACAACTTATAGTATTTCATGAAAAATAGTGAAAAAATAATCCATCATTTCAGAGATGACTATGTATGGACAGAGAAAATATCAGTCATATTAAATCACATAAAGTAATATATATATATACATATATATATATATATATACTTATATATCTATATATATATATATATATATTTCATACCATAGGACTGTATATATCATATAGAAAGACATAGCTATACCTAATTCAGCTTTGAAAATTACTGATAAAACATTTTGCATAATAATTAATTAATTTATAAATGAAAGCCTTTACAAAAATATGCAAATAAACTAAATATTTTTATTATGTAACTTATTTAAATTTTAGATATTTTATTAATTGTAAAATATATTTTCTTTCCCCTTTTTTACTATTTTGTAACTTAATGCCTTTTTTATTCACTTGTGTATAACTAGAAACAGCATGTTGGGGAGAGAGCATATGATTCTTAAAGAGTATTTATTTTATTTCATTGTATATATCGGATATATTTATATATATATATATATATATATATATATATATATATAAATCATCACTTGTTGCATCTAAAGTTATTTTTTATTCTAGTTACTCTTATATCAAATTAAAAGCTCACTGCCTATCAACTTATTATTTAATATAAAATTATACATTGATATTTTGTAATTCATTTGAGAATTAACTTTGGATTACATTTTATAATTCATTGGAGAATTAACTTTGGATTACATCTCTCTATTATTAAAGTAGCAAATTACTTTATTTTTAATTAATGCTGGCAACTGCTTTCACCTTAGGTATACATTATCTGTAAATAAATTCAGTGTTGATATTCTGCATATTTTATTTAAAAGATTTACAGTCAACATTTTAATATAGACAAAATTTACGATTTATTCCCTTTATCGTTAAAATCATACAATATCAACTTCTTCAAAAATGAAAACTATTTATATTTAACAAGCTATATTTCGTGTGCCTGAATATGTTCATATGAATGCATAAGACTGTTGCTTTGAAACATACATGTAAATAATAATAATCATGTGATGAATTTGAAAAGGCAAGCATCAGATAATTAAATTACAACAATGCTAATGAATGATCATCATCATCATCATCAACCAGTATCAATCCACTGCAGGATGAAGGTCTCTCCAAGTTTAATCCATCTTCTCTGATCTTTAGCTTCTCTTTTCCACAACATCCCTGCACATTTGCTTATTTCTTCCATCCATCTCACATGTGGTCTCTTTCTGGGTCTTTTACAATCTCTTGGAATCCAGTTTAAAATTTCAATTGTCCATCTATTATCATTTCTTCTAGCAATATGTCCAGCCCAACTCCATTTCAATCTTTTAATTTTTTCAATAAGGTCAGTAACACCTGTTTGTTGTCTTACCCATACATTGCATTTTCGATCTCTTCTTGTTACTCCCAACATACAACTCTCCATACTCCTTTGAGTGGTCTGAAGTCTCTGTACTGCTCTTCTAAAAGTGTCCAAGTCTCAGATCCATAAGTAAGAACTGGTAAAACACATTTGTTAAAAACCATTCTTTTCAAACACATAGGCATATTACCTTTTAGTATCAAGTTATTTCTACAAAAAGCACTCCAACCAAGTTTAATTCTATGATTAACTTCCTCCATTATGTTTCCATCTGTATTAATAATCTGACCAAGGTATTTGTAACTGTTAACTTCTTCTAATTCTTCATAATCAATCTTTAGTTTCATATTTTGAGCAAATCGATTAAACATTACTTTAGTCTTTTTAACATTTATCTTTAGTCCTACTTTTCTACTTTCATCTGCTAACTCCTGCAACATTTCCTGCAGCTCTGAAGCATTATTTGCAAAAACAACTACATCATCTGTAAAATCTAAATGACTTAAATACTCTCCGTTTACTTTCATTCCTTTAGTTTCCCATTTTAATCCACAAAATACTTCTTGCAGCACTGCTGTAAAAAGTCTTGGAGATATGGAGTCACCTTGCCTTACACCTTTCTCAATGTTGATTTTTCCAGTATCATTATGTAATCTAATTGTTGCTGTTGCATTTTTATAAATATTCTTTAAAATATGACAATATCCTGGATCTATACCTTGATGATCCAATGCTTTAATCACTGAAGAAATGTGTATAGAATCGAATGCCTTTTCATAATCTACAAATCCAAAACATAATGACAACTCATATTCATTTGTCCTTTCTATGACTTCTCTCAATACCTGGATATGATCTATTGTACTAAAACCACTTTTAAATCCAGCTTGTTCTCTTGGTTGGTGGAAATCCAAAGATCTCTGTAGACGAGTTGTAATTATCTTGGTAAAAATTTTATATAAAACTGATAAAAGGCTGATAGGTCTGTAATTTCTAATATCTTCTTTATCACCTTTTTTAAATATTAATATTATTACTGCATTCTTCCAATCTTCCAGTACATCTTTATCATTTAGACATTTGGTATATAACTTTGCTAAAATTGTTTCTATTTCTTTACCTCCTTCTTTTAATATATCAATTATATTTCCATCATTTTCTGGAGCCTTTCCTTTCTTCATACATTTAATTGCATGCTTCACTTCTTCGTTTAAAATTCTGGGCATTTTGGAAGATGTAATAGATATAGGAGGTACTTGTTCTTTATTACTATATAATTATTGATAAAAATCTTCTACCAATTTCATGATGTCATCTATCTTTTTAGTAATAATTCCATCTTTTTTTCTTATTGCAGATATAAATGTCCTACCAATATCAAAATGTTGTTTAACATTCTTAAGACTTTTATTTTCTTCTACAGCTTTCCTTGCTATTTCACAGTTATACTTTCTTATATCATTTTCAACTCTTTTCCGTACCATTTTACAAAATTCGAGATATTCAAATCTTTTTAATACATCATTTTTGTATGTCTTCATATTCCTTCTTTTCTTCATAAATTCTCTAGTCTCAGTAGAAATTTTATTAGTCAATTGCTGCTTTTTTCTACCAGCTATCTTTGTTGCAGTTTTTAAAAGTGTATCAGTTATTTTCATATTAATTTCATTCAAATCTGAATCATGTTCAAAATCTCCTAACACTCGAAACCTATTTGTAAGTTCTAATTTAAATTCATTAGAATGTTTCTGAAGATTAGAAATATCAACTGTAAATATTGTTTTTCTCAATAATTTTTGTCTCTCTAGTTTTACATTAACACGTAACTTACACCTAATTAATCGATGATCACTTCCTGTGTTAAATTTATTAAGAACATTACAATCTTGAAATATGTATTTCCTGTTAGTCAAAATATAATCCAATTCTGCTGTACCTTCATTTGGATGCTTCCATGTCCATTTCCTTTTATAACATTTTTCTCAAAAAATGAATTCATAATATAAAGTTTTTCTTTTTCTGCAAACTCCACAAGTCTATGTCCTCTTTCATTTCTATTACCATAACCAAAATTAGCTACAGCAATTTCATCTTTCATTTGTCTACCAATTCTAGCATTAAAGTCTCCCATAACAATTTTAAAATGTTGTTTACTCTGATCAAAAGCCTTTTGTACATCCATATAAAAATCTTGTATGACTTCATCACTATGAGAACTTGTTGGGGCATAAACCTGAATTATCTGCATTTGGTATCTGCTATTAAGTTGTATAACTAATCTTGCAACTCTGTCCGATACACCATCAATCTCCACAATATTGTTCTTCCACTTTTTATTTATAATGAATCCTACTCCACTTGTATTTCCAATATGTATGCCTTTATAATAGAGTATATGTCCACTTTTTAAATCAATTGTTTCTTCACCTTTTCTTCTAACTTCACAAAGTCCAATAATGTCCCATTTAATATAAGACAATTCTTCTTCTAATTCTTGCAATCTTCCTTCACTTGAGTGTGATCTGCAGTTGTAAGTACCTAAATAAAAAGTTGTCATCAAATGGCAGCCTGAATCCGCAATCAGGGGATTCTTAGCACCCTCTGCCATCGGCCACCAACTGCTGCCTTGGTTGGTGACTTTACAGCCTCCTGGGAATAAGGGCCATGCTTTATTTTTGTCTGTCATAATTGTATATATGTATTGGGAAAATATTTATCATTTACACAAACATTCATTCTGCCTTATCAGGCACTGAGAAGAAAGACCATGGTGTTTCTTGATCTTAAACTCAGAGGTAAAAAGCCAATAAACTCACCATGCTGGCTAATGCATGTTGGTGAGCAGCCCATCCATGTTCGTATACTATATGAATAATCACATAGTAATAACAGCTGCAACGACAAGAAAAGAACGTATGGAGTGGACATGAGGAATTTGCCCTGCTCGGTTACTTTAAGGCCTCCAAGAGGAATCAAAGAGTCTCCTTTCAGTTAATAGCAAACTTTTTTTTGACGTTATATTGACGTTATTCTTTTAAAAATAAACACATGACTTTTTTTTCTCTTTATGAAAAGTATTTTATTTTTTTCAAAGGTGTAGTCAGATCTTGTTTTTATGACGAAAATAATGAATATCTTTATAAAGGAATCTTAGTATACAGACTAAAAGAAATTTGTCGTTTACTTTTCAGATAAACGAAATCTACATCAATGGTTAATGCTAATCAAAATATTATCACATCACATTTAAGAAAATTTATTCTTAATTATAATGAAAATGATAAAATATTTTTTTAATGCTAGAATAAGATATATATATAAAATTAAGAGCGTGCTAATAACTCTAAACAAGCTTTTTTTTTTTTTTTATTTATGATAAATGCTACTACAAGAAGAGGAGTACCAGTTTTCAGAAATAAAACCAATAATAATATTAAGGAAACTAAGGAATAACACTAATACATAAATAAAGAATGATTATTTATGAAGGATCGTTAATCTCTTGATTTTCTGTTATTCATTCTTCTTATTATATTACGATGGCATCAGTTGGATTATCTCCTTAATGCATATTGCCCGAATCTATCATAAATTTATATTATGCTTGTATGTGTACTCTTATATCCAATGATAAGAACATATGTAATAGCTAGAAGAACAGTTATTCTTTTAAAAATATTATAATAGTAAGGCCGAAGTGATCTCTTGAAAATTAAAATTTAAGCACATCTAATGTATATTCTGCAATAATAATCCATGCACTAACAATCTGGAAAGATTATTATTTATAAATAATTTTATTTAAAAAACCATATGTAATAATGATACAATTGTAAATCAAAAATAATAGTTATCCATGTTAGTCAGGCAACCAAATGTTCTGATGTGGTTACTGGTGTTGTTAATCCAGCTTAATCAGGCTCCACATGTTGTCAAATAAAAATCTGGAAAAGATAATTCTATCCTTATGGCAAAATTCCTTTAGCTTGGAAATGAATGTGTCTTCAGGCTTGGGATGAGGAAGGTAAACTTGTTGCGACATCTGGCCAACCAGATGGCATAAGTCAGAAAGGTTGAGAGTCTTGTGGTGACATAATCCCTGGACAGGAAGCAGCATTTAATATTTAAGATTTTGTTCAGGGAAATGTGGCAGTGGTAAGTAAGAAAAGTTCTGATTTTGTCATATGCTGGGCAATCATTTATCATATGATTAAAGGTTTCCACAGGTTCTATGGCAGTTGTGACACATAGGATCTATATTTTTGAGGAATCTCCTGTAGTGCAGGAACCAGTTTGTCTGGAGGGAATTCAGGTTGATTTTTACAAGAAAGTCCAGGAACCTTGGCTCCAGCTTGAGATGCTTGAAAAACCTGGTGACCACGTGAATGTTACCACCGAGGTAAGGAATGGTAGAGTTTTGTGTGGGAAATAGCAGGCCATGAGCATCCCAAATGGAGATTTTTTGTCTGAATACTAGGGAAGAGGGGCCATTGTGAGCGAAAAGGTAGTCAAGTATCTGATTTAGCCAGCTTATCTTTGAAGGTGGAGGTCTGTCAGATGGAATGACTGGTTGTTCCGCTACAATCTGGGGAAATTTCTTTTGTAGGATGTGGATCAGAGAGTGGCACTTTTGGTAATATATAGAAAATGTTGCATGCAACGACATACATTATTTTTACTATGTTGCTGCATGCGTTCAATTCCTATGGCCGCTGTTTTACCATTCCACCACAGCCGTGCACAGATTCGGTTGATTTTTGTATTGAAAGCCTTTGTCATGTTAATTATGGGTAGATAGTAGCTAATCTTTGCCATTAGCTTGATATTGAGGAGAG
This sequence comes from Epiperipatus broadwayi, assembly GCA_028023455.1. Taxonomy (NCBI): domain Eukaryota; kingdom Metazoa; phylum Onychophora; class Udeonychophora; order Euonychophora; family Peripatidae; genus Epiperipatus; species Epiperipatus broadwayi. Next base: position 28,706 of record JAQFVV010000304.1, read on the forward strand.
ATTTTCCCTTGCAGTGATAAATAAACCTTGGCAAGGTTTTTAACTGTGTTGGTGGCGGCTTCAATGATAGAACTCTGTATTTGTATCAACATGGCTTGTGGTGACTGGTATATGGGAAACCCCAAAAAGTTTTGGGGGTCTGCTGAGAAAGGCGATGATATCTTCTTGCCGGTGTTGATTTGCCAGGCCGATGACTTGTTGAGGTTGAAGGAAAGTTTGGAGGATTCGGAAAATTTGTTGATTATTTGTATGAGAGGTTTTAGATATTTTTGGGAAGGTAAGATGACAAGGACATCATCCATGTAGGCAAATGCTTTACAGTGTTTCTTCAGCTGGGGTATATAGATTCCTGGAAGTTCTGCCTCAATCTGTTTAAGAAGGGGGTTTAAGTAGAGTATAAATAGGAGACCGCTAAGTGGAGATCCTTGGGGTATGGATTTTGAAGGAATAAAACCATCTGTAAAGAAGCCATTCAGGGAAATGTGGACCAATCTGTTGTTTAGTAGATTGTCCAATATCTGAATGATTTGAGTAGGAATGTCTAGTGCTGAGAGGCAATTGAGCAGGATGTTGCCATCTACTGAATCAAATGCTTCAGAGATGTCTAGCTGAACGGCAATGGGTTTGTATAGATTCTTGGATCTGATATGATCACAGAGAATTTTTACCTCCCCGATTGCAGAGAGTGTGGATGAGCCCTTTTTTTGCAAATTGCAACTGGGATGTGTTGTCCAGAATAACATCTTGTATTTTCTCCTTGATCCCACCTTCAATGACCATTAACAGGATTGGAGTCATTGAGATTGGTCTTATGCTAGATAGAGCAGATGCATCCCAGTTTTTCTTAACAAAGGGGACCATTGCTATGGGATAAAGTTTGGGGATGATTTTTTTACTGTTTGCAAGATGGTTAATTAGTTTTAATACTATGGGAGCTGTGAAATTCTCAAGGTGCGTAAGTATGAACTTTGGAATGCCGTGCAGTCCTGGATGGACATTGATGGTAGGGCCTTTTTGTTTGATATTGTTATTCCATGTTCATTTTTATTTCATGCCACTGATTTGTGGGGTAGGTAACAGAGTTTGATAGGCGGTTTTTGAAATATGACTCTATTTGAATGAGCATTTGGTTGCCAGAGATATGGCTACCACCGATGAGGAGGGACAAAGGAGTTTTTTGTTTCTTCCTTGCCCCTAGAGCCCATCTGAGATAGCCACGTGTCCAACAGTGTTGGTCAGGTAAGTATAACCTAGCATTCTTTGTTGCTATTATTTCAGCAATCGCAGCTTGTTTCTGCTTGTACTGTGTTTTAAGTAATAGGAGGTTGTCTGTATTACCATCACTTGAGAAATTTTTAATCCTATGGTGAAGCAAATCAAGCTCATTCATCAGGGTTGTTGACCCTTTATGTTTTTTGGTGTGCTGTATGATTATGGTTTGGAGGATGCCTGTGAAGGCGAACCAGGCTTCCTCAGGATTTATGTTAAGAATGTCAATTTTTTCAAAGAGTATGTAGGCATCTGAGAAGACAGCTTCCGTGGCAGTAGCTTTAGTTATGATTCTGATTGTTTTATTGTAGTCTATGGGAGTGTATGAGTCCAGATCTAGAGACGCTATCAGGGCAAGATGGTCTGAGAAGGGAACGGGTTGAAGCTTGGCTTCCAAACCATAGTGCAGCTCTGAGGTATAAAACATTAGGTCAATCAGTGTTCTAGAGCTCTTCGTATAGAATGAGTATGCATCCAGGAAAGAAACCTCTGCCATTTATGAAACCCCTGGCTAAGAGATGGAGGTATTTCTGTGTGAACACATCATATTGAGGTTGTCCCCCAAGAGGATTTTAGGGCTTGTGTTGTTTGAGTGATGAGATTTATGGTGTGTATTATTCTAGAATAAGTCAATGGGTTGTTCTGGGTATACGTATATTGCAATGAATTCACTAGATTGGTATATAAGCTTGATTGCAATGAGATTGGCATCATGGTAAAGCACTTTATAGGAAGAAGGTGTTTTCTGTTATTATGATGATTCCTACCCCTCAGCAGCTGATGTATTAGTAGACAGAAGAGTGAGGCCCAGTTTTGAAAGTTCGAGAATTATGTGAGGGTTGGAGTTTAGGTGATATTTGGTCTCTCCTAAGAATAAAATATGAGGAGATGTAAGAAGGAAAAAATGCCTAATCGCATATAAATGGTCAGTAGAATTAATTCCCCTGATGTTAAGACCAATGATTTGGCACTTGATCCTATCCATAAAGATTATTGTTGCTTGGTTTTACCACCAGCGGAATCTTTTGATTGAAGGTTGTAATGGTCCTTGAGATCACTGAATTTCTGATCTGCAAAGGATGGCCTGTGGAAATCAGCTCTAAAGAGCTCAGTTTCATTGTGTGATTCATGACTGAGAGTTTTTTGGTGTGCTTTGTACCTTCCTCTTGTTTTTTTCCAGAATAAAATTTACACTGTAGGGAAAGGAGAACTTTAGGTAGTTTGGCTCGGAAGCAGGAGATAGGTGTGAGTCCTCTTCTTCAGAGTAGGCCTTTGAAAGTTTGGAAGATTTTTGTTTATTATTAGCATTAGGGGGTAGGTTGAGTCATGTCTGAGACATAGTCAGAGATGGGTGGTGAAGATCTATTTTTTGTAGGTGTGGGAGCTTTCATATGGGATGAATTTGTATAGGATATTGATAGTTTCGATGCGTCCATTATAGATTTAGTGTTAGAAACCGCAGGTTTTGATCTTAGAGATCTTGGGGTTCCAAGTGCATTGTTATGGTCTTGATGGTCCATGCTGAGAGGTGCATCATCTGTATTGTCAGAAGAGATTGTTAGATTTTTGTGTCTAGAGGCATTATTTGGTTCTTTTGGTTTTGAGCCTTTGGGTAAGTTGTCTGGTTTCTGTGAGTTATCTCTGGGCTTGGAGCCATTTGGGTTTTGATATGCTATTTGTATCTGTTTGCTGTCATTGGATGGTTTTCCCTTGAGTTTATTAGGATTCATAAAGTCTTTGGTGTTGGTTACTCTACTGTAGGATTCAACTTCAGCTTCAACAGTATGTAGGCCTGGAGTGTTTGTGGTTAGCATTTCATTATGTGTGACATCAGCAGGTGTGAGTGTATGAGGTGCTTTAAATTTGTGAAACTTATTTTCCTTTTGACCACAAGAGGTGCATATTTTTGCTGGGCTTCTTTTGAGATGTGTTCTTAGGCCACTGAAAACATTGCGGCTGAGCCAACGAAGGAAAGTATCATTGGACAACCTTTGCTTTAATGGTAGTTGGTATGTCAGTGGGCCCTAGGCCTTTTCTTAGTTGAATTTGAAATGATGCAGTGTTGGATAGGATGGACTTGATCGTCTTGTCTACTGGCAGATATGAGAAATTCTGGATTTTCCCGTAAGGTAAAAGGATTTCTTGAAGGAGATTATTGTCAAGGCCCATGATACAATTCTTGAGGGTTCCGATAAGGGTAGCAGGTCTGTTTGTATCAACATATATAAGGAATTTGTTGTCTAGTTTTTTGAAATTTGATTTAAATTCATTTCGGAAGGCCCAAGTGGCAAATTCGACAACAATGTATCTGTCGTTTGGGTGAGTGAGGATCCGGTGTATGCCCTCTGTTAATTTGTATTGTTTTATTAATTCGTATAGTGCTGTAATGGGGAATTTATGGAGTGAGCAATTTGGTTCTGTCAGTGCCAGAACAACACTTTTATCATTGTGATAGTTTACTAAGGATTTGAGGAGGGTTGGAGGTATTGTTTGGTTGAAGTCAACACAGAGGCCTTGGTATTGTTTCTCAGTGAATCATTTATGGAGAATTCATCGGTCTCAAGCCCCAAGGTGGTTTGAATTTCCTGTTGTAGATTTTTTAGTTTTAGTATATCTAACATGGTAAGGTCGTGATTAATTTTACTTGTGTTCGGTATGTAGCAGGTTTCGTTGTATGAATTAGTTTTTAAGTTGTTGGTATTTTGTATTGACTTAGATGGACTTGTAGTACCAATTTTTGCTATGTTAGCATATGATATGTGGCTCCTAGCTGAACTGTTAGCCATTGTATTACAGTTTTTTGCAATAGGTGTTATGTGAGGAAGGTAATTTAAATCACTCTGTGTCGAATCTAGTGTTGGGTTTGTCTGCTTGATTGTTGAATAGTTTCCCTTATGACCGGTATGGAAAATTTTATTTTGATCTTCTTCTCTCTGGTAGTTGAGATTCTGAGAGTAAGAGGGAAGAGTTGGGAATTCATCTATAGAAAGTGGCATGCTTTGTAAGGAAGTATTTTGAACACTAGTTGTATTGGTATGTTTTAATACGGGTTCCGGTATTGTATTACGCGTGTGTGTTGTTTCAGAACTATATTTATTTATAGTATCAGTTTTGAGCGAGTTTGAATTAGTTAAAAGGTTGTTTTCAGACGGTAAATTGTTCGCGGGTTAATTTTTTGTTGAGTCTCACGTTTATTCCTAGTTGAATGCGTCGATACGAGAAGTGGCGCTATTGCGTTATTTTCTGTTGAATCTTCAGATACTAGTGTAGTATTATCATTAATATATGAGCTACAGCTATTTGTTTCTGTGTATTTTTTAGTTTTCGTGCCTTTATTATTTAATTTATGTGCCGGTTCAGGCCAATGGATTACTTCCGTATTAAAATTTTATCTTTAGTACCTTGTTTATCCGCTATGAGTGACGGGCCAGTAGAAGTGTAGCCTGTTGAACAGTATTCGTCGTTATTCACTGTAGTGTCTGAAAACTCGTGGATCATTTCTGAGATTGTTTGTTTGGAGGTCTTTATTTTAGGTATATTATGATGTGAATTTTGTTTATTATTACTATTACAGTTAAAATCTATATTATTTTTATCATTTATTTCCGTAGATATTTCGTTGGTTTTAGAATCGCTAATGACATGGCTTTCCGGTATTAACTGAGGCTGGTAAGAATAATTTTTATGTTTATTATCAGTAATATTTGTGATGTTGAGGTTAGCTGTTGTATTATGCTTGGTCTCATGTACCTTAATTAGCATCTTGTGTGTACAATTGGTTTCACAAAGCTTACATAAATCTTCCGTTGTATTTACGCTGTCTTCGTTTTTGTTTGCGTCATCGGATGTCGTTGCGATTTTTTGCTTTCCATATTTTTCTATAGCACTTGAATTATCGGAGGCTGGATTTTGGTTATTAGTGCTAGAAGGTTTATTTCCTTTTATGATTTGAGAGTTCATTTTTAAGCGAGTTTGTGATATTTTTTCAACTTGAATGCAACCTTCAGAGTTTTGATTGGATGTTATGCTGTTGTCTAAAGTATATTCCACCGCATTGGCAATTACATTAACATTTGAAACATTTGCATGCGCTTCGGGAATGGTAGGGCCTATGCTAGAAACATTGTTGGCTTTCAGTATTTTCAGCAGCCTAAGGTTAGTATTCCGGTATTTAGGCACGCTATGTGAATAAAATTTCTTAGTATTAATGGTAACGTTGGAACTCTGTGAGTTTTCAGCACTGTTGTTTAAGTCATATCCTATGCCTAGGTCTATGTTACCCTTCAGGCTCTGGATAACGTTCAAATTCACGGAGTGCTCTGTGACTTCAGATTTTGTTGTTTTAACTCTATTGCAATTATCAGATTCATTTACATTTTTATTTTTTATTAGATCTTGGGAATACATATAGTCATGATTATTATCATTGTAATTAAGCATTGTATGAGAAGTATCAACTTTACTCTGATCTTTCGGCAGGTTTACTGTTTCTTTATTAGGTTCTAGACCCTTTATGACAAATTTCTTTTTTTTTTAGATGTCTGTTGCATTTTTTTGATATTTTTAGTTTATACAATGCTTGACTCTTTTTTGGCTTTGAATTAATGAAGCTAATTCTTTTAGATTTATCATTTATTCTGGGAGATCTTTTTTTATTTTTTATTGATTTTACCACTGTTAATTGTGCTATCAAGAGGTTCAAAACATATCCCATATTTCAGATTGTGGGCTAAATTTCCCACATCAATCAGAACTATATTAATAAAACCCTTACCTTAACCAATAAAGATGAGATTTGTTGGATGGCTGGCGTTCTAAGGGCTTTTGAATTAAAATTCTTCGCAGAGCTGAGGTAGATGGCTGCCAACTTAGTCAAACATAGGTGGCGTCTGAAAGATTATTATTGCCAAATATTTTAGATATGAAATCACACTATATTCTAATGGGGATAAGTTACTTCTAATACTTTCAGATCATTATTGTTTTATGAATATTAATTAGATCATTCTCTTGATTTTTGAAAGATAAAATATAACTAGATTATAGTTATCAAATAGTGTCATCTACTGAAATTAACTAAATACTAGGTTGAAATCTTATTATATTTCTTTGAAAAGTTGTTCAATATTTATATGTGTTTCTTGAGATAAGTACATAAACATAAACATGACTCGGGAAAAATAATAATTATTCTGAATTAATAAGTAACTACCAATTAGATGGAATAGAAATAACTCATTTTAATTTTTTTATAATAATAAATGTAATAAGTTAAAAAGTTCTTATTATTTTATATTCCTTTAATATAAATTAAATAGTTTCTATAAATATTTTCTCCTCATTATGGAAGTTAAGTCTCTTGTTTTAACATCATCATAGGACCAACCACTTATATAATTATTTCATGTTGAAACATCATTTCTTTATTATATTCTTAATCTGATATTTATCTCTTCTTTATTTATTATAAGAAACGTCCTGAATATTTTTTATTTAATAAACTGAGGGTTATAATTACAAGTAGTATTTGAATATATAGATCAATAAATCCTAATTAAATTCATAACCTTAATATTTTCATTATCATTATCATTAACCATTATCAATCCACTGCAGGATGAAGGTCCCTCCAAGTTTGATCCATTTTCTCCGATCTTTAGCTTCTTTTCTCCACATCAGCCCTGCACACTTTCTTATTACATCCATCCATTTCACATGTGGTTTCTTTCTGGGTATTTTAAATTGCTTGGACTCCAGTTTAAAATTTCAATTGTCCATCTATTATCATCTTTTCTAGCAATATGTCCAGCCCAATTCTACTTCAATCTTTTAATTTTTTCAATGAGGTCAGTAACACCTTTTTGATCTCTTACCCATTTATTGCATTTTCAATCTCTTTTTGTTACTCCCAATATGCATCTCTCCATACTTATTTGAGTAGTATGAAGTCTCTGTATTGATCTTCTATTAAGTGTCCAAGTATCAGATCCATAAGTAAGAACTGGTAAAACACATTTATTAAAAACATTCCTTTTTAAACACATAAGCATATTTTCTTTTAGTATCAAGTTATTTCTACCAAAAGCACTCCAACCAAGTTTACTTCTATGATTAATTTCATCCACTATATTTCCATCTGTATTAATAATCTCACCAAGCTATTTTTAACTGTTAACTTCTTCTAACTCATCATAATCAATCTTTATTTTCATATTTTGAGAAAATCCATTAAACATCACTTTAGTCTTTTTAACATTTATCTTTAGTTCTACTTTCCTACTTTCATCTGATAACTCCTGCAACATTTCCTGCAGCTCTTAAGCATTATTCTCCAAAAACAACTACATCATCTGCAAAATCTAAATGACTTATTTATCTTCATTTACTTTCACACCTTTAGTTTCCCATTTTAATCCACAAAATACTTCTTGCAGCACTGCTGTAAAATTTTTGGAAATATGGAATCATCCTGTCTTATATGCTTCTCAATGTTGACTTTCCCAATATCATTACGTAATGTAATTGTTGCTGTTGCATTTTTCTGCAGTTGTAAGTACCTAAATAAAAATTCATCATCAAATGGTAGCTTGGTTCCACAATCAAGGGATTCTTAGCACCCTCCACCTTCAGCAGCCAACCACTGCCATTGTTGATGACTTTACACCCTACTGGGAATAAGGGCCATGGTTTATTTTTTAATTTATTTGAATATATAGATCAATAAATCCCAATTAATACATAATTTTAACATTAATATGGCATTTAAGCTGTTATTCCAGGTTTACATTTCTTCAATAAGCACTAGCATTTTTTAATGATTTATTATGAAAATGTGTTGGTATAATTAAGGAATTTAGGGCTACAAGAATATATAATTTTCTTCATTTTATGTAACTTAATTTTCTTTATTATTGAATTTGATTTGAGCTAAATAAAGTATCAATTTTGCAATTCACAATATTGACCCATTTACACCAGAACAGTTTTGATGCCTGCAGCATGGCTTGATTACTTGAGATTGTATATGAAAATTTTACATATAAAACAGGATTGACTATTCCAATGGCATGTGATTGGTGACCCCACTCATGTAAAAATAAAGTATATATTTTTAGAATACTCAGTATGTTTCCATTGAAGCCTTGATTGATGTAGTTTATTTTTTGAGTAAACAGAGATAGAATATTAGTTGTTCATATAAATATTTATTTATATTGTTTAAGGTAAGGGAATAGGTAAGTCACACACCCACCCACACACACACACATACACACACACACACACACATATATATATATATATATATTGAAGCAGTCAATCTTAGCTTAAGATTGTGCTTCATGTTTCCACCTACTAACCCATATCCAAATCCCTATTTCCCATCCTGCTCCTTTTGTTATATATATATATCTATTTTATGTATATATTTGATATCGCGCCTAAGTTATAAAATTTTAATGTTCCGTAACATTTTAAAAATTATTATTAATTTTTTTTATTAATTATTAGTTTTTGTTTTTATTAAAGTATTATAAGTGTGATATATAGCACAATCTTACTAACAAAAGATTGATTTTAAATATTTTATTATACGTCATTTTTTAAACTTTTTTTTTTTAAAGTACTTTTTCTATTAAACAATATATTTTTATAAAATCTAATATGTAAGATGCTATAGTAATTGTCTAAATATAATTAAAGGGTTGGAAGCACTATTGTTTTAATCTGGGGTAAGTATTTTTTAATTAAAGTATTACAAATAAAATGGGATTAAGATTAGAGATACTTTTGTTAAAAACATGTTGTCAAATCTATTTCTAATCTGGAAATAGAATTGAATTTATTTTTGGACGTTATCTTACTGTTGCATCTTCAAATACAATTGATAAAAGAAAAAGTATAAAATGACTGAATTTTGAGACACAGATCAGATTAGCTACTCTAGTGAAAATGATTGTTAATATTGAGGTGAAACTTAAAATGATGTAGCAGTAAATCCACCACTCTACAGCGGCCTCTGCCGCTACCATAATATCCTGATGCCCTGAAATGAAGAAAGGTCTAAAAAGAACTTTAGAATGCTAGTAGAAGTTTTCTGCCACCTAAGTACTTGCATTTCAATTGCTGTGCACGTGCAACTACTAAATTGGACTCTTAAAATTGCAAGGTAAATTATTCCAAACCGCCACCATTGAACCTAAATCTAGCTTGATTAATTAATCTCGAATTCTACTAATCAAGATTTCTCATGTATTATTTAACTTTGCTTTTTATATAAATCTGTGAATGTAAATTTGCTCTCAAATGATTTCTTTATATCTAATTCTATCTCATATGCTCTTAACTTTCCTTAACTTTGGTGCGGTCATTTATTTATATGTGTTTATTATTTGATTTATATATCTGCTTGCTTATTATTATTCCAATTCCCAGCAACCTAGCGAACTTAATTTCTAAAATCCTTTTTTGTCTTTCAATTAAATCTCCATTATTAAGTTTTTATTAACATCCCCTTTAAATATACATATATAATGCATTATAAATTAATACGTTCGCCAGATTGTTTTTACAAAACAACATTTTAGGTTCGTTTTTAATATAAAAATATATATTTGTTTAACTCTGAAGCTAATTAACACTCTGAAACAGTTATTTTATAATTATTTATTAAATTCTGAAAGGGTGACTTTATAATTTGTTTTCTATATAACTGCTAATTTTACTTCATTTTCATACTCTTGAAATATCAAATACAGTATTTAAATATTCCAGTTATTATAAAAATCATGAAGGTGGGATTGAATTATTTTAAATATCAGAAAAGGGATGGGGGTAAATCTTAATTTTTTTTTTTTTTTACTAAATAAAATCTTCATGTATATTTTATTAATCTAAATCTCTCTCTCTCTCTCTCTCTCTCTCTCTCTCTCTCTCTATAAATATATATCACTATGCAGTTATACATATATATATATATATATATATATGTATAACTGCATAGTGATAATATTTATATAAATTATAGCATTTAAATAAGGGTCATCTATTTTAAAGCAGTAAATTATATTTTATGCCATTAGCAACATTTATTATTACTGCGTTGAGGACATTTGGCCTTATCTTCATGTTTATATATATGTGCTTCTTAATCTGGGGGTTACGGCAAGTTCGAACCCATATATTTCTTCTCATATCTCATTCCGTAGATAGTTGAGCTATCTGGAATCATATTTATTTCGTATAAAAATGCCTCTGGCAGTGATCCCGTAAGTTTGGCACACACTATGCATATTCACTTCATAGATAAAAAGGCCTCTCGCATCGGTTATACCAGCAAAAGTCTGGGCCATGCCATCCCTATCCACTTTTCTCTAAGCACTACCCATGAAGGGGGTGTGAGATTTCATTTTCATCCAGAAGCATGAGTTTTCCTGTTATCATTTGCCACAATGTCAGCACCGCAAACTTATTCATATTAGTATTTCTTTTGCTTCATGACCCAGTTTTAATGCTCTAATATTAAAATGCACTCTGCTCAATATATATATATATATCAATGCCAAATATTAATAGCTAGATTAATTACTAATGTTATTTCAATCTTATCATACAATCCTACCATCGTAATTTATTTCTATATTTAAGAGTATCTATATGCCTTGGGAAAATAAAGCGTTCGTCTTACTATTGTTAAAATAATTTTTCATTAAATATTTTGTCATAGATTCAAATATAATCAAATGTTTTCAAATGTATTTTATTTATTTTCACGACCATAATGACATGAAAATAATTTATCTTATATGTATAATTAATCTCAGAATGCTCCTCTAAATAATGTTAGTCACCATGTTTCAGAACCGTAAATCAAAGCGTTAATGGCAGTATTACCATAATTTTTTTCTAATATTCGATTGGCATCTTAATATTAGACCCACCAAAGATGTGTGTTTATTTATAATATATCATTTAGCTAATAAAGAGCATATAAGAAATAATAGCGTGAATGACACTATGTAATCCTCTATTGCTTGGTAGACTGCTTGCTCATTCACGCACACACTAATGTATATAATTAAGTCATAATGTATAATAATTTGTCATTATATTAAACTAATAATTTTATTGACTAACGTATTTGAATAGTTCAAATTCCTTTTCCTCCACTTCCACATATTACAGCCATGCTTATATATATATTTTAGTTTAGTCATAGTATAATAGATGACTCATTGTTCTTCTCCGCTCTCCTAGTCGGTCGGATTTAAAATTAATTCTCGTGTGCCATAATTGTTATGTTATCCATTAGGTGTTTGATCTGGGGCTTAGACAGTGGGCTTGAATCCAGGCTTGTCCCTGATCTAAATCTTGGGCTGGACTGGGTTTGAAGTACATTTTGTGAATTTCAGCTCATGTTAGATGAATAAACATGTTTTGACCGGCAGAGAGGATTTTTTTTTTCTCGGGCTTTTAATATTGATTTAAACAAGTAAAATAGAATCATATATACAGTTTTATATATTCGGACCAATATATTTAAAAGTTTGTTCAGTTCACCTGGGTTTGCATCCATAGTGACATGTAATATTTTTTGTATGTGCTCTTAAGTCAGCAAAATGTTTCTCTTAATGTTAGATTTATACCAAACTCAAACTACGTAAAATAAATCATAAAGTGAGGTCAAAGTGATGTAAAGTTTTTTTCATAAGTGTCAAAAACCAAAGACTGTGTTTTACAACTATAAACTGTTGTGCGAAAAGTTTTATTTTAAATCAAATACTGTAACTATAACTATAGTACCTGGTTTTTCAACCATATATATATTTTTTAAAAGTTTTTTTTTTTTTTTAAACCCATGTATTCCAACCATATGTAGATTTTTTGTTTGTATCTGGTTTTACATGCACACATGAATTTTTTTTGTGTTTTCATGTGTTTGAAAAAAAAATGTTAAAGCCCATGTACTACATCCATAAACCTTATGTGTAAATGATTGTCACAAGATGTATTTAATGTTTATTCATATGGGCACACTGTGTTAAAAATCGATAAAAATACATATATTTTTTTTATATCCATTTTACTGTGTATTTTTTTTCTTTCTGATGAAAACCAGTCCTCTGGTTGAAATATAATATTATTTCATGGATTTATAAGTCTTTTTTGTTTATATATATATATATAATACATATTTTTCGGGTTCATCCGTGTTAAAAACTTTTAATATTAATATACTGACCCATGCAAATCTTCGTTTTAACATATATATATATATATATATATATATGAGATTTGGAGAGTGAATAATTTTATAACTAGTGTAATATGTAATAAAATTGTAAGCAATGTAATATTCATAAAACAAAATTATGTATTAAAATTTGAAAATAATGATTTTTTAAGTCCGTTTCAGAGGCAAGGAGTGACCAAGGGTGACCATCTAGAATCAAGAAATAAATCAGTCATTCTCATGAAAAAACAAAGTTGTTTTTTTTTTGTTGAAGTTTGAAACAATTATTTAAATATCTGGCTTAAAACAGACAGAAACTTAGTAGCACAGGACAGAAAGGACACAGTCAGTAAAACATGATGGGAAGAGTAGACAGAGTAAGGAAAGCAAATGCTCAAATTAGTGATTATATAAATTCCAAGATAAAAATATGTTTACGTTCTAGTCATTCAAGATTGTATTAAAGTTTCAGTGAGCCATAGTTCTAGTAAAATAACTTTGAATTCTAAGATCAGTATTATTACCATTATTGTATCAAACTTTTTGAAATCCTAATGGATAACAGCCTAGAAGAAAAGGAAAGTGAAGATGATGCCAGCATCTCAGTGAAAAAAGAAAACATGGAACAAATTTCAGAGGTCAGGGTAAATGATCCATTTCCTCTTATTCATAAGTTCAAACAAGATACTATACCTGATCAAAATGAGAACCTGATCACCTTACTCCATAGTATGATGGTTCAAATCCAAAGGGATGCACAGGAATTGAGAACAGAAATGATGATGGCAATCCACAAAAGTTTAAAAAAATGCAGAGAGAACAATGCCCGTGTTCTACAAGCAATGGAAGAGAAATGGGGAAGTACTACAAAAAGAATTGAGATGTCAGAAATGATTGGAAAAAATAATTTAGTGGAGGAACATGTTAAAACAGAAAAGGAGTCAGAGGATATTGTTGAATTAAAGCAAGTTGAAGAAACTTTGGAATTTTCAACCAAATATATTTTAAAGGAATCACCAGTTGAATATCCAATTACTGATGAAGCAAAATTTGATAGTGTTAAAAAGGAAGAAATTGAAATTACAAAGGATGTTATTGAAGTTGTCAGTCCACCTTCAGGAAAACTTCTAATTGTGGAACATGTGTCTAAAATTGCAAAAAAAGAAGCAGTATATACAGAAGCTGAGACTGAAATAGTATCAAACACAGTAAGAGAATTTAAGATGGATGCAAAGACTGCTTATGAGGTGCAAGCTGATTTAATAAAATCTAACATTGATTTAAAAATTGTGAAAGAGTCTAAAATCAAGGTTGAGATCATGGCAGAGTCTAAAATTAATGCTGTAAATAGTGATAATTGTAATATCAATATGGAGATAACCAGAAAAATTAAAAATCTATTCAGGGACTACAATAGACACTAAAATCTATACAGAAAACATGGAAAAGATGAAATCTGATGTAGAAATCATGCCAGAACTTTTTGAACAACAAAAAATAGTTGAGAACTTTGAGAGGTCTACAGATACTGAAGTTAATGAAAAGGAATACAAAATAAGTGTGTTAGAAGATAAACCTATCTTAGAAATTCCCAAAGTAAATGATAAGGTAATAGAAAATTCAAATAAAAATGAAATTCCATTAGAAACATTGAAAAATGACATTGAAAAAGATAATATACAAGAATTAAATAGTGATTTGGAAGTGATTAAAGGAAGAGAGAAACTGCTTTCAGAAATAATCAGGAAAATAGCACACAATATGATGAAAGATCAAGATAAAGAACAGGATAAACAGCAGAGCAAGAAAGAAGAGAAAAAACACAAAGATAAACATTGGAAACATAAAAATAGACCCTTCATTCTAGCTGATGATGGAATAAGCAAAGAAATTTTTAATGAACAAAAAGAGACTTTTAATGCTACCCATTTAAAACCACATCATGAAATACCTCCAGATCCCGGGGAAGTCTCAATTATTTTCAAAATGTGAGACCATTTGTGTATGAAACCATATAATTAAAATACATATTGATTACATTACTGGACTGTTGATATATAAATCTTGTCTAAGGACTATTATTTAATAATAACTAAATGAAGTAAGAAGACTAAAGTTAGTAGAAAAAGGAAGATAAGAAAGAATTGCTCAGAAAACTAAGCATTTAATAGAATGAGTTTAAGAATTGTAATTTCAGCAGAATAATAAATTCAGAAGAAACTAAAGGCTTGTAGATCTCAATACAGTTACCATTCCAATAATAATATAATAAACCTTGGTCAGCAAACCCTTGGTCAGCCTCTATTGTCACTGGACACCCAAGTAAAATGGTTTTTTGTTGTTTTTTCCCCCAAGTCGAGGGATATGAAGCTGGAAATATAGTACATATTTCTGCTTCACCTAGTGCCAATGTCATCAGCACTAGTCTGGGTTTGAAACCAATCTTTATTAACTGACACCCATCTCATAATAGGTGGTATTATATTTTAAGCAATATTATAATCTTTTATATTTCATTAATCTTATTTTATAATTAAAACTAACCTTTTTATATTAGTTTATTTATTTTATATTTGTAAAAATGTATATTGTGTTTATTTTATTAAATTGAATTGAATCCTCTATAAAATGTTACAAATATTTCAAATGCTTTATTAAAGTTCATTTTCTTCAATTAATCAGTTGGTAACATTTTATATTTATCTTTTAATCAATGTACATTAGAGAGTCAATTATTTCAACAATGTAATATTTGTAAGGAATGTTTTGTAAATTTCTGCTTGAGTTTATGTCAAATATGTTTGAAAGTCATTGTACCAAATTCCTAAAATTTTTCTGAATAAAATCTACATTTTTGTTAATCTAAACCTTAATTAAATAGATTTTTTTAGTACAATGACTGATAAACTTAATATGCTTGTTGTTGTTTTTTTTAATTAGCAAATAAACCCTTGGGGCATGTTCATGCAGAGTTATAGGTTTTTCCTCCAAAGCAGGCACCAACCTCAGAGAAACACTTAGAGTGATTACAATTGGCAGTTGTCACTGTAGATTCAATCCTATAGATAAAGATCAGAACACATAAATAGTGGAAAATTTGATAAGAATTAATTATTTATTGAGTTTACTGAAGAGAAGTGATTAATCTCTCTCTCTCTCTCTCTCTATATATATATATATATATTGTGCCTAAAGAAATGACGGGGTGAAAAGATTGGTCATTTGCTTCTCAGAGGTCTGTTCCACCAGCCCATCCATGCCTTTCCAGTGCTTTAAACATCTAGCCGGAGACTGTCTGTGTCGAGGAAGCCTGCAAATAATCTGACTGTATAAATGCTTGTTTCCAGCCATGGAATGCCTACTGATTGATTCTGAGGTAACATCCAATTCACCACAAGCCATTGATTCTATTTATTTGTTTTCCAAATCAATATTAATTTATATTTATATTATCTATACATGTTTATATAACTTAGTTTTAAAATGCATCTTAATTTTTTTTTCTTAAATTTAAAATATCAATTCTTCTAAAATCTCATACTATTTTGATGTGGCAAAATTAAATTAATTTTTTTGGTTTATTTAGAATATTTGACTTACTGAAATTTCCAAGTCCAAAATTCAACGAGCTATTAACTTTAAATTTTCTCCCTCTTATTTTCCAGTCAAAATCATTACAGGAGACTTACTTCCTGTCAATTAATTAATAGAAAGCTCATGTAGTTTTGTACATCATATATAAATTTATTTTGAATGATTGAAATTATTTTAAAAGTATCTTACTATTGCCTCCAATTTAAAATAGCCCTGTAATTATTTCTGAAAGAATAAAGAATTTTAGTGAATCAATTAAGTAAAATCTACTATAGCGTTTTGTCAGTATATGTTTCATACATATATATTTTTATTTGTCAAAAGTAGTAAAAAAATTCGATGTATAATTTATTATGCTTTATATTGTCAAACTTCATCAGAAGTGAGTTTGATCTTCAATGCCCCATCTATGTTAATTGAAAGTCTTATTTTGTAATCTTTCATAAACTATTTAATAACTTTATTTATAAATGAAATATTTGTAAAATGTGAAAAACAACTTATATTTTAAATTTTAATTCTTGACTCCCTTTTTTATATTATGTTTTATGATCCGTTCAGTAATTGCCTAAGGCCTCTGGGACTTTCCATCATGTTAGGGAGCTGATTATTTTAATCAGGAATTAAGTTATTAATTTTGTTAGTGATACACTATATATATATATATATATATATATAGTGTATCACTAACAAAATTATATCTATTTATATATATATATATATATATATATATATATATATATGTCTAAGGCATTAATGTTTTTATAGCTACAACCATTCATTTATTATTTTGCTTTGCTACTTACTCATCAGGACCTTCGGAAATTTAACTACGACCAATCCAATCTTTCACACTCCCTCAAAGTAGACATAGTTCATACCAAGGGATCCATTTTAGGGCATTGCCATTTAAGATGTGTATGGGAAGTCCAGCACCTCAAAAATATTTTATTATTATTCAGAGACATGCTTTGGCTGGAGGGCCAACATTTCTTTGATCTACCTGTACATATCAGGAATTTCTTTTAGTAAAGCCACCCAGAGGTTCATAACAGACCTCATTTATTTTTGTTGTAATCTATAATAGCATATTGCCTTCTTCATCATTTTATATCTTTATTTAGCAAACCTGAAATGCTCTCTGTCATGATGGCACGTCCGTCACAAACAAATTTCGTAAATAATTAAATCTGACTGTATAATTGTCAATTATTTATTTAAGAACTATTTTGCTTCTCACACTCATTATATACAAATGATCTTAAATGTATTAGTGTTTTAAATGCCCATCTTTACATGTCTTACCCCGGACCCCAGCAACAGAAAAAAAAAAACAGCAACCAAACAAAAAAAAACGAGAAAACAAAAAGTACAAATAAAAAATTATTCCCCACCTCTATGTTGAAACATAGTAACAAAATAACAAACGAAAGAAAACAAAAAAAACTAACGCAACAAAGCCCATAATGAAAAGCAAAACCCGACGACAGACAAAGGGCCGACTCAAGACACATCCAGCCCCGTAAGGAATCTGGGGCGGGCTTTGGTGGCAAACTCTCCTTTCTTGCCCGGCCTTCAGAGGGGGGGCCAATCCCCAAAGGGAAGGTTTGAAGCCCTTGAAAAGGCCCAAAAAATCAAAAATTTGAGCTTCCAACAACACCAAACGAACCCCCCTTTTTCTTTACCCAATATACCAACTGTTTGGAAAACAACAACAACCCAACAACAATTTGTTTTCTTCCCCCACCCCCCGTTCCCCTTATAAACCTTCATTTTGCAATATTTTTTTTTTTTTTTTTATTTTTGCCACAAAAGAAGAACCCCCAAAAAACGTTTTCAACACAAACGCAGGCCAAAACGTATATATATATATATATATAAAATATCCGTTAATTAAAAACAATATTGTAATTATAATTGAAATAATATTTTTAACGGTTTATAAATAAATACAAACAATCTTAAAATCTGCAGAAGTACTTTCGGTTACTTTCTAATCTGCCTCAACTCCCATTAAATTCAAAAACCAAAAGCAGAAGCAAACGTCATCAATTCAAATTCCATGAATCTCGTATTTTAATGTTAGAAGCTTGTCGATTTATTAAATGCGTTTTATTCCTGTTTATAAAAATTGCCTCCTTAATTTTTCTTTTACTATGGTTTCTCTCTTCATGAAGAATTTTCACATTTTCAAAATTAAATTTAAATTTATATTTACATGTTTTTTCGTGATCAAAGAAGAAGATATTAAATCACCGTTATTTTTATTTTTTACACGCTTATATAATAATTCATGTTCCTTCAATCTTTTCTCAATACTGCACCTAGATTCACCTATATATGATAGCATAAAATCACAAAAAAATTGATATATGACATTACTTTTTTGCTTGAAAGGTATGACATCCTTAGAATTATTGACTAATTTATTAATATTGTTTGGAACGTAGAATGAAACATTAAACACATTCTTATATAAATCCTTAAAAAATTTTACTTGTGGATTTGAAATAAATGGAATAGATATCCATTTTTTCTTATTAATCTTCATTTCTTTTAAATTATCATAATTTTTTTTTAAATTGACATAAAGCATTGTTTATTTGTTCCATTTTATAACCGACATCAATCAATTCCTTGGCAAATATCTCAATATTTTTTAGTTTATCACTTCGGTAACGACATAATTTTTCATTACGAAACAAAAAAGATTTAAAACTTGCCATCTTATGCATCATTGGTACTTTTGATTTCCAATTTATATATTCTTAATGATGCATAAGATGGCAAGTTCTAAATCTTTTTTGTTTTGCAATGAAAAATTATGTCGTTACCAAAGTGATAAACTAAAAAAATATTGAGATATTTGCAAAGGAATTGATTGATGTCGGTTATAAAATGGAACAAATAAACAATGCTTTATGTCAATTTAAAAAAAATTATGATAATTTAAAAGAAATGAAGATTAATAATAAAAAATGGATATCTATTCCATTTATTTCAAATCCACAAGTAAAATTTTTAAGGATTTATATAAGAATGTGTTTAATGTTTCATTCTACGTTCCAAACAATATTAATAAATTAGTCAATAATTCTAAGGATGTCATACCTTTCAAGCAAAAAAGTAATGTCATATATCAAATTTTTTGTGATTTTATGCTATCATATATAGGTGAATCTAGGTGCAATATTGAGAAAAGATTGAAGGAACATGAATTATCATATAAGCATGTAAAAAATAAAAATAATGCTGATTTAATATCTTCTTCAGTTTTCTTTGATCACGAAAAAACATGTAAATATAAATTTAAATTTAATTTTGAAAATGTGAAAATTCTTCATGAAGAGAGAAACCATAGTAAAAGAAAAATTAAAGAGACAATTTTTATAAACAGGAATAAAATGCATTTAATAAATCGACAAGCTTCTAACATTAAAATACGAGATTCATGGAATTTGAATTGATGATGTTTGCTTCCGCTTTTGGTTTTTGAATTTAATGGCAGTTGAGGCAGGTTAGAAAGTAACCAAAAGTACTTCTGCAGATTTTAAGATTGTTTGTAATTATTTATAAACCGTTAAAAATATTATTTCAATTATATATATAACAGATTCATTTGTAATATCTTGAAGAGGGCTAATAATATTTTATTGCTGATTGGTTTTGGCCGACCAATTAACAAACTTTTACATTGTTTGTTAAAGCCGCATCAAAATGAATTAAAGAAAATAACCAAGTTGAATAAACAAAGACTACTTATTTTGTACTAAATTCCTTAATAAATTTCTATAATATTGTTAGTTTAAATAAGCTTAGTTTGTCATCACTCCCAATCTCTAAGGTTAATTACTCTATTTATTTATATATTTCCTTGATTTAAATTCACTTCTTTATAATGTTACCAGAAAGAATTATCATTATTACGGTTCAAATCATGATCAAATCATATCTGTACCGTTCTGCAATCATCAGAATCCATTAAATCATCGATTTTTCATATAGATCTTTATTATTTTGAGTTTCTATGTAAACCATGACTTCCAGCTGGGACAGAATAAAACCAAGCACTGCTAGTGTCATCACAAACGTTATCCATTAGTCAGAGAGGCAATAGTTTAGGCGAATTGGTTAGGATTCATCCTTGTTCTGACGTATGTATCTTGTACATGGTTGGATTCAAGGTATTTTTGCTTGGATTATTGGTCTTGTTGAATGAATACACGATTTTGAGTGGCACAATATATATATATATATATATATAGTACCAAAATGCCCTCATTTATTTTACCAGAAAGTGGTTTGAATCACCAGTCAAAAGTGGATTGAACCACCAGACCATTACATTGGTTGACAAATTATTATACTAGTATGCCTTCAATTGGAAGGCCAAAGTTTTATAGTGGTCAGTGGTTTGAATAACCAGCCCATTACATTGGTTGCCAAATTATTATAATGATCTCACCAAGACTGAGTTGGTGTGGCAAATTATTGTACCAGCAATTTGTATGATCACCCCACAGTAAACTCTGGTGGTGGCTTATCATCATCATCATTCCAAGCTAGGTAGCCAAATTACTGTAACAGTATGGAATCATTATGTATCTATAAGTAACTGTTTGTGTTTTATTATTTGGGATGAAATGATAAATGTAAATCTATTGTAACAACATTTAATTCCCACCTTTATAAAATTCAGCTTGTGGCTCAAGTTACTTTGCATATGATGGGAGATCAACCACTAAGCTAGCTCATCAGAAAAAATAAATCATATACATTGTTATTCTGTACATATTTATCTTTTTCTATAAATGATTTATCATAATAATACATACCCCAGTCTTCTAATGAAAGCAATGAAAGAGAATTAATCCTAAATACCTATTCAGCAACTATAGGTTATTATAAGCACCATATACATATTTCTATGACTAAGATTTTACATATCATAAGTAAAATTACCTTTTCATATTTTATTGTGGTTCGTAATGCATTCCCAGCTGATGATGTATTTTGAGCAACACTTATATGGAATATTGTAATTGATAAATAAACACATATAATCAGTTTAATTTTAACATCTGATTTATGTTTTATTCCAACATTACAAAATAATGTGTACATTCACAAAATAATTAATTAAGATAAAGTTAATTAAAAATTACTAAACACCCAATGATTAATAATAGTAAGAAAAAGAAGAAAAATGACAAACACCACACATCTTTTAATTATGGTATCCAGTCATCATTTCATTTAACATAAATAACTTGGTCCCTTCATGATGTTCATATAATTAATAACAAAATAAAAAATGCACATATATATCTTATTTTTCATTAACTCTTTGACATCCAATATACTGGAGTGTACCCATTAATGGAAGTTTACATTTTAAACTGAGCTCATGCAGAATCAGCACATCGGACACTATTCTTATATCATTCGATCCACCATTTTATTAGGTTCTTAACAATATATTATTTTTTTTTTTTTTTTTTTTTAATAAAAAGTTTGGAACATTTTTTTTCTATGATAAACATTCGTGAGCCTTCTCTTTGTTCAAACAGATTTTTTTTTTCTATGATGAAATTTAAATTTTTTTATGATTTTTTTTTTTGAAATGCTATTTTTAATTTTTTCTCTCTTTTTTTAGATTTAGAATTCATAAAAATGTATGGACTCTCATGGGTTGCTTCGATTACTTGCTCCGATTGCCATGCATGTATTCTAAGCCTTATTTTTGTAGAAGCTAAGTTTAGTGACAATTTTAGTAATAATTCATATATAGAAACTGCATTGATTAAAAAACCGGTAGTGAAGTCATTTTATTTGCAGAAGAAGCATGGAAATTGCATCTAATATTCTTTATGACCAGAGTTTGAACATCGAATCAACATTGAGATCATGTTGGCCAGGAATTCAGTCAGGAGTGTTTTTATTACTTGTTTTTCATTACTTATATAATGAAATATGTGTAGAACAGCAATAAATGTGCTGTAGAATTTTAAACAATTTCAATGACAATAAAAACATGCACTCTCAGCTATCATATATCTTCTCTCACACATATTGTACCAGTCAAATATATTTTCCACCCAACACAACCTGAATCCATGAAACCGGACTTCAAACCCAGTCAAACCAAACAATTATATCAAAGACCAAACTGAATTTGAACCCAATTCATGAGCTCAGATCAAAACCTAATTGATAATACATATTGATGGCACATGAGACTATGCACCATGAACTAGCTCAATGGGTGTGACAATTACTGAGACCACATGTCTGACTCTAACTAATGTATGATAAAATGACTACGGATATTTCTGAATAAATTCACATATGTATATTTGGGTTGCCAATACAAACAGTGAGAATGAATATTTAAAACTAATTTATAAATAATAAACAATCAAACCTCGTATGTATATAAAATATTTAATAATAAGCAAATATTTATTCAAATATTTATGATAAGTATTATAAATTATCTATATCTTTAGAGTGTGAATTACAATGTACAATAAATAATGGCAGTTGTACTCATATGCCAATAATTAATACGTTAGTATTTAAGAAATATATTTATCTAGCCCTGACAAAGTAGACAAGTGAAAATAATGATACCTATGATGTTTATGCCAAACGAATTACATACATTACTCGTTATTTGATATTTTATTTGGAAAATAAAATATGATTCTAATTTTTTGTAAGAAGGATGTGAGTGTTATTTTCCACACATCCATAAATCAATTCATGAACAGCATGATAAATAAATAGGGTATAATTTTAATACTTAACAAAGAAAATTGATCAAATTATCGATAAATATAAAATTGTTTGATTTTAATGAAATCAATTCATTACAATTTATAAAGCAAAAGGGTGGGCGTTTATTTTAACTAAGAAATAAAATGGTACTAACACATTATGAGTAGCAAAATTAATATGAAATAAAATGGTTTGTTGGTTACTCAAGAAGTATAAGGGTGGCTTGTACTCAACAAGTCCTTTATGCTCTACAAATAATCCAGGGAACATGGGGAAAGACAGGTTGGGACACAGCCGTGAACCTTTGGTGTTCCAATACAGTGACAAGTGAGGGAAGAAGTGATTTCTTCCTATATATTTAAAATATCAATAATATCACCAAAATGACAAACCCAAGAAGCAAAAAGATGGCTTGCATTAGCAACATTCTGAATCATATTTGATTACTAAAGCCCAAATTATGTAATAGATGCTTAACGTAATGACCTGATCATATCAGATTAAAACCAAACTTACTTGGAGCAAATGTGCTTAAATGCAATTATATAATTATAATAATAATTACCCTTTATATCATGCTCTTCCAGAATACAAATATAAAATACAAGATTTAAATTAGAATATATTTATTTTATTTTCCTTATTAACTTTCATCAAACATTAATAAATGTAATCAATATGAATACATAATTTTGTGTAAATTAAATAAACTAGTTGGGAGCATAGTGGTTATAAGATGAGCTAATAATACTTATCAGCCGTTGGTAAAATAATATCAAACATTAAATAAATCTTTCAGTTCGATAATTAATAGAACCTTTTTTAATTTAGTTCTAACGGGCAATACTTAGGCTATAAAATTTAATGCAATATTATTTTTTTAGGGTAAGTTTAAACAAAGGATATTATTATCGAGTTGAAAGTATTATTGGCATATTACTGCAAATAAATGATATTAATAATCATTAAAATAAATACAATTAAAATGAGTTAAAATGAACCACCATAGTAGCTGAAAGAAATTTAACGAGATATTAATTTTAAGACTAGAGATATAAGAGAATAGACAATTACTATAACAAAATTTAACACATTATAAAGTGGATAGAGAAATTCCAGGCAGTAGTTATCTTAAATTATGATTTAAAATATAGTTCATGAACAGACCAGAAAGTTGCGGCTTATAAAATAAAAGATTACCAGTTCTTCCATGGCTCACTCATTGATTCAGAAATATAGAGACCAGTTGGATTTAGGAGACAACATAGGTGCGCACTTGATTCACATAGAATTCATTTATAGATCAGTTTCCTTTTGGAGTTTAGACAGCTTATGATAGGTATTGAAATGTTCTATCTTAGAAGACACATTTTGAAGATTTGATGGAGAAGTCCAGAATCCAGCAATCAGATTCCTGAAGTTAGCCGCATACCATGCTGAAAATACTATTAAAAATCAAAATTAAAAATGGCATAGTTTCTGGTGGTAACTCCTCTTAATCTAATAGTAATGACTTCTGTATAGAAACTTTTCCGGGTATTGATACTTTTTCCTATGATTTCCCACTCATTCTGATTTTGATGCCTTAAGGCTAAAACTTTTACATTATTACAAACCAAAATTTTCTCTAATTGATTTCCAATCTATTCCTCTGATAAGACTTTCAAATCCATTAACTTTGAATTCATTTTCTATTTAGAAAATGAATTTGTAAAATCTGAACAAACGATTTTAAAAAGATTCCCTATTGTCTTTGGAAAAGGATGATCTGAAAGCTTATTGAAGGAATGCACCGTTTAATCATATAAATTTGAACAAAATGGTAAAATATGAAATAAAACAGCACGATGTAATAAAACTTTATAACGAATATATATTTAACTTTCCACAAATATATAAGCACAATTTACATAATTTAAAATATATATATTTTCATGAATATTTTATTATGAAGTAATTAATAACATTAACAAATTTAAACATAAGATAATTAATCTCAATAAATATTTAAATAACAACACCAGTTTTAACTGAACCTAATGTATATTGAAAATAGTATAAAGTCTCATTACATTCGGAAATATTCACAGTTAGTGACAGAGATTGAACTAGGTTAAAGGTGGGATTTCATGAAACTCGGATCAAAATTACATCCGACTACTTCATTTTTTTATCACTTCAAAAAAAAAAAAAAAACAATGAAAAAAAAATTCTTTACTTACATCTGGCACATTTTTTTATTTAAATTTAATAGTTGGACAGAGTCCAGGAGAACAGCATAAGCGTGAGTACTATCACTTGTTTAAAGAAAACAAAAAATCTATATGTCTCATTCTAAATTATTGTGGTCAAATGTTACCTATTTATAATATGTAATAATTCCATTCATACAATGTCATTATGTTTAAGGTTGTATCTGTTTATCCATCCATATACCAGACTCTAAACTTATTATTCATTTTATTGTCTACCTGGGTCAGGGGGTATCTATGATTTCAATTGTCATGCATTGTAAACCCCCTGAAATCCCTTTCTCTTTAACAAAAATGCATTTTTATGACAGTCCTTATTATTTCATATGGCCCACTATATAAAGAGAAGAATTTTTTGAATTCTTTTTTGGGAGCATTTCTTGTTCTTGGCGATCTCAGCCAAACTTAATCCCTGATTTTAAAATAATAATGTTGCACCCTCCCTCTTTTTATTTGAATGTGGGCCATCTATGCTAGTCATTTTTGGCCATATCTTGGTCAGTTATTGGATTGACAAATATTTCATCTTTTAGCAATAGAGAGAGAAAGATAACCAGACATGGCTTTCAATAGTGAAGATGTGTATGTGTGAAGCCTGTGGACTCATTCATTGTATGATTAATGCAACTCATTACATGTTGAATTTTATCTACCCACTTCCGATAGTCTAATGGTAGGGACATGCAAAAGAGTCGACTAATTTCCCTCATAACTCTTTCGCATGGGTTGGACTGCGGGTTTCTAATTGATGTTAGATGATGATTTACATTTTGTTTTTTTATCCAATTTTTCCACTCTTTTGAGGTGAATGCTGAGCCATGATCTGATAATATTGTCTCAGGTTTACCCATGTCAGAAAATTGCTTATCCTAAATGATCGGGTTGTGTTTTTTGAGTTGGTGGTTCTGAATGGGATAAATTCAAATGTACTTAGAAAAAATATCATAAGTAACAAGCAAATATTAGAAAGTCCTAAATTTGGGCAAAGGCCCATAGTGGTCTAATGTGAGTATTTTGTTTGGTCTTGTGGCCATCACAGGTTTCATACTTCCTGCATAAGATTTGTTTGGTCTTGTGGCCATCACAGGTTTCATACTTCCTGCGTAAGAATTGTTTGGAAACATAGTGAGAATCTGGTTATACATGCCTGGCAGTAAAATTGGTGATGCACTGCTGGTCCATTCACAGCTCTACCTAATTTCTGCCTTGTACTAAATCAATACTAAAAGTTAAAAAATAAATTTCTTATCTAGTTAGGATTATTATTGTATACCCCCTGTATAATTTTTATTTTAGTCCTGCCCTGTTCACTACTGCCATACATCTATGTACATACCCACATCGTGTAAGGTTTAAACATTTCCCAATAAAATATTTACATGAATATTTTAATCAAAAAAAAAAAATGAATATCTATTTTAAAATGAACTATATCAAAATACATCAACAAATATGTGTACAAATAAATATATCTAATACCATTGATAAACAATTGAAATAAAAATAGTAAAAAAATACTATGATAGCACTTAGCAATAATACAACCCTTAATTGCTAAGATTTATTTTAATATTTGAAGGAGAGAGAGAATTGAGAAAAAAATGAAATGTCAATAGTTAATAAAATTTGATTGTACATTCCCGATTTCATGAATTCCTGAATTTGTGAAATACTGTTAATTAGCTTTCAAACGCACACTGTGAACAAGTATATGTATAGAAGACACACTGATTATTATACACAAATTTTCTTGATAATAATCATAAGAGACAAAAAAACACAAAACACTTTTTAAAGTACACACTGATAATTGCATGTAAATTTCTTCAAGTTAACCTGGTTACTATTTTCAACATGATTGTTAAGATGATAGAAAATTTGTGTTATATATGTAAATTATTTGATGCCTAAACTTATTCACAGATAATTCTGAATTTGAATCAGAATAGGCTTTCTTCGTAATTTTCCTTTCATCTGATATTTTCTTTTCCAAAGTGGATGAAGGCATTGTAGACACTGTACACATTACTTTTTACATGGTCAGCCATAGATACATTTTTCTGGTTTTCCATTTAGATGTGTTTGTATTCCAGTGGGGTAGCTTCTGAAGCCTTTGAACAAAGTAATCAGCACTGCATATCTTTTAAATTTTCCACAACAAAATGTTTGAAATGAGTTAGTGACAACAGTTCAAGAAGAAACAATAATAATGATGCTCTTGTTTCAGCTTCTCTCTGGTATTTATTCATTTTGTTCTACTGATGTCACTAGTCCATTAATTATACTAGCTTGTTGATGGTAATATGTGATTGAATGTATCTACTATCCACTTGTGTGGTTTGAAATATTTTTATATTGAAACTGACAAATTATGATTATTAGTAGGTGAGTTCAAAGTAGTTTGGTGGTCAAAAAGAAACGATCATTAGCAGTCTCTTTGAATTCACACATTTGAATAATGACTTTTTCTCTCTCTGTCTTTGTTTCTCTTTCCTTTTCTTTCTAGAATATTAACATACCAAAAAATAGAAATCATATATACATTTAAAAAAACTGGCTACATAGAATTAAAACTTGAAATATTAATTAATCTTTTTCACTTGCATGAAGGCATCTAAATTATATTATTCACACATGCATACAAGCCCACACACATAGCCAGAAATTTATTCCTAATATATAGCTAAAATTAGCAGCAATCTTAAATCCTATCCCTATTTCCTTTCTTTTCTGTATTCTATCAGTGATTTTTAACTAAAATATATAGCTGAATAAAACCAACACACAAACGAAATTTCTTTCTACTTTTTTTTTGGAAAAATTGGGTCTTACTCTACTATTTATATATCATTATGGAGAATTATTAATTCAGAAATAAGGCCTGATATAAATATTTCAGACTTTTTGAAAATAGTGATCACAAAATTTGAAGTTCCGAATAAGATTTTTGCATAGCAGAAAACAGAAGCTATTAAGAATTTTGAAAAGTTTGATAAGATAAGAAGAATTAATTAAAAGAAGAGATTAAAGTTCAATTTAATACATCTAATGCAAAGTTCAAAGAATTTAGATATGATATAAATCTCAAAGTGAAAGAATCTGAAAGAAGATGTATTGAATGATTTGCATAATTGAGAGAAAATAGCAAAAGGCTGGAGAGTAACTAGATTTAGCTATAGATAATTTGAAAGAGTTTTGAGAATTTGAAAAATAAAATCCGCATAACCCAGAATAAATATTTAAGAGGATCAATAAAATTGAAAAAGCAAAGGATGATTTTAAGTTTAAAACATTTAGTGAGGTATATTGCCCAAGAATAGTAACATATTGTTGGGTATGGAACATAGAGAACTAGTGAAAAAACAAGATAAATCTGAAAATATAAAAATACTGCTGAAAAAATTTAAGGAGACCCACAGTAATATAATTTGTATGAAAGGAAATACAACTGGTGGTGAATATATAAAACAAGAGGAAATAGAAAATATTGCTAAGAGGAATGAAGGAGCCATGAGTGACAGGTGAGAAGACAACAATAAAATTATTATACAAGAATGCTTGAAAATACAGGAGGAAAACTTTAGTTGCAAGATCTTTGATATGGAATGTATGATAACAGAAATAAAGCTCATTAGTGACTAAAAGAGAGATTATAGTATTGGGGAATCTTTTGATAGAAATGCAGGTGAAGACCACCAGAAGGATATGAGATCTTATCTTCAGTTGGTCTTGGTAGGCCTGAAAATGAATTAGGTGACAATTAGCAGGCATTGTGCCATACATATGACAAATTTCAGCTAACATAGAATATATTTTCAAAAGAGATTTTGAAAACCCAATAGAATCTTTGAAAGAACTAAAAGAATTAATCTCTTTAAGTAGATTAGAAGAGATTGAAATGTTAGCCATTGCAGAGATCATTTATATTCATCCACAAAAAATTTATGGAAATCTTTGTCCCACAAACATGACTTTTGCTGAGGTTAAATATGCATTGTTGGATAACTTCTAAGATGAAGATAAACAAAACAATATCAGGAATCAGATAAGTCAATATGGGTATATGCCCCATAAGGAAAAATACACCCAATATTTCTGAAGTCAGACAGCTAGATTAAAGATATTTGTTGCATTCCAGTTTACAGAAAACCAAATCATCAAAATAAGGATAAATTTGCCAAAACATATACAACAGATTCTGTTTGTTGCTAATCAACATATTATCAAAAAAGTGTTAGAAATATTAAGTGCTATGGAGATAGGTGATATATCTTTAGCCAATAACTATAAAGAAAAAAATAATACTTTGTGTGTCTCCCATTTACAAGTTGTACAGAATTGAAGGAGTAGAAGCAGGAAGCCAGATATGTCCCATTATAATTGAAGTCCATCTCAATCAAATAGTAGAAAACCCAATAACATTAGCAATAGCCACAGAATAGAAAAGGGTGTTGGTAACACAGATATTTATGTTGTCAACAATTCACCAGACACTTCTGTGAAGGTGCTACATATATTTTGTGCTGAACCTCTATATAAATTAAGTTTTGTCAATTAGGATTATCCCAAACATGAAAAAAGAAAGTATTTTGGGTTTATATTGAATATGATTTGTAGTAGTTGTAATGCTTATGATTAATATTTGATTTATACATACAATTTATCTAAACCAATTTGAAAATCTTTTAATAAGACCTTTTATTTATACATATATACATTCACCTACATTTCTGAAGAAAACTGCATGACAATAAAAACATAGGTGTATGTATACATGAACAAATAAAGAGTTTTGCTAAAAGGTGTTCGAAATGTTATGGATAAATTGTATGTATATAAGATATTACAGCAAAATAAAAAAGGGTGATTTTGGTAATGCTTCATTTATATATATTAAAAAATATTTAATTATTTACACAATTTAAAAAAAAAAAATTGATGCATATCCATATTTGCATCTTCACAGTTTGATAAGCCACTTTCTCTTATACACCCAGATATTGTTGGTTTATTCATATATTTTCATAAATATACATCTCCTAAACTTATGTATATTTTATAGTTGTTTTGTCATGATGTAAATTGTACTTTCTTGGTAAAATTAGTCATTTACTCATTATTAAAAAAGGAATAACAATGTTCTCATGAAATGTGTGTACCAGATGTGACAGAGTTGAGCTACAATATGGATCATAGAGTTTACCAGTTTACCACTGTACTATCCATCATATTTTGTTTATTCATTTATGTGCACTAATTTTTTTTTTTTACTTTTCCCCATGCTGACTGTTGGAAAATTAAATTTATAAACAAACAATTAAATAGTTAATTGCTTAAAAGTTTTTAAAAATTGTAAGAAGCAGAAGTTGTAGAATGGAGCTCTAATTTGTTATTACTGCGTTTCAGAATCCACTACACTTTTGTTACACAAAACTGAGAAGGACTGCATAATTAGTTATTATTGAGTTATGAGAGATTGTGACCTGGGCCAACTGATGAGTGCTGGTTTAGCACGAAATGCATCCTGGGGGGTCATTTGTCTTTTATTATATCTTTATTTATATGTATTTAAAAAGAATGGGGACGTATGGAGATGTTTATTATATCTATAAAAATATTTAATGCACATTTAAATTTCTCATTGTTGCTTTCCTTTCTGCAGATTATATATATATATGTGAAGTCCAAAAATAAAATCATATTAGTAAATTTAATTTTTTTTCCCAAAAAAAATTTCACAGAAAGCATGCCAACCATTCTCTTTTAGTATGAATATTATTCATAAATAAATTTTATTCATCCAGTGAGCTGCAGACATTATTCATCTGATCTAAAAACTCTTGTTGAGATTTTTTATATCTATCCATTTCACAACTTTCTTGAAAATTAAACTGGTTTCTATAGGTTTTTATGATTAATTTGTTATAATTATAGTATAAAATAGTATTTCTCTTTGTTAACTGTATTTAAATATTTTGTAGCTCAGATGTAGACTTCTGGCCAGTCAAAAATTAAGAAATTAAATTATTTCTGGAACAATATATTGATATTAAATAAAGTGTAAATAAAAGGAATTATTCTTTTTATTTGTTAGTATAATCAATGTGTAGAGGATGAAGGAGAAGAAAAAAAAATACTAATAAATGTTCTATAAATTTTTAACACTTTCTAAAAGAATAAATTAATATTGTTTATCTCTAGATCATCTTATGAGCAAAGATTATTTATGAAATGCTTGCAAATTGTGGAAGTGTAGTCCATACTATTACAAGGATCTATGGTTGTGATAGGTTGTCATTTGTGGTAAGGTATAAGCAGATAAAATTTTAAAATATGATTATATGTAAGCTTATATATCAAAATTATCTTTGTACATTATATAAGTTTTTATGTTTATGTATATATATATACATAAACAAAATCTTTTTATATCATAAAACATAATAAAAACATTTAAATGTAATATAGCCAAGCTCCAAGATGAATCATGCTGACTCAATACTCTTCAGTGGGTCCTGATAACAATCTTTTACGCATTTCTTCATCATTTATATTTATGGATATAAAATTATTACAACATATTTTATAAATGTCAAAGTATCTTTGATACCATGTACTTTAGATAAATTCTATAATGATTATTACTAATTATATTTAAGCTATCCCGTGTCATATTATTGCTTAGCCTAGGTATAAAATTTAAATATATTTCAAATAGTAGTCTTTATAAATGTATGGAAAAGTGGGTTAAGTTGATCTATGTATAAATAAATTGAACATTGGTTAATATATATATATATATATGATCTCTATTTTTGTGGTATTTGTTTTCGGGTACAGCTTTTCGTAGAAAAGAAAAAAGATCCGTAATAAGATTGGAATACATTAATGTAGAAATATTTATTAAACTTTATTTATTTTTTTAACTAGTATAGTAAATTGAAACAAATATATATTTTTATTTCTTATTTTTTTATACTATGTATTTTTACAGGCTTCTGATTGGCTGATTCATTTCATCTTCATATCTTTCCAATGTCAGATCCATAAAGAGTTACACTTTTTTATACAAATCGTTTATTTGAAATGACGTTTTTTTTTGTTACACATTTTATCTTTTAGTCAACAGTACAACTTTTTTGGACTATTTATTAAAGACCGTTATTCGAACGGTAATATCCTTTCGACTTTTTTTTTAATCACTTCTCAGACAAATAATTTTTTTAACCTTAATGATCTTTTTCTTTATTTAGTTATGCCCTCTTTAATAATTTTCTAGACTAAAAATATCATTATTTTGAGTAAATTTTAAAAAGTTTTGACAAATTGATTTTTTTTTTTTTTACCTTATCAAGATTTATGAAATATAAATAACATTAATGTCTGATTATTCCGTTTTTGTTTCTTTTTACGTCATTTAAACTTTTTTTTTCAATATTAAAAGAAATTATTAAAAGCTAAAGATTCAAAATATAATAGTAAAAAATGTTTATAGCATAGTTATTAGAGCATCTGCTTCCATGTTCTCAATTTGGGTACCTGGGTTGAAATTTAGAATATTGACTTGTTTTTTCATATCACAACAAATCTTATCAATTTAAATATATATATAGCTTTTATTTTTCTCATTTAATAGTTAGTAAATGGGTATTTGTTAATGTTAAAACTAGAGGGTAAAATCACCATTTAATCTTTTGGATTAGATTTGACTCAATAACTAGCAGTAAAAGATATAACTGTATATGTTATAAGTTTTCCACCAATGATAGAAATTTTAAGCTTTACCACTCGTGTAAAATGTATCACTATTTCAAGGTGTTGAGATGAAGATTACATTTTATCTTTTTTCCCAATATTACTATTAATAGTAGTAATATGTTTTACTATAGTTTCATAACATTAAAACAATAGTGTGTTTGTGTTATGCTTTTTAAATAAAATAATAAAAAAGTAGTCCCACAGTGAGATATTAAATATGTATTTGTCTGTCTATAAGTTTCTAATTTTACAATCTCAAAAAATAATGTCTGCATGGGAATTTCTGAAGAACTTAAATGATCAATTTGGAAATATGATTATCTCTAAGACATCATCCTTGGTAGCTGTCAGCTCCCAAGTTTTAATCAATTACTTTTGTAATAAAATACTATGCACATTCACATTGCAAGAATTAAGAATTGACAGTAAACCCCAAATACACATTACTTTCACAGATTACTGATTACTCATACCAGTGTCTTTTTTTTTCAAAACATTACAACATAGTTTAAATTGTACAATGATCAGCAAAACCAACATTTTGACAAATTATCTTTCCTTCATTAGAATATTATTTAATACACACAAAACTAATTAATTACTTTTTCTAAAAGTATGTGAATGTGTTTAGTTTGGTCTTTTTATATATGTTTTTTCTCCTGACTTTCATCAGTGTGTAACAAAAAATAAGTACCAAAAATTGTTATAATGACAATGACAAAGTCTTTTGGAATAGTTATCACATTAATTATTGTTTGACATCTTATATACTACTTGTATAGACTTAACAAAAGATATAAAGAAAATATATAATATGTTTTTAACTTTAAAATTATAGAAAACTATATTAAATCATTGCTTTTATATATGATCGGTTTAACTTTTTTGTTGTACAAAATCTGCTTGGTTGAGTGAGTTAAAACTCTAAACTTTTGATTGGTCAATTACAGAATCAGCAGTAAAATATATTCATCTTTCAATATTATATTTGTTTTAGTTTCATTTGTAAAAAGCAAATTAATAATTTGTCAGAATATGAAAGTGAATGAAAGTTTTTTTCTAAAATAAATATCTATTTATAATTATAAAAATATTTTATAGTGTAAAACCTAAAAAGAATACTCATAACCAATTAAAAAATGTTGCTTATGTCATTGATTTTCTTTCTCAATTTATGTTCATGTAAAAGTAAGTAATTTTTATTAAAATCTTAACTATTTTTTTAAAATAATTATATTTTCAGCATATTTTATCAAACTAATTTATAATATGTAAAAAAATGCTTGAAAACCTTCATTTTCATTTTCAAAATCAAAACAAAGAAGTTGGAGTGATGAAAATTATTGACAAGCAATCTTTTTTTGTTCCAAAGGGCAACCAACCAATCAGCATCTAGAAAAGCTTGCCTTCTCCTATTGTTACAGTTTCTTATGTCAATATTATTGATTTTTTATTTGTAAAATAATTCTAGAGAGGGCATTGGATGCAGATGTATGGACAGCAAGGGAGTCAATTCAAGAAGAAATGGGATGGTCAAGTTTTTATATGAGAGATGAAAAAAGTAAAATGAAAATGTTTGGTAGATTGCAGTTTGTGGATAATAAAATAATAGCCAAAATAGTATTTAATTGGGTTATGAGTAAAGGGCAGGTAACAAGATGGGTGAGTAAGGTAATGTGGTATGCAAAAGATTTGGATAAAGAATTTATATCAGTATATTTGTACAAAAGATGGGATGATTGTGTTAAGAGGATTGTTGAGGGTTGTAGTAGTAAGGAATGGGGTAAAAGAATAGATTTATTAGTAAAGAATAGGGAGTTAGAGAAATGGAGAAATAGTATGGAGAGTAAAAAGAGTTTACATATATATAGAAATAAACAGAATATTAGGTGTGAGTTAATATATGATAATAGTAATGAAAATAGTTTATTATTTAAGGCTCGAACAGGATCTTTAGTTAAAAGAGAATATGTAAGGAAAGAATAGAAAATATTAGGCATTTGTTAATTGAATGTAAATGTTTGAAAACAGAAAGGATACATATAATGAAGTTATGGAAGAATAAATATAAAAAAGTGATTATACAGAAAAAGAATTATTGGTTTTTATGCTGGGTTTGGGAAAAGATAAAGGGGATTTAGATATAAAGGTTATAGAGTTGACAAAGATTATGTTGTGGAAATGGGATGGAGCAGAATATGGGAAAATTTAGAGTAGGGAATGGAGAATAAAGTGGCTAACAGTTTTATCTGGGCATAATTGCTGAGATATTCTTGACTTCATTTAAGGAGAAGCTATAATACATCACATCATCAAGGAGTCTAAATATGCTATGGTAAGGTAAAAATGATGGGCTTTAGACTGAATTAAAGCTGTGTTCAAGTTGATCTGCATCTTTCTTAAAAAGGATTAATGGTAAAGGATTAATATGGTATATTAAACACATATTCATTCTGTCAACATAGCTGAGATTTATTTACTTTCCTTAACATACATATGATTAAGACATCTTGAATTAAATTACTACTTTATTCATATAATATTCTTAATTAGTTTGAACCTTGACATATTGTGTAAATTTCATTTATTATATTTCCTTTTTATATAAAATGCTATTACATATTGTGTTACATCAGTCATTAATTAGAGTATCATGTAAGTATGCATTGTTAAGGTGATATCAAATTTTGTTGGATTTTAAATAATGCAATAAGAATTTGATTCCAAATTGAATGCTATTAAACTCTTTTGTATAGAATTTTGAGTTTATGGAACGTTGGATCTCAAAAATGGCTAACATTGTCATATTATTATTTTTTGAACCTGCCTATTTAATTTTATTAATAAATGGCTACTTTGGACTATTGTTACTTTGTGTTGGTTACTCATTAGGTACTGTTATGTCCTTATTTATGTTTTTTTAATGATAATACATTAATAATTTACTTTTTATTTTGTTTCTAGATGGTCGATATAATGATATATTAATAACTGATTTATTTTTAGTTAGTTATTGCACAATATGCTATAATTATATTTATGTTTACTTAATATGTGTATTTTTTTTATTTAAAAGGTTATTTTGTCACTTCAAATAATTTTTACAATTAATTATTTATTATTTTTAACAATTTAAAAGCTATCTGGTGAGATATAAAACATTTCCTAGATTCTTATTAATGAAGATTGAGAGATAAATATATTTTAAATTTCTCAATGTAGTATTAATCATTTAAAAAGTAAATAAAATATTATTTTTAGTATTTGAAATGATAATTATGATAAAATATAGTATAATTTACTTTTTCTATAAAAAATAATCAAACAAAAATCTACATCTCTGATAAATGTAAGCATATATTATCAGTTTTCATTTATTTGTATTTGATTATTCTGAAAAAAAACTTTATAATTGTATCCTATTTATTGGATTCTAATGCATAAAACGAATTGTTAATTACAAAATTTTGTTTTAATCTCTATTTTTTATTAGGATGTAAAACAAGTAAGGATAATCCAGTTTAAATGCCCACAACATTTTTAGCGGGTTATCAAAATAATATATAAACCATGGTTTGTGAATTAAAATGTAAGTTGTAAGTCATTATAAGAAACAAATACTAAATAGTTCATTTTGGATATGAAATAAATTTAGATTAATATTCTGTTGGATATTTAATTTTATGTCTGAAAGTGTATGTCCATTGGCATAGAATCCATAGCCACTTTTGGTATTTTTATTTTTTGAATAGATTTGTGATTGCAGTCAGACTATTTATATTTCAAAAATATAATTTAATATAACATTTAATTTTTATTAGCATGTTGTTTAATATAGTTTTCAAGTTTAATATTTTTATTAAACATTTGGTAATTTTATTCTCAACAATTATCATTAGATCTATAGAAATTGATTGAAAACTTATAACTTTTATAGTTTTACTGATCATTGTCTTATATTTTTTTATAATTTAATTGGTATTACAATCAGACGTGTGCGTGTATATATATATATATATATATATATATATATATATATATATATATATATATATATATATATATATATATATATATATATATATATATATATTGGCCATCTGAATGGGCACAAGGGTTTAAGATACTTTGTATCTTAAATAAATAGTTATATTATATTGAAAAAAAAATGAAATAGCCTTAGAATTTTAAATTTTTTTTTTGCTGGAGATTGCTTAAAGCCTAAATATGGATTGCTTATGCAGTTTATTGACCACTTGATAAGTATTTATTAGTATTATTGTGGTTAATGAGGTATTTAATGTAAGGAAGGGGGTTATTTATTAATGGAATTGATACTTCTTGTTGGAAAGATGCAAAGTTATTTTATATTATTGTAGTATTAGTTGAATGGTTTCAAAATCTTTTATTTATTAATGCTTATCCTTTTGTCAACAATTAACAGCCATTTCAATTATATTTACCTAAGATAGTTTAATATTTAGGTTGCAGTGCATGTGTATGCATGTATGGCTCTGTATTATGTTTCATTTCATTTTCATCTTTAATAACAGCAAACAATAGTACATTCACAATAAAAACATTTAAACTACAGTAGTTAACTTAAATAATTAACAAATATATATTTCTTTCCAATAATTAATAGACAGTTAAATCAATGGATTATTTTATAAACTGAATAAATTATTAATCATTTTTATTTGATAGTTAATTAATATTCATTTTTCTTTCAGATTTGTAAAAGCTATTTATTTTATTATTATTATTATTTTTTGTCATTTAGTTCTGAAAATCAAAATGATTTTATTTTGAAAAGATTTGTTTTTGCATATGTAATTAGTTAGTTAGCAAGATGCATGGGAGTAACCTGGTGAAAGGAAAATGAACTTTGCTAAAAAGAGATTTTTTTTTTGAACAAAGATCTCCAGTGTAAAATTTGCTCTTTATAATGTAACTGTAGACAGTAAACAGTGTTTCATTTATTGTGGAAATTAAAGCCAGTTACTGAAGTCAAATTGACTTTGAAAAGACTTTAGAGTAAAACTTCCAAAGGAGCTTAAGAACTTTATTATAGAAAAAAAATAATTAAACATGCAATTCTAAGGTTTTAAAAAAAGGGTACATCGGTTTAACTTATTCTCTTCGGTTTAAACATTTCTGAATTAATCTCTTTATAATTATTACTCTTTTAAAAATGTATGTTAATAACATCCAGTCTATATTATTTCACTTAATTGCCATTTTAAATAAGAATGGTTTACATAAATATTATTGTTGTATCATTAAGCAACATATTTTTTTTGATATATATGGAAAACGCATGCAGAACTGTTCTATAGAATATATTTTAATTTCTCACTATTTTTTGTGCAGTGTTCTTTGTGAAGATTATACATAGACTTAAGGATATGTCTATTTTGATAGATCATACTATGTTTAAGTTCATCATAAGGAGATAACAGTATTCATTTATTTGATATTTCTGGAACTAATGCACATTTTAAATTAAGGAAATAAAATGTAAGCTACTTCTGTTAAATTGAATAGAATGACAGAAATGCTGGTAATTTTTGTTTTCTTCAATAAGGACGGAATATAAAATAAAGCATTATTAATTATGGAATTACTAAAGACAATTTAAAGTATTATTAAATGCTATTCAGAAAATACTAAGGATAATCGCATATTTAATCCAGAACTGCATGGAAAATGTCTTATATTTTCAGTATAATAAAGGAAAAATGTACTGCTTGTGTATGATTTGGTACCTCGAATGGATATGGTATGAACACTGAAAGGTGCTGGGCATATTTAAGTTATGCTTGTATTTTTTTTAAGTTATACTGCAGAAGTGCATTTTAGTTTAAAATTTGGTTTGGAATGTGTCCCATATTATTTCATAAACCCGGAGCAGAGCTTTGCAAATGAACTTTTATTTTAAGTTACAAAACTAATAACTTTTGTGTCTTTTATTTTTATTTTTTTATTGCTTGTCATAACTAATGTATATGATAGGTAGATAGGTTTTATTTATGATTATGTTAATTTATAATCTGTGTTATTTTGATTTTCAAGACCGTCTCCGGAGCATACTCAAATGAGGAGTTCGCTGATAAAAATTGATTGTGTTCAGATAGGTCTTATTGTTTCCTTATGAGAATAAAAGAAATATTTTTTTTTATATTATTAGAGAAGTTTACATTTATTTTGTATGCTTTATTATCTCAAAGTGAAAATTTTGTTTTTTGTTTAAATCAATGAACTTATAATAGAAATAGTTTGTTAGATATAAAAAGAGTTTGTTAGTAATAATTAGAACTGTTAAATTTTAAAAAGTAACCTAAAGTTTATTAAATTAAAAGTTATACCTTAATGCAATATTTAATTATCATATTCCCTGCTTAGTGTGTAATTTAGAGTTAATATTATATATACTTTTATTTGCGGGTGTGTGTTTATTTTGCACAATGATGATATTTGTTTGATAAATATTCAGTTTGTGGATATCTTATGCATAAATTTCATGCATTATCGTATTTTACTGAGTTGAACGGATTGATATATTATCTGTATGTATTTATCTGCCAGCGTGTATTTATAATGTTCGATATTTAGAGAAGCTATGAGAATAGAAAGAAATCTGACTGAGTTGTAATGTCTATAGGGATAAAAGTTATTGCTTATTTAGTATATGTTAATTACTTTCCATGAGTAGAGCCTAGTTTATTTTATATGTGTATGACTAATGATATTTTTTTGAAGTGATGTTCTTAGGGCCCTCGTGACGAGGAATTAAAATCCCCACCAATAATGTATTTAGAAGTAGAGGAGTTATTGTTGAAATATGATTAAATGATGTTTAGGAAGATATGTGACGTTTTTCTTGGATTCTTGGTAATGAATTATTGTAGAAGTGTTCGGTAAGAGTTATCTGCTCCTCATGTAGATTCCCTTTATAACGTATAGTATGTAAAATCATGAAAATATAGCTTTGTGTTAATTAATATGTGGCTAGATAAATTGTTAGATTAACTCTTGATGTAGTATTAGTATCATATTTGTTAATGAATTACGACATTGTTCGAAGTAAAATAATTATATGATATTTTTTTAATGAATGGAGAGTTTTAAAAAAAATGTTTTATATTATTGCTGCTTGAACGTACACACACACACGCGTAATATAAATAATATCGCGTATATAAAGTATAGAATTATTAAAATTAAAATGAGAAATAAATGCTTTTGAAATATACTACATTCATTTAATAGAAGTATAAAGTATTAAGATTAAAACGGGAAATAAATATTTTAAAACACAGTGTATTTATTTAAATAAATGTTACAAATCATCAGAATAAACATGATTTTGTTGCTATAAATGAAAGGTATACGTAATTGAAAGTGATTATTAGTCACTTATAGAAAGTTGCTTGGCTGAAAGCCAAATATAAGTAATTTGATTTATTTGTCAATCAAGAGTAATATCCTCTCGAAAGTATCTATATATATATATATTTTGTTGCTAATAATATAATATGTCATTTATTTATGGTCATATAGATGAAACATGCAAGCAAAGTATGTGTTCAAAGTCGGGATATTTAAGTTTTATTATTAATTTGTTTAGATAGTAGGGATAATCCCAAACTGATGCTAAAAATTTATTTAATAATTTAAAAGTCTGTAAAACAAAGAACCCATTTGAAAATATTATGTTAGACCAAATTTATTTTGTTTATTGTAATAATTGATTTGTTTTAGTTATTTAAAATCTTAAAATCTGTGTCTTGATTTATTCTTGTGTACATTCGTATTTCCATTTCCACATCTCCACATTTCATAAATCTATTATAAAACAGATACATTATTTTAGAGTTATAAATATTAAATTTGCTAGTGTCTGACAATATTGTTTTCCTTAATCCAAACATTATAAAAGAGCATTTGCCACTTGATAAACGTATTAGAAAGGTTGCCAAGTCAGTATATTTGTGAAGTGATGATATGAGATTAAAATACCCTATCTCTGTCATTATCTTATTATTGAAACACAGTAAAATATTTTAGTCAATTCGTTTCATTATATTTTTCTCATACTTTAGAATTATAACTTATGGGCAATGTAGTTTATTAATTCAACTGTGTTTGTTAAATTCCCTGAGATCTTATTATTTATTTCTTGATTGGCATTAAAGTAGATGTTTAGATTATAATATGTCAAGTAATAGAATTGTTTAAGAATATAATCAAAGCAAGCTGATATATGTTATACTTGGATGAAGGAAGAAATTAGATTTAAAGTATATTTTAATAGACTGTACCAAATAAACATTGTGATTCTTTATTATACAATTAATTAACAAAGGAATTTACCTTATATTAAATGTTTTATAATATTTCTTCTTTTATTCATTTATTATCATATGTCTTATGAACTGCCTATAGTCTCCCACTGAGCTGAGCTGAACATAAACTTAAATATAGAGTCTCAGTAAATAATTTAGTATTATATATTTTGTTATATTGTTCTATTCATAAATAGAACTGGTGCTTGGGCATTTCGTTCTTGTAATGCATATGAACGGTGTTGGGTGTATAGGATATAATATATATATATATATATATATATATATATATATATATATATATATATATATATATATATATATATATATATTGAGATGGACAATAGTCCATCTCAATGTATAATTTATTTTATAATGTAGTGGTTGAGAAATGTAAATAAAATCCAAAGTTCAAAAATGGGATTTAGTTTTTTATAGAAGTTTGTAATATACAATCATACACCATCATCATCATTATTATCAACTATTATCAATCCACTGCACAATGAAGGTTTCCCAAAGTTCTATCCATCTTCTCGGATCTGTAGCCTCACTTCTCCACATCACTCCTACACACTTTCTTATTTCATCTAACCATCTTACATATGACTTCTATCTGGGTCTTTTACAATCTCTTGAAATCCAGATTAAGATTTCAATTGTCCATTGATTATCATTTCTTCTAGAAATATTTCCAGCCCAAATCCACATTAGACTTTTAATTCTTTCAATGATGTCAGTAACACCCATTTGTTCTCTTACTCATATATTGCATTTGAAATCTCTTTTTGTTACTCCTAACATGCATCTCTCCATACTTCTTTGAATAGTCTGTAGTCTCTGTATTGCTCTTTTATTAACTATTCAAGTCTCATATCCCTAAGTAAAAACTTGTAAAAGACTTTATTAAAAACATTCCTATTCAAACACATTGGCAAAATTTCTTTTGGTATTAAGTTATTTCTACCAAATCACTACAACCAAGTTTATTTCTATGACAAATTGTATCAATTATGTTTCCATTTGTAGTAATAATCTGACCAA
Source organism: Epiperipatus broadwayi (assembly GCA_028023455.1). Lineage (NCBI taxonomy): Eukaryota > Metazoa > Onychophora > Udeonychophora > Euonychophora > Peripatidae > Epiperipatus > Epiperipatus broadwayi. The sequence continues at coordinate 70,981 of JAQFVV010000304.1, forward strand.
AGTATTTGTTTTTATTAACTTCTTCTAACTCATAATTCGTCTTTATTTTCATCTTTTGAGAAAATCCATTGAGCATTATTTTATTCTTTTTAAACTTTATCTTTAGTCGTACTTTATTACTTTTATGTAATAACTTGTGCAACATTTCCTGAAGTTCTGAAGCATTATTTTCAAAAAAAAAACAACTACATCATCTGAAAAATCTAAATCATAATCTCTATTTAATTTTACTCCTTTAGCTTCCCATATTAATTCCCAAAATACTTCTCTCAGAACTGCTGTAAAATGTTTTGAAATATGGAATCACCCTGTCTTACACTCTTCTCAATGTTAACCTTTTTAGGATCATTATGTAATCTAATTGTTGCTGTTGCATTTTTATAAATATTCTACAGATTTTGTCAATATCCTGAGTCTACACCTTGAAAAATCAATGCTTTAGTCACTGAAGAAATTATTTTCCTTTTACTCATCTACTAATCCTAAGCATAATGAGAACTTATATTCATTGGTTCTTCCAATGATTTTTCTCAATACTCGGATATGATCTACAGTACCAAAATCACTTTTAAATCCAGCTTGTTTTTTTGATTTGTTGAAATCCAATATTCTCTGTAAACAAGTTGTAATTATCTTGGTAAAAATTTTGTATAAAACTGATAAAAGACTGATATATTTGTAATTTTGTATATCTTCTTTATCACCTTTTTCAATATTAATATTAATACTGCATTCTTCCAATCATCTGGTACATTTTTTTCATTTAGACATTTGGTATAGAACTTTGCCATTTTTTTTCTATATCTTCATCTACATATTTTAATATATTGATTATAATTCCATCATTACCTGGAGCTTTTCCTTTCTTCATAAATTTAATTGCAAGTCTCACTTCTTGATTTAAAATTCTGTGCAATTCAGAAGATATAATAGATTCAGGAAGTACTTGTTCTTTATTACTATATAATTTTGATAGAACTCTTTTATCCATTTCATGATGCCATCTATCTTTTTAGTAATAGTTCCATCTTTTTTTTTCTCATTGGAGATGTAAGTTTCCTACCAATACCAAAATGTTGTTTTATACCTTGAGACTTTTATTCTCTTCTACAGTTTTCTTTGCTACCTTATAATTATACTTTCTTATATCATTATCAACTTTTCTTCACACCATTTTACATAATTTGAGATATTCAATGCTTTTTAATGCATCATTTTTATATATCTTCATATTCAGTCTTTTCTTCAGAAATTCCCTAGTCTCAGTAAAAATTGTAACAGTCAATTGCTGCTTTTTCCTATCAGCTATCATTGTTGCAGTTTTTAAAAGTGTATCAATTATTTTCTTATTAATTTCATTCAAATCTGAATCAAATTCAAAACCTGCTAATACTGGAAAATAATTTGCAAGTTATAATTTAAATTCCTTAGAATGTTTTGGAAGATTATGAATATCAACTGTAATTATTGTTTTTCTTAATAATTTTTGTCTCTCTAGTTTTGCACTAACACAGGGTGGGCAAATAGCAGCCCGAGGGCCACATGTGACCTGCTAAGAGTTTTTATGCAGCCCACCAAGACAATCAGAAAAATCCACCTTGGACCAATATTTCCTTCCCATTGCATGACCGAATATCCATCTCATATTTTCCACTAGGATAGCCACATCAATACACATGTGCAGTGTAGATACGATGAGCAGTGTTTTCCCAGTTGATCTGATTAATTTCAATTTTGTCTTTGCATTAGCAAATATATATATTTCCAACTTTAGTGAAACCATGAATGCTCCAAAAAAATGTAAAATCGGTAATGAATGCCATGTGTTTAATGAAGAATGGTCAAACAAATATTTCTTTGGTAATACAGGGAATAAAGCAGTATGTTTATTGTATCATAAAAAAAAGATGCAGCCTTCCACTTTCACAAAGTGGCTCTTCACCAACCTATGCAGCCCCTGAGCCAAAATAATTGCCCACCCCTGCACTAACACATATCTTGCATCTTACTAATCAGTGATCACTTCCAGTGTTGAATTTATTAAGAACATTCTAATTTTGAAATGGATATTTTTTGTTAGTCAAAATATAATCCAATTCTGCTGTACCTTCATTTGGATGCCTTCATGTCCATTTCCTTTTAACATTTTTCTCAAAAAAATAAAGGATTCATAATATAAAGTTTTTTTTTCTTTGCAAACTCAGCAAGTCTATGTCCTCTCTTATTTCTATTACCATAACCAAATTTATCTTCAATATTTTCATCTTATTTTTTTTTACCAATTCTAGCATTAAAGTCTCCCATAATAATTTTAAAATGTTGTTTAGTCTGATCAAAAGCATTTGATCCATATAAAAATCTTTTACTATTTCCTCATTATGAGAACTTATTGGGGAGTAAACCTGAAATATCTGCATTTAGTATTTGTTATTAAGTTGAGTAACTAATATTTCCACTCTTTCTGATACACCAACAATCACAACAATGCTGTTTTTCCCCTTTCTATTTATAATGAATTCTATTCCACTTGTATTTCTAATATATGTGTTTTGTAGTAGAGTGCATGCACACTTTGTACAAAAATTGTCTCTTCACCTTTTTTTTAACTTCTCAAAAATCAAATAATGTCCCATTCAATATAAAACAGTTTCTCCAATTCTTACATTCTTCCTTTATTTGAAATTGATGTGCAGTTTTAAGTATCTAAATAAAAGGTTGTCATCAAATTGCAGCCTGGAGATTCTTAGCACCTTCACCTTTGGTCACCAATCTTTGCTTTAACTATTGCACCTTACAGCCAAATAAATCTCTGTACATAAAAATGAGTCAATTTAAGTTTAGTATTAAAAATATAAAGAAACTAATTTAGTTTAAATAAAGTTATTTCAGATAATTTTGTTTTAGAAATTGTGTTATTGGAACAATACTTAATTAAAAACTAATCCATACAATTTTCTTCATTGAGTATGTATTATTCTTAATTGAAATTTTTGAAAAACAAATTTTTTAGACTTTGTTTTATGTTTTGAAAATGTTTAAAATTTCAATTAATTTATTTTAGGGATTAAGATGGCTAAGTATCATCTATCATCTATACTCATATGATTATGACTGGTTTAATTATAGAAGTTAGTAAAAAGGCATAATTAATGTAATATTGGCTTGTTTAATTAAAGAATTTTGTAAACATTGGTAATTAAAATGATTGCTGGCTTGTGTATTTTGGCTTGTTAATTAAAAAAAAATATGTTTCACAAAGCTGTTAATAATATAAAATGGTTTTTGTCAAGCATTGGCAGTTGAGAGGTCAGTGACAGATGCTTTACAAGCAGTTGTCCTGGGTTAGTGGGTTCTCTTCCCAGCTGATGCTATGAACCATGAAAAAAAAGGTTTTTTTTTCAAAAAATAATTTTGTTTTTTTATTTTTCATATTGCTTACTCAAATTGTAGTACATGAACCTGTAACTACAGCTAAAAGGATCAGCACCCATAGCTAATTAACCATCAGAAAATGGCACTACAGTCCATAACCATTTGGAATGTTAATCTTTCTGAAATTTATTCAATGTTGTGCCATCCATTTTTATGCAAGCATTTAAACAGACACAATTATCAACAATAAAAAACAACTTCATATAATTCTCTAGTGAATATTTCATATCAACACTATCTGTAATCACAAAACCAATAATGACTAAAATTGGAAACCTGTAAATAGAAAAAAAACATTATGAGAAATCACCAAAAAGCTCTCTTTTGAAAATGAACTTATATAAATATAATTCCACTTTTATAAAAAAATAATATCTTCTTGGCCATATCTTAGATTTAAAGTTAACCTGTATATTTATTTTAAACTTTTTGATAAACTTTTGAACTTTTGTTATCAATAAGCCAGTAAATTTACAATTTAACTTAAATGATTTTATGTATTTATTTTTTATAATAACTTATTTTTACTATTTATATTTTATACTACTTGATTTATTTCTACTGTATTCAATGTTTTGTAGAATGCTTTAAATATATTTTTAAATATATCAATTTTAATTGTAAAGACACAATTTCCTTGAAAATTTAATTGAATAAAGTAGTTTATAGTTTTAAATATTCAAGAGATAAAAGAAATCAGTTTTGTTTCCTAATGTCTTTTTCATAAAGAGTTTAATATCATTTCAATGGTTTCAACAATCTAAAGATAATACTAAGCTTGATTTTTATACACAATTAATGAAGCTACACATAACAATTGATAAGATAAATGCTCTCAGGAATTCTATGTTCCCATATTCATTGCTCTTGACACTAGTAGTTAGCAAATATCACAGTAATATATGAAAATTTATATAATAATCTTTAAACATCCACTTTTTGAAGATAGTAAAACAGGTGTCTCTTCAAATGATTGCTTTGGGATCATCTGTGATAAAACAAAACCTCTTTACTTTGCATTTCACATCATTGCACTCTGTGCAACCTATCTTGGCTGAAACTAGTTGAAAGGTGTTGCCAGTGACCCTTTCATGCTCTACAAATATTGAGATGCCTCAGCCTTAGTTAACATTCTGAGGTATATGTATTAGTGTTTTGATAGTTATGCCATAGTATATTGCTTGGCATCCTTGTTGGGAGCAAGTCATTTTGTAAACAACATGATGTGTTAATTCTGGTGTAATTATTTCCAAAACTCACTGGAATAAACAAATCAACAATAGATAGATTTAAAAACTGGCACCTATGCCCAAATTCATTGACTTTCTTATTAAATTAAACCTTGCCTCTTTGCCTACCAGTCATTTCCTGGTCTAAAAAAGAGGTTTCAGCCAACTGAATTCTCCATGTCAACTCTACTTCTCAGCAGATGAAACAATACAGAACCTATTGTATTCCTGAACTTTTCTTCATCCACATTGAGAATGTATCACTTGACCCATGAGAAGAACTCTTCATCCAGACCACAATCAAGAATGGTATCTTTGCTAACATTAGATTGACAGTTTTTTTACATTGCCATGTGGATCACCAGGTCCAAATACATATTTGATCATGCATCTTCCAGTGTCTGCAATGCCTATACAAAGGTGCTCATTCATTCCAAAGAATGTGACTGGCTTTTGGCTTTAGACTGGCTACACCATCAAACCTGGAATGAAGTTACACTACCAGAAGATTAATCAAGCTCCAGTTTCTCAGAAAAATGTTGAAGATATCAATGTGAACTTGCTACTTCAGAACATACAAGTCATTATAGTATAAACTTATCAGTATTGTCTTAAAAGGTTCTAATAAATTCTAATTTTATAAAAAAAAAAAAAATATGGCCTTTGCATTGTTGATTAATCTATTGGTAATTGGTGGTGAATGAAAGCCTATTTGAAAGTCATTGGAAAGTTTTTTGACTAAAGGTTTAGCTTTGGAGAATATATGTGGTAGCAGAATCCATGGCTTATTTTCTATAACTGTGTTAAATTTAAGCTTGTGGAAAAATTGTTTAACTTTCTATTGATGAATTCCATGTTTGTATTTCACATTCTCCAGGTCTACCATGGCACACATCAAATTATCCCTATTATCAGCCTCAAATTTGCATAAATGATGATTTGTAAAAAGAAACAATGACAAAGCAGATAACTTGTGGCTCTCTGATGCATTTGAACTAGAATGGACATGTCTTCTTTTCTGGTTGTTTAAATATCATTCTATAGTTAAGTTATGGTTGTTTTCTTTGAATTTGAATGTCTAGGTATTTGACCTCATGCTTTTCATCTTCCCATGTAATGTTCAGGATTAATTTTGTAGCAATATGGGGGCATTGTAAATGTTATGTTTTCTGGAGCCAATAAAAATATATCATCTACATATCAAGTGCAGGCTATATTATGCACGTTGTTATAGTATTGGGGCATAATTTGTTTTTAATTGTGGTTGAGCATAATATTAGAAATCATCCTACTCATTCCCCATATGAAACCATCTTCAAATACTGCTAGGATGTGTTCATAAAGCCATGTGAGGAAGTGAGTGATGAATTTGGCATGTTTAGGTGAGCAGTTCATATTTTTAAACTCATTGGTGATAATCTCAATAGATGCTTTTCTAACAATAGAGTCATAAAGTTCAGAAATGTCAAATAAAACAAGTTTTATATTCAGTTCAACAAATGTATTATCAATTAATACTAATTTCTTCTTCACTAACTCTTGATCAATTTTTATTTGTAATTGAATATTACCATTGGTATGGCCTTCCATTCTATATTAACACAAAGTGATGGATTACACCTTTTTATTTTATTTACTTCAATTTTATGTACCATCCATCAACTGAGATTTCTATTTAAATAAGTTCTTTAAATATCTTAAATACATTTTAAGACTGTTGAATCTGTTCTTATCATTTAGTTTCCCTGATTTTATTGTAGATATGATACTTTTCTTTTATAAAATTAGCATGATATGTAAATATTCCATTCTGATAGCTATTGAGAAGTTCAGGGAACATATTCCTAGAAAAACATTTTATATGTACTCTTAATATAGATGTCATCACAATGGTATGATTACAAACATTCATCAATTTTGATTGTTATCGTACTTCTACCTTGGGATTTCCCTTAACAATTTCAATTTATTGTACTTTTTTCTTAATTTAGCACTTTGTCATCTATTTAGTCAAATAAATATGCTTTCAACTCAGCATAATATTTTTTTTCCATTTTATTAGATAAATCAGCATAATGTTCGTCTATTTTGTTAGATAAATCTGTTTTCAAATCAACACTCTGTTTTTCTATTTTGTTCAACATTTATTGCATCATTACCATCATCTGTTTGAGAGTATGATCATCTGAGTGTCCATTTTTTCCTTTGTGTTTCTACAATCATTGGTGTGTCGTGAGGTTGGATTATTTTTGAGACAGTATCCCCATATATTTCAACATTCTTCTCTATTATATTTTCAAAGGAGAAGTTTCTAAACTATTCCTAATAGGATTTTGTATTTGTTCAACATGAATTTGTTCTCTTTCAACTTTCTTTCTAACTTCTTTATTAGTTTCTAATTCCATTGCTTTGATTTTACTTCTAGTTATCATTTAATATATGTTATGTTATATTATATTTGTTTCGTAAAATAACTTTATGCAATTTTATTTCAAATTAATCTTTTTCTATACATATCAAATAATTTGATAGACATCATAGAGACTTCCTGCTGCCATACATTTAACATGAGTTACAATTTAATTTTTATTTCATTATCATTTCATTTATTTATTTTTAACACACTACTTTATATCTCATTTTATGCTTTGTTTATTTGGCTAGTTACACTAGTATTTTATTAGGGTCTGTTTATTTCTGTTTGTCATTTGTCTAGTGGAAATCCCATTCATCACATATTAAAAGTATTAGCATTAGAAATAATAGGTAAATCTCACTATATATTGCCACACACGGTAAGCTAGAGTAATCAGTGGATTCCACAAGGCATGCGCATAAAATCTCCATCTAGTGCCTACTCACAAGTCTTCTGTCATCCACTGATTACTCTAGATTGCTGTGTGTGACAATGTATATAGTGAGTTTTGCCTGTTACTACAGTTATACACAAACATAAGAGGAGGTGGTCATGTGATGTTTATTGGCATTATAAATAACCATATAAATTCAAGCCTCTAAAGTTTGGCACCAGATATTATGGAATAGTCATATGTAATAGACTGGAAATGTGATGAATGCCCAATGATTGGTCACACCAAATGTGACAAATTGAAATCTATACTGCCATGCTATTATTTAAAAGCCCCACAGATTTGGTCAATATATGTAATGGAATGAACTATTCTTCTTGGGAGACATATTTAATTATGGTGGCCTACTTGAGGGTTTATCTAAGTTTTAGGAAGTTATACCATGGTGATTAATGATTGAGTGGGATGGAATTCACACTTGCATAATTTCACTTACTTCATCTCTTCTTGATTCTCATTATGCCACAGTGGTTATGCTCAGGGAGTGTGCACATGCACCTTATTTCAAGGTATGATAAATCCATATTTAATGTGTGTTGGTTATGCATCATGTGATATGCATATAGTGTGATTAATTGGAAAATAGAAAAATCAAACCACAGACAATTAATTTAATTTAATATTTAATAGTTAACAAATTAATTTTGATAATGATCACTGTTCATAATGTTTTATAACAAAGTAGTGTATATATTTAATGTTTACTGATTGTATAGACATGATCATCCTTCATTTGTATTCATTAAATCTTTAATAATACATACCTTTGATCTATATAAGGATGGTCATTTCCCATCCAATTTAACAAACTGAAATTTATATTAAAGGCAATTTTAAAAGTATAGTTTAACAATTAACTCTTTGCTGACTAAATTCCATGAAATCATTGAAGTCATTAATTTTTACTCTGTCTATATTTTGTAATCTGTTGTTAGTTGCTTATAGATTCTGAGCTTCCTCCTGGTCTGGTGTCATATAGATCTATGATAGAACAGACCAATCATACAAGGATTTAATCATACACTCCAAATAAAAAATAATTAATAATTAAGTTAATTGAACAGAAACATTGAACATAAAAAATATTGTAACTGTCAAAGTGTGAGCACTTAATATTGAATAAGAGTAATGTATCACCTTTCAAGTCAATAGACTAATGTATCAATTGGCAAGCAAGTTCAAGATTCTGCACCTAAATTTTATTATTAAATGAAAAATATAAAAAAATAGAATTATGATGATTCCATCCCTCTATAATAATTGGTGGTTGGATGATTTGCCTCTCTGTTTCAAAAGAAAGAAACCAATTTATTAAGTGATATAAGTATTAACAAAAAAGATATAAAAATATAATTTGCGATGTTAATCCATTATGAAACATCCAATTATCTTTGCCTTTAGGAATGTTCCTTTGCATGAACAGGATGGTGGTACATAGTATAATCTTCTGTTGCCATCTGGAACTTCATATTGTCGACACTGACACTTTTATAAACTATCTTTCCTATGCTGAGGGAATTTCTTTACTTGACTGTAGTGCATAAAAGGGATTTTGTTAGCATGGTCATCATGGTTGTTAGTTATAAATGATAATCATATCAGAAATTCTTGGTTGTATGATGAACAGCTCCATGCCCATGATTTTTTATCACTTCCTAGCCACACATGATTTGTTTTTTCCTAGCTTATAACTTGAGTTAAAAATATAAGATTTATAGAATTAAGGTGGGTACTTTAATCAACTTTCTCAAATTGCAATTGTAGTGGCTTATAAGTTTCAATATTAAGGATAGTTAATATGACAAATAAATTGATTTTAAGAATTTATCAAGTAACTTTTTTTGATGTAATTTATTTGGCTTCTTTTTTCTTAAAAAACCCCAAGGTGTTCTATATTGTCTTATGTTTTATTTATTCATGCACAAGTTTTACATTAGCACTTTGCCTTCATTGTTGATGACACTTTGAACTTTATATCTTTATACCGGATTAATAAACAAAAAAATAACATTAATGATTTTTTTTTTCGTTTTTCAAGATTTTTGCTTGCTTGCATTTGAGGGCTTGTATACATACAAACAGTATTGTCAATAATATAATTTTAACTGACAATTTTACATAAACTTATTAAGATATAATCAATAATATGCTTTTGAAGATAGGTGGTTGTAATAGTTGAATGGTCGGTTTAATGTTTCCTCACAATATTATATACTTTTCACATCCATCAACTACCAATAAATACATATAAAGTTATAAAAAACATTTGTTAAATTAAAACATATTATGTTTCCTCTAAGCTGGAATTTTTAATTAAAAAAAACACTATAATATTATTTATATAAAATTATTTATCAGTAATTTTTGTCCTGTATAATTCTATTTATATACAAAAATAAGATAGACACTCATATTTTTTCAAAGTCTCAATATTGTGCCTTATATCAAGGATTTACACACATCCAACCAAAGCAACATGAATTCAATAAAACAATACAATGCCTACGTAAATTCTTGATTATCTTCTGTTTACAATTACAGTTTGAAAGAATGCTAATAAATTTATAAATCAATTACTTTAAATTTTTAGTAGTTCTTATTTTTATTATTCACCTATTCTCAAATTATCTTTTATTATTATATATTTTTACAATTATGGCTCCCAAAACTGAAAGAACATATGCCAAAGATTATTAAAATGCAATCATTTTTTAAAAGTAAGGGCAATCTTTAATAAATGAATTATTCAATTATTATATAGTAAATGAGCCAATTGAAGATATATGATTAGTTGAAATGTATTGGAGATTAATTACATAGTTTATGCTAGTGTCTGATATATATATATTTAAAATCTAAGAGTTAATATTGTTAAAAGGTAATATGAAAACATTACTAATAATTGTGTAAGATCTTTTTCTATACTTTTTAAAAACGGCATTAAAAATGTTCTTAATAATAATTAGATAGTTATACAGAAAGAAGCAAGTAAATCTGTTGTATAAAGTTGAAAATGTTCACCTCTTTTTTAAACTTTTATACTTCATAATAGATTTTTACTGAATTTTTGTTGCTTAACATATAAAATCTTTATAAGCTAGAAAAGAATAATATTTTCGGAGTATAATTTTCATTATATCACCCTCACATAAGGTATGAAATGGTTTCTATTCACTTTTAACACCTTGTGGAAGGTTGCAATTATAAACATATGGCCAAAGACATGTGAAAAAGACATATGATCCTCAAGATGTATATTTCATGCTGAGCCAGCATTCATCAATTGGCTGAAGTCACATTATTTAACAAATATCTTTATTATTGTTCTGCATATACAAATAAAAAAATTATTACCAATTAATTGATAAGTATCAGATTTACTGCCCTCACTTGACACAAACATTTGAGGAAAGTATAGTCATAATTTTCCATTACTCATTCATTAGACTAAATATTATCCATTTAATTAGTAATATTTCTGTAATGTAATTTACATCACACTACTTTCATGCAAGATAGGGACTGGCTTCTATCATTTTTAACACTTTGTGGAGGGGTGTAATCATAAACATATGATAAAAAAACATGTGAAAAAGATAAATGATTTCTAAACCCTATCATTTGTGGTGAACCAGAACTCATTAATTGGCCCAGACTATACATTGTACATGTCACTGATAATATGTGAATGATTACACCTCTCTACAAGATGTTAAAATTGGATAGAAACTAATTCTTACTTTGCATGAGAGTAATGTACTGATAATTTCACTACAGAAATATTATCCAAATAATATTATTATTATTATTATTATTATTATTATTATTATTATTATTATTATTATTATTATTATTATTATTATTATTATTATTATTATTATTATTATTATTATTATTATTATTATTATTATTATTATTATTATGATGATGATGATTATGATGATGATGATGATGATGATGATAATAATTTTTTAGTCTGATGATGACTAATACTAGTTATTTCTATATTTTAATCAATGGTTTGTGTCAAAGTTGTGAGGTCAGTAAATTTGATCGTTATCAGCTAAACTTAAATATTTTTTTATCTATATATACTGAACCATGATAAAGATAATCCAACTGATGACTGTTGGTTCAGCATATAATATATATCTGAGAGGTCATACCTATTTTTCACATGTATTTGGTTATTTGTTTATTATTAGACTTTTCCAAAAGTTGGTAAAAGTGGAAAGAAACTAGTTCATACCTTGCATGAGAGTGATATAGTGAAAATTACACTGTAGAAATTCTGTTCATTAAATGGATAATTTCTAATCTAATGAATGACTAATAAAAGTTATTACAATACTAGGAAAGATCATTATATGGAGGGCTAAAATTTGGAGAGTGAAATAGATTGAAGTCTTATTAAAGTTTGAAGATTTGCTTTCTTAATGTAGACTGGGCACTGATTATATAGGTGTGCGAGATGATAATCTGGGCCAATTGAGTGATGCCGTTTCAGTATGGAATTCATATATTGAAGATCATTTATTTTTTTACATGTGGTTATGTGTATTGGTTGTATGATATAGACTAGTTAGCTGAAGAAAGGTTGACATTATGCATATAATAGAAAGTCAAGTCATCAATTTACGTAAGCCCATTCCTGACTATCTACCTACTTCAGGAAATTTAAAAATAAATTGCATTTGTCTTATTTAATATCTTCATTCTTATAATTATCACAAAAACTACTAAAGTCAAAAGGAAATTATTTTTTAACATAATAATTTATGTAATAATTAATTCTTAAACTTATATACATATGTAGATTTACATGTATAATTTTCAAAGATAAATACTTTCGCAAATGCAAAATAAGTTGCATCTTTTGAATCGAGTCTTGTATTTTTAAAACAACAGCATTATTGATAACAAAAAAAAAAAAAAAAACTGTTTAATATTTTTTCCTCGTTATGTCAAGATATTAATTCACATGTTAAACATATATAACTCCACGCAAATATATATTTGTGAAAATTAGATGTCTTTATTGACATCAGGAAAAAGTATTTGGAAGATCTTTTTCATATATATATACTAGTAATTACAGATGACTTAGTTAACTTCAGATTATTAACTGAATTCAGATTGAAAGCAATTTAAAAAGTAATTAAATTTTATATTTACTGATGTTGTTTAAATAGCTTAAATTCATGTACAGTTTTTACAAACAGAAACAATTTATGACAACTGTATTAATGTGCGCTTATCTAATATATATAAACACACAGTTGAACTTCCTTTTTTCTATTTTATTATTAAAAAGTAACAAAGGTTTTATAATTAGATATATATATTTTACAAGCACTACCATTTCCCATTACAATTCCGCGTCCAGATATACAAAATTTGATACATACAATTTTTTTATAACGACTATGAATTTTATTATTTGCAACTCGGCAACTAAGTGAATGTATTATTGTATAGTTTTTAATAACACAAAAGATTATTTAAGACCAAGTTAGAAAATGTTTAAAATCTTTTATTGAAAAGATGACAAAGATTTTGACAAAGCTCATTTCCTCTCATTTCAATGATAAATTCTTAGTTGTAAGAAAACGTTTCCGTTTAAAATAGTTGAATTGAAAATATTTGGTCAGATAAAAAAAAAGTTTAGTATTCTATATATGCACTATATTCTTGAAAGTTCAACAGAAATATGATATCCCTTTTTTACTTCACGTTATTGATGATTTGTTACATACTATCATACTCAATATTGATCGTAAATTGCAATATAATAAATGTTTACATGCCGTATATATTTACCATATTTTTTTCAAAGTCCCTTATTGATAATCTTCATATATTACAAGAAAAACGTAGATAAAACAAACACATAAAAAAGATTCTTTAAAGATTTTGAGATATATTTATATATATTCCTTTGCATTTTATTTATTGATTCAGTCATCGTATTCATATAAAGTTTTACATTTTATACATATTTGAAAACACCAATATTTACTTGTTTTACGTTATCTTAAAAGCTTTCAAATTAAAACTCAGAAAAGTTAAATACATTAACATGAATATTTGAGATGCTATGTAGTGCTACCATTTTCATGAGTATCAACTTATTTTTAATAGTGCCTAAATTAAAATATTTAATATGAACCTACCAGTCATATTCAATAATGATAAATAATAGTTAAACAAGTTTGGGCTTGCAATTATTTAGCAGTATATCCGGGAATAATATTCCTGTTCATTTAAAATAATCCACAAATCTAGAAATAAATATAAATATTTACTATATTACTAATAATACATACACACATATATATATATATGGAATACTTCACCTGTGCAGGTAAGTGATATGATTAGCTATTATCCTACTGCTAATGTTTGTGGAGAAGTGCAATGAATTTACTGTTGAAATCCTGACATTTGCAACCAATGGACAGATTGTATTGTTTGCAGTATAGGTATAACTATAGATAATAAGCTCCGGCTTCCAGCTTGAACTTGTCTTACAATATGTGTACCGTCATTTATCACCTGGTTGTTATCTGTTTACCATAATAAATGGATATATATATATCAAGTTCCCTGTCTTCATTACAAATGAACAGTTTTACTAAGCTACATCTCCAATTGGCCTATTTATGGCATTGGCTACATATTTCATTTTATTATTATCCCATTGATCAGTTTTATTGTAAGCTGAATTCATTTGTGTTAAGACTATACTTAGCACAAGTTCATTATTTGAGGGTAAGATTTTGACCAGTTAGAATGAGTTCACAATATTCCATTATATTGGCAATGTTAGCTTCCAATATATGGTGCTTAAAATAGCTAGGTAATAACCTAACTCATCTTCTTACTTTCAATTTTGGCCTGCTTTCACCAGTCTTGGGTTTAGTTTTTTATTTCATCTTGAGTCTTCATCTACATTGGATTCTTCATCTGGGACAGATTGTTTATGTGATATGATTGTTTGCGAGGTAACTCATTGTTGCATAATATTCATAGTCTATATTTAATTAATCTTTGTGCTTGTTGTAATGTTGTCTATCTACCATCTTGGTACCTGTATGTAAGACTTTTATGGTTACCATTATTACTGAAACCCATTTGATAATTTCTTTGGACATATAACATATTAATCATTTTATTTTTTATCTTTTGTGACCATTCTTACATCTAAGAAATATCAAGCTTGTTCTAAAGTATCGACACAGTTTATTGTTAATCAGTTTTAGGTAAATACCTTTAAAATTTTGTCCAGTTTGTCATTTGATTAACATTGATCATTGTATACCCAAGTGAGTAATATGTTGCTATGTTCATTGTCTGACATGTCAAAAAGCAAATAAATAATTATAACACCTGTAGTTGCAGTTGATAATTACTTTTTTTATTAGTTTTAGTCTTTATATTTTTGATGCAGTGGGTATTGTAGACTATTCATTGTTATTGGAATGTGTGGGGTTTGATGCTAAATTACATCCTCTCACATTATTTATACAGGTATTGATTTTATTTGAATTTTATTTTGCTGTACCAATTATTTGCAATGGAATTGTCCATTTTTTGAGTCACTTTCTTTTTAACTATGTAGTTTCTATATGACTACTATGATTCCAATATCTACACATTATATACGAAAGTAGACTTGTGTTATGTATTGCAAACCTTTGCATTCACTTTTTCTGGTTTATTCTGGCAGTTTGTAATACTGTTGGATCAAAAATTCTATTATTTTTATTTTGATCAGATATAGTTTTCTGACTCACAAACAATACCAGGGTTTATTTTTTTAATAAAGCTATCTGATTCACTGTAGATATTAAATGGGTTTATTATAGCTTGACACTAAAGCTGTTGTCTCTCATTCCACAGAGGAAACAATCTCTCAGTGCTTCATTTCAATTCAGTAGCTTTCTGTAGTAAATTTTGTTTTCTATGAACAAGAAATTTAAAATGGTATCTGTTTAAAATTGTTAAGGTTTTTAAATAGAAGATGCTAGGAGAAATTATATTCAATTCAGAAGGATAAGTTCAGGCTAGTTCAGAGAGTAAGATATCATACATTAAAGAAACACAAATGCTGTTATATATTGCTAACTTTAATTCTGATTCACAACTTGGTTTGTCATGAGGAAAAAAAACTATTCAATTTCCTTATGCTGGCCAATTTCAGCATGGGGTGGATTTAATTTTAAATAGAAAATCAATTTTCATCATTTTGATTTTTTCTCTGAGAAAAGAAATCCTTATAAAAAAATTAGCAACTATTAGCATTTTTTTTTTTCAACAAATGACAAAGCTCTTAATAGTCCATTAAAAACATCTCATCAATCTTGTGAAAATATCAGGAGGACTCTTAGAAATCAGTATCAGTTTTTCATGAATCTAAAAATTACTTATTTGATTCCTACGCTAGTATTGATCTGCTTAAGGGAGAAAATTTATGGCTGACAGAGGAACAATACCACTTGAAACGACGTATTTTATACTAACCTCCTATTTTATTACTAAATGTTTAACATAGTTAAATAAAGTTTAAAATTTACTAAAAACAGTTGGAAATTAATAGTAGATAATGAAATTAGTCCAATATATAATCTCAAGTAAAATGCCATTATATATATATATACTACTGTCATCGACATTTCTTTAATAGAAACAAATTTTTTTTAAAGGATTTTAATATAATATTTAAAATATAAATAATATAGGTCTCTCTCACAAAAACCATTGATTTCTTTAGATCATTTAACTAAAATTGTTTGTACATTTTTGATAAAAGTCTTAATTATTTTTTAGTTTGGTCAATACTATTATTTTCACTCATTATCAAAACCATTGCAAAATGAAGGTTCCTCCATATGAATGATAATTTCTATTCTTCATTTTATTTTAGAAATTTATTTTATTACATCTATCATCTTACATATGGCCTTTTTTAGTTTTATTTACATTTTCTAGGAATTCAGTTCTTCAACTATCAATACAATGAAATAAAGTCCAATTTAACCTGTGAATTTTTCCAGTGATGTTAGGGATGTGTGTCATTTTTTCATCCATGTATTTTCATTTTGATATATTCTTTTATATCCATTGTATTTTTATGCATTTTATACTTTTGTATAGTTTTTATATTATTAAATAATTAAATCTCAAATCCTTTAAATAAAAAAACATTTTTTTGAAGGGTAACAATCATATTTTTTTTAAAAGTAAATTAGTTTTATATATATGTTGATATGAAGATTTACACGGGTTCTATATATAAAAGACATATTTTGCGGGTTCATCCATGTTAAAATATTTTAAAAATACTGACGTTTCGACTTGGTAATACAAGTCATCCACTGAGTAATAAAAAGTAGAAAGACGGTTGTAGACGCGCTACAATCACTGATTTAAAAAACGTTAAAGTTCCACCAATAGCAAAAATGTTAAATTAAGAATGTTTTTTTAAAAAATCTTTCCAAATAGGAGGAAGTTTGCTTGTATCATCTCGCTTATTGATACAATCTGGCCTTTTAAGTATCTCAATGGCTTCTCTAATTTTGCACTGGTATAGATTATCACATCTGGATATGATCCTGGTACTAGAAAAATTAATTTTATGACCTGAATCCATAGTATGGAGTGAGAGTGCTGATGATGATGATTGTTGTTTAACTGCATTAGCATGCTCATCTCTCCTAACACTGATGTGACGATTACTCATACCTATGTAAGAAGCCTTACAATTTTCACATGAGATTTGATAAACACCATGAGATTCAGGAGGGATTGAATCATTAGGCTTGGTTATTATATTGCTGATCTTTTGATGAGTCGAAAATGCTGTATTTATATTATAGCGTTTTAATATACGTCCAATACTGTCTGTAGTTCCTTTTACATATGGAACACAAATCCTAATAGCTGATTTATCATCTTTTTGTTTCCTATTTTGTCCATTTTGGGCTTGAAATAAGGCTTTTTTAATAAATTTATAATTGTAACTATTTGCTAATAAAACACTATTAATATGATTTATTTCTTCTTTCAGATGTGACATATCTGAAAGGTTAATTGCTCTATTTAAAAGAGTTTTGGCTACAGAAACGATCTGAGTTGGGTGATGATGAGAATGGAAATGTAAATATCTGTCCATGTGTGTATTCTTTCTATAAATTGAAAAAGATAAACTATTCAGTGTTCTGGTGACTAAAACATCAAGAAAAGGGAGTTTTCCATCAGACTCTGTCTCCATTGTAAATCTAATATGAGAATGCATATTATTTAAATGTAAGAAAAAATCATCTAATTTATTTTTACCATGTTGCCATATGACAAAAATGTCATCTATGTATCTGAGCCAAATGAGGGGTTTTAAAGATGATGATTCTAAAACACGAGTTTCTATATTTTCCATGAATAAATCAGCTATTACTCCTGAGATAGGTGAGCCCATAGGAGTACCAAAAACTTGTCTGTAATGCTGTCCATTATATACAAAATATGTGTTCAAGAGACAATGTTTAATCAAAACAATAATATGGTTTGGCAAATTGCAACGTTGTGAAATTACATTTAAAGCTTCATCAATTGGAATGTTTGTAAACAAAGACACGACATCAAAACTGACCAGAATGTCATTAGCATTAATTTTTAAATTTTTTAAAACAGAAATAAAATGAAAAGAGTTTTTAATATATGATTTAATAGATGGAATTGTAGGTTTAATGAAATCCAATAAATATCTAGCTAAAATATGAGTCGGAGATCCTATTGCACTTACTATTGGATGAAGGGGGGTATCTGGTTTGTGAATTTTTGGAAGTCCATAAAATTTTGGACAGAAACATGATTTTTCATGAGGGATTATTTTATTTTTTTATCTCTGTTTCAATAGGCAATTTATTAATAATGGCTTTTGTTGTGTTTTCCAAATACATAGTGTGATCTCTTTTTGATGGTTTATAAATTTTATCATCAAGCAAATCTAAAATTTTATTATGGTAAATGTCCCAATCCATAACAACAGTGGCATTACCTTTATCAGCTGGAAGTACAACAATTGATTTATCCGATTTTATATTATTTAATGCTAGTCTTTCTTTCTTTGAAATATTATTTTTAGGAAGCTTAGCTTTTTTAAAAATATTACAAATCTCAGCTCTAGCCAAATCAGCTGATGAAGAATTTATTTTATCGAGAGCTGATTCAACATTACAAACAATTTTTTCAAAAGGTATCCGAGAAGGCATTAAAGCAAAATTAAAACCTTTTCATAAAACCGAAACTTCATCTGTAGAGAGGGCTTTCTTAGATAAATTATAAACGTTTTTTTGATTTGGATACGTAATGACTGGTGACTGTGTTCTAATTAGCATTTGTAGTTTTTTCTTTTGCTTTGCTGTTACAAATTCCAAATCGTTAATCGATCTAAAACTTGCAATACGATCAAAACTAGTCCACAGTAAAGGATGTATTATATTACTAAGGAATAAATGTGAATCTAGCAATACTCTATCAATTTGTTCTAGATTTTTCCGAGTTTCTTTAATAAAAGAGTTTAAAATAATATTGCTAGTTTTCCTTAGAATTTTACTAATATTATAATTGTTCTTGTGAAATATAATTTTACAGCAAGTGGGTATAATGTTGTGATTTTGCACGCTAACAGAAAAGATAAATTACAAAGTAACTTACATTTCTTTATCCACGTTCTTTCAAAAACTCAAAGCTGTTTAAAAATTTTCTCCCTGTAGAGGTTAATAATGTTGATACAAAGATTTACATGGGTTCCATATACAAAAGACATATTTTGCGGGTTCATCCGTGTTAAAATATTTTTAAAATACTGACATTTCGACTTGGTAACACAAGTCATCCACTGAGTAATAAAAAGTAGAAAGACGGTTGTAGAGGTGCTACAATCACTGATTTAAAAAACGTTAAAGTTCTCACCTATCTCAGGAGTAATAGCTGATTTATTCATGGAAAATATAGAAACTCGTGTTTTAGAATCATCATCTTTAAAACCCCTCATTTGGCTCAGATATATAGATGTCATTTTTGTCATATGGCAACATGGTAAAAATAAATTAGATGATTTTTTCTTACATTTAAATAATATGCATTCTCATATTAGATTTACAATGGAGATAGAGTCTGGTGGAAAACTCCCTTTTCTTGATGTTTTAGTCACCAGAACACTGAATAGTTTATCTTTTTCAATTTATAGAAAGAATACACACATGGACAGATATTTACATTTCCATTCTCATCAACACCCAACTCAGATCTTTTCTGTAACCAAAACTCTTTTAAATAGAGCAATTAACCTTTCAGATAAGTCACATCTGAAAGAAGAAATAAATCATATTAATAGTGTTTTATTAGCAAATAGTTACAATTATAAATTTATTAAAAAAGCCTTATTTCAAGCCCAAAATGGACAAAATAGAAAACAAAAAGATGATAAATTAGCTATTAGGATTTGTGTTCCATTTGTAAAAGGAACTACAGACAGTATTGGACATATATTAAAATGCTATAATATAAATACAGCATTTTCGATCTCATCAAAAGATCAGCAATATAATAACCAAGCCTAAGGATTCAATCCTTCTTGAATCTCATGGTGTTTATCAAATCTCATGTGAAAATTGTAAGGCTTCTTACATAGGTATGAGTAATCATCACATCAGTGTTAGGAGAGATGAGCATGCTAATGCAGTTAAACAACATTCATCATCATCAGCACTCTCACTCCATACTATGGATTCAGGTCATAAAATTATTTTTTCTAGTACCAGGATCATATCCAGATGTGATAATCTATACCAGTGCAAAATTAGAGAAGCCATTGAGATACTTAAAAGACCAGATTGTATCAATAAGCGAGATGATACAAGCAAACTTCCTCCTATTTGGAAAGATTTTTTTAAAAAACATTCTTAATTTAACATTTTTGCTATTGGTGGAACTTTAACATTTTTTAAATCAGTGATTGTAGTGCCTCTACAACCGTCTTTTTACTTTTTATTACTCAGTGGATGACTTGTGTTACCAAGTCGAAACGTCAGTGTTTTTAAAATATTTTAACACAGCTGAACCCGAAAAAGATGTCTTATATATATATATAATATATACCCGCAAAATATGTCTTATATATATATATAATATTATTCAATGTCTGTATTTTTTCAAAGCAATATACATAATTATATAATTGAATATTTATAAATACAGTAATTAGATAATTAAGAAAGTTATTCACTTAGAAGCACTTTTGATTATCTTAGTAATCATTGTCAACTAACACTTTGAAAGGCCAACCTTTCCACAATTCCATGATCTTAACGTTTGCTGCCTGCCTGTTAATTAAGTCATGTTTGTATTTGTATATTAGCATAGCATCCTTTATTTTTCTTTTATTGTTATTTTTTTCAATTTGCAATATTTTTACATTATTAAAGTTGAAGTCAAAACCCTAAATGCATGACTTATTATGGTCATAAAAAACAGATGCTGAAATATTATTATCTACTTTACAATTTTGTTTCGATTTCTGAACCCGTTTCAAGGTTAGCCTTTCAAAATGTTAGTTGAGAAAGAATACTAGGATAATCAAAAGCACTCCTAAGTGGATAAAGTTTGTAATTATCTAATTACTGTATATATATATATATATATATATATATATATTGTATATTTATATATATATATATATATATATATATATATATGATTACAATAAAAATACAAAATGGTGATAATTATTTTCATGTCATATTTTGTACTGTATAAATCTCATTTGGGCAGCTTATTTATTATTTTCTTATGTATAAGTTGTTGTAATCAATATGGAATAATTATGTAATTATTACTTTAATTTAAATATGAACACAGAGCTACATGCTTTAAAATTTTGTAATAGTTTCTAATGATAGAAAAGTCTTTAAGAGCATTTGATTATTTTTTGATTCAAAATTAATATTCCAAATATTTTATTTAAAGACTAATTTCTTAAGGGTGAGATATGACTCTTTTCTTTGAATAACATATTAGTCAGAATTTATGAGCAGAGTATATAAGCTTATTTTGAAAAATAGTTTTTCTTTTTATTATACAAATGAATCTGAAAAATATTTTAACACTTTCTATCGTTTTTCATAAGTTTTCAAAGAGTGAACTGGTTGAGTTCATTGATATGAAAAATAAAGTCTATTTAAATTTATTAATTTAATTGAATCTAAAATATTTAGAAATATTTGTTCAACAGCACAGATAATAAATGAAATAAAACTACTATCTATGAAATCCATTTGAGTAGAAATATTATAGGAATCTCATAGTATTAGGTTATTGTCAATATGCATTTTTTAAAAAAATATTAATGATGATATTGATGATAAACATTTTAAAGACCAAAACCCTACAATATTTTCCAAAGTCAATAAATATTTACTGTAGTAACCTACATTTATAATTGTTGAATTAGATATCTATATTTGATTTATCTTATCCAGAAAATAAGAATGACTTCTTAAAAAGAGTTTCTGTTATCTTAGCATCATAATTAAATATCAGGTAGAGTGAAGCTTAGCAGAATTTTTTGCAATGCTTCTTATAATGCTAACTTTGCACAATTTTCAGTTTTATATAATCATTTATTACAATTATATAATTCTAAAAAAGTTATATTGTTAAAGTTAATCTGAAAAGGTAAATCAAACTATAAAAGAGTCTGAAATGTATTCAGCTAGCTTTTGGTAGATTGCTACTAGAATCATAGTGCTGAATAAGAATGCACAGTTAAAAATATGGGCTAAGAGGGATTATAGATAAAAAATATAAGAGGCTTATGCTATTGCAAGAAATCCACATTCCATCAATAAAAATAATTTTCAAAAAAATGGAATACCTAATCATGTCATTGACATACTGAGCCTAATTTACATAGTAGACTATGAAAGTATAAAGGGATATATAGAAATAGACATTTTTATTCTGCACTATGACTCTGGCAGAAATTTGTTGAAAGCTGTCTCACTGTATTTAAAACTTTCTTATAGTCTGTTTTATATTTTCAGGTTAACTTGAACAATACAAGTTTGTTAGAATGACTTTACATAAGTATATAATTAAACATTAATTTTCCCTTCATTATATAAGCAATTACTTTGCATGCATATGAGTCTATGCTTTACAAATGACATTTTTTCCTTTCATTTTATTTAGCTGAGTACACTTTAAGACATTCCCATTATGTTAAATAATGTAGGTTATGGGATAGAGTGCAATCATTTTATCAAAAATAGACTTTAATTAATTTGATATTCAACTTAATTTTACACATGGTATGATATAATTTTGATATTATAAAAAGTCCATTGGTTTTATTTTTAGATTTAATGTTTTATTTTTGTTTTTGTTGTTGTTAATATACATATGAAATGACACGACTTGCCAAGTTGGTAATCTACTTTGAAAGTTGTATAAACTTAATTAAGCAAATCTTAACCACATCATCAGTTTAATCATTATCGATCCACTGCAGAATGG
The DNA here is from genome assembly GCA_028023455.1 of Epiperipatus broadwayi. Lineage (NCBI taxonomy): Eukaryota > Metazoa > Onychophora > Udeonychophora > Euonychophora > Peripatidae > Epiperipatus > Epiperipatus broadwayi. The sequence continues at coordinate 94,088 of JAQFVV010000304.1, forward strand.
AAATCTCTTTTAGTTTAATCCATTTTCTCCAATCTCTTGTCTCTCCTCTCTACATAATCTTATTTCAAAAATCCATCTCACATGTGGTCTGTTTCTAGGTCTTTTACAATCTCTTGTAATCATGTTTAACTTTTCAACTGCCAAACTATTATAATCTATTCTACCAATATGTCCAGTAAACTTTACTTCAGTCTCTTATTTTTTTCACTGATATCAAAAACCCATTTTTCTCTCTTATATGTATTTTATTTTTGATCTCTTCTTACTATTGTTAACATACATCTTCCCAAAGGTCAATGAATGGTCAGAATTTTTTGTATTGCACTTGTGTATTAAGTGTCAAAGCCCAGACTTATAAGTAAGAACTTATTAAAACATATTTATTAAAAACCTTCCTTTTCAAACACATAGATACATTAATTTTTAATATTAAGTTATTTATACCAAAAATCCTCCAACTAAGTTTTATTCTATGATTAATTTTATGTATTAAGCATATCTTCAATAAACATCTTGGATAACTATTGTTTCTTAAGTGATTGAGTTAATTTACATAACCAAATATAGAGAAAAAAATTACTTACATCCAGATACATTTAAAATAATTAAGAAACACATATCTTAATCAAATCACTTTTAAATTAATAAACTAACTTTTTTTAATAGTTGACTAAAACCTTATTAAAAATTATTAACCAATATTTATCACGATTAACTATCCTAATCAATTGTAAAATAATTTATTATCACAATGTATTAGAATCCAATCATTTCTGTTTATATGTGGCATGTTAATTATTCACTCTTTATTATGATCTTTGAAACACATGTAAAATATATGAATTAATTAATATTTTAAATACAATATGAAATGAATTGGATAATTATCATTTTTTATTTATTAATTATCTTATTTCAAATTATGTTCAGTAATTCCAAATATATCTAATTATTAAAATATATATGTGACAAGAACGATTAATCTTTATTATAGAAATATTGTATAAAATTTTAAAATAATTAGCACATATATAATAAACAATATGTAACATATAATAAACTTTAAAAAGTAATTAAAAATTAAAAATTAACTAAATAATTATAATAAAATAATATAATTCTTACTTCACTCTGAAATTATTTACAAATATGATCTAGTATATTCCATATTTTATTCCATTAACATTAAGACACTTTTTTAATATTATGCATTAAATATATCAACAAAAATATGCAATTTGTATTTTCATCAAGTTACAAATATTTCATAAATATATCCATTTACATTATCATTCCTTCACCTGTAACTTTCATATAATATTATTGTATAATTAAAATTCTATATCTTATTTTATTCCTTCTATTTTTATTATTTCATTATAAAATAAATGTTTGGTTATTTTAAATGTTCATTTAGATATGACATTTTTATTCCCTTACATATAATAATAAGAATGAAACATATGGTTTTCATTCAACATCATATTTCTTATACCTCATACTTTTATTTCATATTTTGATCTTCTATATTAAATAAAACATTCATAAAATATTCCTTCTTATATTCTTTGATAAGCTATTTGTTTTGTATTTCATAATTCTTGCAATGAATTAATCTAACTTATCACCCTATGAAAGGTTAGTTATTATGAGTAATTACATCTTCAATTCCCTTATATGATGTTTATACCATTGTGAATTTTTCAAGAAAACAAGTGTGGGATGGCTATCTTATAAAATTCTAAAAAGATATCATGGGCTAAATATAACTTAACATCACATATTGTATTGTGTCTACCTATTTTTTTTTACCTTGGTTATTATTTCAAGCTCTTACAGATTTTATTAAAATGTCACTATCCATTATATCAGAAATATTCTGATTTACACTATACTTTATCATATTTAACATAAATAAACACATTTACAACACTACAGGATTGCTAATAAATATATTTTACCATATCGTCACTTAAAATGTGATACTGCATATAAAATATTTTCATCACATAAAATATAAGCCATTATTTCTCTAATAATATTTAAACATATCATTAATAGCTTATAATACTTTCAACATAACAAGAAGACTAAAAATAAGCAAATATTTTTATGTAAATTAATACATTGTACAGGCTTACACACACCTGCACATATATAATGTCATATATAAAAGAATCAAACTCAGACTTTCACATGATCGCCAACTCTCCATGATATCTCATATTGCTGACCCACCTGATCATACACATAATGAAAAGGTAAATAATCACCAATATATGTATTTCATGCTAAACTAGCAATCATCAGTTGGTCCAGATTACTATCTCCATATATATATATATATATATACAATGAGTGCTCAGCTTTATATTAAAATAGCCAATCTTCATACATTAATAGAGAGGCTTAGAGTGGTTCAGCAATATGAGATTGCATGGAGAGTTGAGGGTCATGTGAAAGTCTGAGTTTGAATCCCTTAAATAGTTTTATGATAGAATTTATCATAAATATAATAAATTATTTATCTTTATTTATCAGAGATCAAGCATACATACCTTTATATACTCATATTATTATTATTATTATTATTATTATTATTATTATTATTATTATTATTATTATTATTATTATTATTATTATTATTATTATTATTATTATTATTATTATTATTATTATTATTATTATTATTATTATTATTATTATTATTATTATTATTATTATTATTATTATTATTATTATTATTATTATTATTATTATTATTATTATTATTATTATTATTATTATTATTATTATTATTATTATTATTATTATTATTATTATTATTATTATTATTATATTCAATTCTTTGTCATACACTTTCATTTAAATTCATATATTTCACATATCACACACATTTATTTTACCTGATTCTGTGTTTAAAATTCAATACCAATATCTCATTTTTATTAAAACATATTACCTTTAATCATAATATTTTATAAGTACAAAATCACTTATAATTTTCTAAACTGAACTGATTACATTTCACAACTATCCAAGATCCGTGTCCAGAAAAACAGTATTGTATTGATAAAAATAAGTATGTATGGCTAGCTTTGTTTACTCTGATGGATTATTTATATTTTTGTGTTCAAATTGGAAATACTGTCAATGGTCAATTATATATATATTGTAACGATATATAAATATGTCGTTACATTAATTTAAAATAAAAACTTAATAAAAGTTCGCAAATAAAAGTAAAAACCTAAACGCTAAAATTAAAATATTGTTAAACGTATATATTCGCTCAGATGCTAAACTTTAAAAATATTTTTTTTCATAAACAAAAAAAAAAAAAAAGTATTTGAACGTATTTTTTTTAATAAAAAAATACAAGATTGAAATATAAAAATATTTTAATAAAAAAATAACGTAAGTTAAAATAAAAACAGGTATTAATTAATTCCTGTAATCTGTAAATGGAAATGATTGTTTATTAATTATCTAAAAGCTGTTTAATTAAAAAGTCAGATGAAAAGTTAGATAAGAGAAGAAAGAGATTTTAGCTTGACCAATGGAAGCAAATAAAGGCCCGGACCATAACGAAAAAACAGAACAGTGACGTTTTTGTTCATGGAATCCATAGGAGGACTATTAAAAGAAAAAATATTGAGTTCCAGTCAGTTTTTCCAACTTGATTTGATGACAACGGTAAGACGCACTTGCCGTTCTCTCTCATTTTTTTTTTGTTTGTTTTAAAAAATAAATAAAATAAAATGAAAAGACTGTGATACCAGAATGGAACCAGCTAATGCTACCTCCAGAACATTTTCTTCCAATGGAGACGCCGTGGGAATTGCAACGGGAACCTGGACTCTTATACTGTAAGCTATATTGACATGAACTCTAAATTTAAAAAAATAACTAAGAACTTTCGTTCAAGCTTATGAACTTCTATCTGACTTTTAAGTTTTTTAAATCAAATTAATAATGTTTAATTTTATATGTTTCCCGATTGATAAACATCATTTCCATTTTTTTTTCTTATTGTAAAGATTATTTAAATGTATGAAATTTAAGTTGTTTATAGACGCTTGCATGGATTCGTTTGCGGTTAATTATATTTTGGTTTTCATATTTGATCAAAATATATAGACATTCGATAAATAATGATACCTTATGGTGGGTATCTAAAATCTATTTATTCGGATGTCTTTTAGGTTATTGGTGACAACGCAAGTATCTTATGGTGAATACTATTGGGTTACTTATAAGTTTCCCTCTGCGATTGTCGGTATCAATAATTTTGTATTTTGATCATTTATGTTTATTTTGAAATGTTTTTGACCATGGAATCTATGTAATCGATCTATACCCAACATTTTTAAACAAATCTGTGCGAACGTATTTAAATGTTAAAATTAAGTCGGGCGTGAATGGCTATATAGTTTTGTAAAGTTGTATTAAGGGAGGGTAATCTTAGGTTATTCATTTCGTAGTTGAATTGGTTCAATGGATTGGATATATTTGTGTAATTAGTAGATATAGTATGGGGTTCGCTACGGGCAGGATTATAGATATACGCCACACACCCTCTGTTTGCCTATGGATGGGTTTGTAAGTCGGCAGAAGACCGCAGTCCATTCCTATGGAGTTTTTTGTTTATTGATCTACTTGCCAACAGATGTCACATTCCTATTGGTGGAGAGTCAATGTCTTCTCTATTTCTACTTATTGTTTAGATGTACATTCCTGACAATATAGTATTTTGTGTTGTCATATCATGCTACATTGAATACATGAATGTATCAGATGGATTGGCACCAGTTGATTGCGAAATTTGTTGCCTAAGGTTAAATCAGGGAAGAATATTTTCCTTTCAAATGCAGACCTATGTAGTCCATTCATACTCGACCCTCTAAATAAATAGTAAACTCATTATTTGCAATCTACTTAAGTTTAGAATTAAAGATCAATATAAAATTATAAACGTTAAATTTATTCCTCAAAATTTAAATATTATTTTAAATGTGCGTAAATAAATATTTTTATGTGTTAATTTCTGGCAGTGGCTTTTATTCTTTTATATGATAAGATATAAAATTTATAGATTTTTATCTCTGCGTCTCCGCTGAGCTAGTGACTTGGGCTAACGATCGGAATATTTAAATAAAGTGGAATCTTAACAGCGCGTATCTGCCTACTTTATAAATTTTTCTAGGCTCAAATGCCTAGATGGCGCCCTTGTAGTGCAAATATTGTTTTTGCGGTTAGATTCGATCTTCACTTTCATTTTGATTGGTACAAACTGGCTACCCAACTTGGGCCGATCTTTAATAAACACGAGTGCCCTGAGAATTTTAAAAGTGAATCATGCCCGTAAATTTTTTTTCTGAAATAGTATAAATAGATTGGTTGTATTGACGTGGAGTTGCAGTTTGAAGTTTTGTTTAAAAAGGTACTGCCAGTAAGAAAAATTGCGCATATGTAAAGATAAATTCGAGGAATAAAAACTAATAAATAAAACGTAATAATAAATCTAAATCATATTTTTTTTTTTTTAAAAAAAAAAAGTCTTGTTTAAAATCTAATCGTTTAACTTGCCTAAATAATACTTAAAAGTTGAAGAAAAGAAACTTGGAAGGGAGGGGGCAGAAATTTAGCTGGTAATAAGGAATCAACAGTCAACATTTTTTTTAATCATTATATTTGTGTGTAATTAGTTTTGTCTTGTAAAAAAAAAAAAAAGTTTTGTCCTTTTGAAATTTTCATATATAATCAATTTGTGTAACGTAATTACTAACACTAAGTAAATTCTTTTTTTTTTTAATGTTTTTTGTTTTTTGAGGAAGTTTACTGATATGTAACGATATATAAATATGTCGTTACATTAATTTAAAATAAAAACTTAATAAAAGTTCGCAAATAAAAGTAAAAAACTAAACGCTAAAATTAAAATATTGTTAAACGTATATATTCGCACAGATGCTAAACTTTAAAAATATTTTTTTTCATAAACAAAAAAAAAAAAAGTATTTGAACGTATTTTTTTTAATAAAAAAATACAAGATTGAAATATAAAAATATTTTAATAAAAAAATAACGTAAGTTAAAATAAAAACAGGTATTAATTAATTCCTGTAATCTGTAAATGGAAATGATTGTTTATTAATTATCTAAAAGCTGTTTAATTAAAAAGTCAGATGAAAAGTTAGATAAGAGAAGAAAGAGATTTTAGCTTGACCAATGGAAGCAAATAAAGGCCCGGACCATAACGAAAAAACAGAACAGTGACGTTTTTGTTCATGGAATCCATAGGAGGACTATCAAAAGAAAACATATTGAGTTCCAGTCAGTTTTTCCAACTTGATTTGATGACAACGGTAAGACGCACTTGCCGTTCTCTCTCATTTTTTTTGTTTGTTTTTTAAAAAAAAAAAAAAATGAAAAGACTGTGATACCAGAATGGAACCAGCTAATGCTACCTCCAGAACATTTTCTTCCAATGGAGACGCCGTGGGAATTGCAATGGGAACCTGGACTCTTATACTGTAAGCTATATTGACATGAACTCTAAATTTAAAAAAATAACTAAGAACTTTCGTTCAAGCTTATGAGCTTCTATCTGACTTTTAAGTTTTTTAAATCAAATTAATAATGTTTAATTTTATATGTTTCCCGATTGATAAACATCATTTCCATTTTTTTTTTCTTATTGTAAAGATTATTTAAATGTATGAAATTTAAGTTGTTTATAGACGCTTGCATGGATTCGTTTGCGGTTAATTATATTTTGGTTTTCATATTTGATCAAAATATATAGACATTCGATAAATAATGATACCTTACGGTGGGTATCTAAAATCTATTTATTCGGATGTCTTTTAGGTTATTGGTGACAACGCAAGTATCTTATGGTGAATACTATTGGGTTACTTATAAGTTTCCCTCTGCGATTGTCGGTATCAATAATTTTGTATTTTGATTGTTTATGTTTATTTTGAAATGTTTTTGACCGTGGAATCTATGTAATCGATCTATACCCAACATTTTAAAACAAATCTGTGTGAACGTATTTAAATGATAAAATTAAGTCGGGCGTGAATGGCTATATAGTTTTGTAAAGTTGTATTAAGGGAGGGTAATCTTAGATTATTCATTTCGTAGATGAATTGGTTCAATGGATTGGATATATTTGTGTAATTAGTAGATGTAGTATGGGGTCCGTTACGGGCAGGATTATAGATATACGCCACACACCCTCTGTTTGCCTATGGATGGGTTTGTAAGTCGGCAGAAGACCGCAGTCCATTCCTATGGAGTTTTTTGTTTATTGATCTACTTGCCAACAGATGTCACATTCCTATTGGTGGAGAGTCAATGTCTTCTCTATTTCTACTTATTGTTTAGATGTACATTCCTGACAATATAGTATTTTGTGTTGTCGTATCATGCTACATTGAATACATGAATGTATCAGATGGATTGGCGCCAGTTGATTGCGAAATTTGTTGCCTAAGGTTAAATCAGGGAAGAATATTTTCCTCTCAAATGCAGGCCTATGTAGTCCATTCATACTCGACCCTCTAAATAAATAGTAAACTCATTATTTGCAATCTACTTAAATTTAGAATTAAAGATCAATATAAAATTATAAACGTTAAATTTATTCCTCAAAATTTAAATATTATTTTATATGTGCGTAAATAAATATTTTTATGTGTTAATTTCTGGCAGTGGCTTTTATTCTTTTATATGATAAGATATAAAATTTATAGATTTTTATCTCTGCGTCTCCGCTGAGCTAGTGACTTGGGCTAACGATCGGAATATTTAAATAAAGTGGAATCTTAACAGCGCGTATCTGCCTACTTTATAAATTTTTCTAGGCTCAAATGCCTAGATGGCGCCCTTGTAGTGCAAATATTGTTTTTGTGGTTAGATTTGATCTTCACTTTCATTCCGATTGGTACAATATATATATATTGTGCCTTTATCTATAGGTCATAATAAGGTAGAATCGTCAATTGCTAAAAAAAAAAAAATTAAATTTTAAAATACGTTTGTGAAATATATTGATAATTGTATGATCGATTAGATTTTATAGTACAATTTAAGGCTGAAAAATACCTGGTATATAAAAGTGTAATGGATTATTTAAAAAAAAAACAGTTAAATAAAGCTTAATTATATCCTTGCTTATGGTTGTAAAAGCTGGCCAGATAAAATAATACAGCTATAAATAGTTAAAAGTATATTAACAATTCAATTGTAATGTTTTAAAACTAATAAATTAAATAAACGCTATATGTAATATTAATAGTAATAATAACAAGTCAGATGTCACATGACTTATATATAGCTTGCACTTACAAATATGTAAAATTAAAAGCGTGCTAATAACTCTAAACAAGCTTTTTTTTTATTTATGATAAATGCTACTACAAGAGAAGGCATTCAAATCATTTTTATCATGGATTGTCCCCATCCCCAGACCGGTTTCGACCTATGGGTCTCTTCAGTGAGGAGTTGGGACATTAGATCTAAAATACCAACACAAGCAAAGCATTTATCTAAAAGATAATTGTTAGAAGAAGATCTGAAACTTTTAGACATCTACATGTCTTTAAAGTCAGCTCTCCAACTGAAAAAATCATATGGGCCTGAACTTAATTCAGATACTCCATATATTAGAAGGCTTAGCTCTTTAATTTAGCTAAAGCCACAACAGCAAAATAATAATAGTAATAATAACAAGTCAGATGTCACATGACTTATATATAGCTTGCACTTATAAATATGTAAAATTAAGAGTGTGCTAATATATGTAATATTATAATTATAATTAATATTCAAATTTAATCTAATATATTTTAAGATAAACTTTGGGATGGTGAGAATTATATTTAGTTCTACATTTTTTAAATTATTTTCCAAATTTTTATAAAATATATCAGTTTTGGTAATTTAGACCGAGACGTAAATTAAAAAAAAAATCATCTGATAAAGTTAGTAATCATGTGACTGTATATTATATACCTTCACACACACGCTTGTTAGAATATAATAATAAAGTTTGTGAATTATAAAACTAAATGTAATTGCTATCTATCATTAAAGTAAAAGTTGAAATATTGAATGTTATTTTAATAATTGTTTTAAAATTTAAATGATTTTGATAAAACTATAATTGAGTTTGAAAATACTATTCTAAGTAATATTTTAAAACATGACATCATAAATTCTTTATTTTAAAAAGTTTAATCTATTATAAAACTAAAAATGTGTAAATTTGTTCACGCTAAAAAAGTCATTAACCAAACAACGGAGGTATTTTAGCAGACGAAAAATAGGAATTAGACAGAGCGGGAGAAGGAATGTGTAAGTAAAGGAAGGAGGAACATATTTTTTTAGCTGTATAAGATCGTAAGCTAGAAAAGTGTTATAATTTAAAAATTTTTGTATTTATTTTAAAAGTTTTGTTTTAAAATATAATATTTTGAATTGCCTTTAAATGGAAGGCTAATTTAAAAGATTTCTTACCAGGATTTTTATTCAAGTTTAGCCGAAACCTTGCAGTAAAAATGAAAATACTACAGAAAAAAGTACCTAAAAGTATTGATAAAGTAAAAATAATTGTAAAGTGCCTTGAATACAGTTTATTTGTGATCAACCAGGAAATCATTAGAACTCAGATAAATATAATTTGGACATTATACCGAAAACTTAAAAGAAAAGTTATTTGCCGTCAGGAAAAATTATGACGCACAATTTTAAAAGGCTACTCCGAAGTTTTTTTTTATTCTTCTCTATGGAAAAATTAAGATGAGTATATCATAAAAAAAAAAATTATGTAAAAGTTATAAGGGATAAAGAATGTTTGTCTTTTTAAAGGAAACATTACAAAGTATATAGTACCAGAATTTTAAAAGAAGGAAAAAAGTTACAGAATAATAATATGAAAGAGCTATTGTGTTTTTATGAAAAAGGAACAGAAAAACTTTCTCTAAGAAGAATTAAAAATATTATAAAGTGTTCATTAGAGAAATGCTTAATAAAGATAAAGATTTGGAAAATATAAATCTAATTTACTTAATGAAATGAATCCATGGAAACAGAAAAGTTTTATTGAATATTTAAATCAAAGTACTGAGAAGATGCATCGTAAAAGTCGCACAGGAGAAAATATTAGCAGGAAATATTAGAAGAGAATATTTAGAAGTTTTCTTTATGGGATTAACTAATATCATAATTAATAATTATATTAAATATTATAAAAAACCAAGGATTATCATTCATGAATATTTATTGAACGAAGTAATATTTGTTTTATCTTAAAATTGAACAAGCAGGGAGAGGAACATTAAGTGAATGGAAGAGAAATGATAAACAATTTTTTTTTTGGCTTTAGTATGAACGGTTTTTCAGGAAAATTTGATGAAGGAGTACAGTAAATATAGTTTGAATATTTTTTTTTACTAATTTATTTTAAAATATAAAATGTTATGAGAGATTAGGGAAAACATAAAACATAAATTTAGTAATATTAAAATTTAAATATAATAGCTTGATAAAATTATAGAAATAGTGTTTAAAATAAAGTGTATGGATGTGAATCTTATATCTACAAGGATCAAATGGATGGTGAAGCCTACGGAACACGATCGAGGAGATAAAGTTCGTTTGGTAATTTTAATAGTTATTTATAATGCATAATGTATTTTTGTTTAGATCATCTATTGACCTAAGAATGAAGTGTGAAAGTCTTAATTATATGTACACATTTTATGCAACATTTTAACATATAATGAGATAGGAGTAATTCGGAATATGCATGCAACAATTTATTTAAAGTATATTAATAATATAATTTAACAGAACAATTGTGTGATTCTTTTGAACTTTCATGTGATAAAGTATTCAGATATTTAAATAGTTTGTATATGATTAAATATACGGAGGAAAGTAGTAAAAATATTTTCTTTTAGAACAGTGGAATAGTTTTAAAATATCAATGAATTTTATTATTGTTAGTAATGCAGATATGTATTTGTCGATGTACAGTATAGAAAAAATCTTGAGAAATAAGATCGGATAGTGACTTGGAAGTACTAGTGGAGAGGAAACCAAGATGATGTGTTTTTTTTTTTAAGAAATAAGAAAATATAAGGGATTTGGATCATATTTAGTTTTGTGTGGTTTAGTATAGTTAACTAAGTCCTATGACTGAACACATATGGTTTGGACAGTGTTTTGCATATCTTTAAACTTTTGATGTTAGAATAAAGCTGAAGAAATAGCTTTAGCATCGTTCCTATGATAGAGGTTGGTAGACAGGTAAAGGTCACTCCTCTATAGTGTCTTTTAATTCACTGTGCCATGATTGTCAAGGTATATGACGAGTAATATTCTAGTTGTATTTTGATCCTATGCATCTATCTTCGCTATCCTTATTTCGTGAATCTGCATCGGTCAGAAAGATATTTTCAAAGAAATAATGAATAAAATAGAACTGAAGATATGTTATCGTTTATGTAAGAATAGTTTATTTGCTTGAATGTATAGAATTGTGTAACTTTAAAATTGAAAGTCCAAAATATCATAAAGAGAGAAAGAATCATATAATACATTGTAAAATTAATTCAGAAATGAATATAAGATCTTGAAAAGAAATCTAAACCAAGTATTTTAAAAGTGATAATAAAATTTGAATGTTTTTTTTTTTTTTAATATTAATGTTGGAGGGAATGAGTATTGCATATTTATCAAGAGAAAATTCAATAAGGTATAATAAACATATACTTGTGCATGGTATATTAATGGTTGTAATTATATCATCCGAAGTAAGGCTTGAATGAGAATATTAGGATTAATAAACATCGGATAATGAATAATAAAAACCTAATACCGAATGTAGAATAGTGTTTTGACTTTGTAAGATTCCATACAATCAATATGAAACTAAATTTTATTATTTTGTAGAATTTTATTACGAATGTAAATTTTTGTAAAAAATGTAATTTTAATAATATTAGGGATGAAAAGTGTTTGTGATAATCATATAGGAAATGCATTTTGTAATAAGTTAACCATAATAATAAATCAAGTAATAATATTGTATTTTCTTAAGTGTTAAAAAAAAAAAAAAAGATTTAACTAGGAAAAGTAAATAATATTTTGATTTCATTTTATAAACTAATAAACTAAGTTGAGATATGAAAGTAAGGGATATCCAATGTATATAGTGTAAAAATATTGTTAATTTATTTATGTTGTTAATAAACTTTGTTTTAAAGTTTTTGTGTCCGAGTTGTTATTTCTCCACATGGATGCATGAAATCACGATACATTTATAATTGAAACATACATATAAATTTTGCACAAAAGGGTAAACATAAAAGTGTTATAAGAATTTTGAGAATTTATTGGTATGTTAAAATTAAAAGATCATAATTTTATATTATTTATTGGTCATAAGTCGGTTGCCACAATATTACATTAATTTATATGCTAATGTTGCCACACATATTCTGTTGTCAGATTATTAAAATACTACCACGTAGTATTTATTTATTTCATTTAGGAAGAAATAAGATTATATTATATTATTATTGTTATTATTATTTTTTATTATTATTAGTTGCTGTGTAGTAGATTATGACATAAAATTCCCGTTTCATATTTTACTACCGTAATTTTAAATCAGTTAGAATACAATTTATGAACCTGAGATTTTATTTTATTTTACTTCATTTTATTTAATTGAGCTAGATTCTTGTTATAAAGAAGATTAGGATATGATTATTATTTTAATCGTAGTGAATAGAGCTCAGAAAGTCGTAAGAATACTATGAGTTAGTTATTTGGTATAGTAAAAAGGGGGGATAGTGTTCTTATGCCATTGAGGTAGTATTGTGTGGATAATGGCTCAATGTAGTCTATCTCGTTCCCTGTATTGTCACTCCATGTCTCATGAAAATAGTAAATATTTGTTTAATTCATTTTAAAATTGAACCGTATTTGTAGTTTAAAATTAGAGCTAGTAATCTTTTTAATTAATGCTGAATATTTCATTTATTTATTTGTTAACTGAGCTAAAACCCGTAATATTCGTAATAAACAGTATATTTTGGGGTGAGAATCCACGGAGGGAGATTAGAATATATATATATATTCATTTAAGTGTAATGTTTAGAATAGGGTTGGTATACACTTCCAAAATTGTCTTGCCTCAATGTCCATAATATTGTATTAACATATTAAATATATATTTGTATGTTTCTGATTGTAAATATTTTCAACTTTCTATATTTAATAATTACGTCTAACATTTCTTTTGGAAAGGTGCAGAAATTTAAGCTTTAGATCACCTGGAAATTTTTTAAGAAACACTTATACGAGTTCAAATAGGAATGTTGTAAGTTGATTGATTATTTACATATTTTTCTTTAATGCAGCAATTATTATGCAGTTACCTATATGTAATCTACTTTGTAGATTGATTAAATATAAAATTATCTTACATGTACATGTTTTAAGATTACATAATTTATTAAGAACAACTTAATTTATTAAATACAAGAAATGTCAAGTTATATATGACTTGTTTTATTGAAAATAATAATTTATTAATTAAAAGCTATAATTTATATGAATGAAAATATTAACTATTTCTAAGATTCTTCAAATATATAGTTGGGATGGTTTACCTGCAGTATTTTATTTACACTGACTCAGTCCTGGAATAATTTTTTTTAATATTAATCACTTTTGTAGTATGGTTTTGAACCAGTTACTGATTTATTTTTAATGATAATCTATAATTTATTTATTTATTTATTGCTTCCAGAAGACATCTATAAAAACAACACTGACTCTGAGCTTTTTTACACATTGTGATGAGAATTTTATACAATATATTTGTCAAAATGTAAAATAAGTATTCACCTTTTTTGAAATATATATATATATATATATATATATATATATTTCAAAATATATATATATATATATATATATATATATATATATATATATATATATATGCCAATAGTACTTTTTATTACTAAATATAAAATATATTTATTTTTAAAATTACTAATCGTTTTTAAATATTATTTATTAAGTGCAAAACCTTCTCACATGCACATTATAGGTAGCTCTCAAGCTGTAACACAAGACATAGATTTTATAAGAAAAAAACAAGTCTGAAACATCATTTCATCTTATTGGCTGTCATATAAGCATTCTAAAATGCGCATACGAGATGATTTCAGTCTTTCACTTTACTTAATAATTTTTTAATAAAAATATCATCTAATAAGATAGAAAAAAATATTGTGCTTTTACAACAGTAAAATAAAGGCTCAAATATATTTTTGACATTTGTCAAATATATATTACGATTTTAACAAAGCAAAAGCTTATATTATTGTTAGCAGTTTTAAAAATATCTTAAATAGCAATTATTTGTAAGCTTCATTTATGAAAAAATAAAAATAAAAATTGAAATCTTTATTTATTTTGTTAAATTGTCTTAAAATAAATAAATAAATAATACTCTAATATTGTACATTAAATGAGTTGAGTATAGGATAATTTATTATTTGGACTTGTACGTTTTATAATAATATAGAAAATAGCAGATGAACAAATTGAAAAAAAATATTAAAACTTTTTCACTCATTTCTACATAAAATAGTGATTTTAATGTAGTATTATATAATTTGCTTTTTATATAATGTATACAATGCTTTTTTTGCTATATAGCTATAATAATAATATAAATATTTGTGCTTATCTATCACTTTATATACAAAGAAAATTGATATTTTGCCTGAATATATCTATTTAAATGTAAGCTAATATAGTCTATAATAATAATATAAATATTTGTGCTTAAAATTTAAATGTAAGCTAATTCAGTCTAAGATTTGTAGAATGTAAATATATTAAAAAATTAAATCTAATCATCTGTTGAAAAATGTTTAAACACCTGAAGATATCCACTATAAACAATAGCCCATTTTGTTTAACAGGTTGCTCCATTGTTTTTTTTAAATTGTGTGAAAACTATAAGCATGACATCAACAAAAATCCTTACATACATTGCTACTTGAAAATCTGTTTGAAATAGCATAACTTAAGTTGAAATCGGATCAAATTTGAATTTTTTATTAATATTTTAATAATAGGTTCATTTAATGTTTTTCTTTTTTGCAGAGTTTACTAATTTGCACAGAGAAGACAAAGGCAGATTTTTTTAATTGGCAAAGTCAGTAACAAATGGATTGAAATACACTAATAATTTGCATTTAAGTCTTTTGCTGTGATAAAAATGTAATCACAATATTTCAGTCATAGGTATTCAATTTTATTTTTAAATGTTTTAATAATATTTTAATGTTTTTTTAATTATTTGATAAATGGTATAATTTATTAATATGTTTGCATTTGTATTGGGGTGTCTGTGCACTATATAAATTATATAATATTAAATTATTTATGCTCTTTATTATACAGAATATAAGTTTGTATTCAAATATAACAAAAGTGGTTTATTTACAATGTAATTTTGAGGCAATCTTATTCTATAGACATAATGATTCTAAAAAGGGTTAATTATTTATTATTGTGTCTATATTTGTTTTAGTTTATTTGTGTTTGTACTTGCATGTTTGTGTAACGAGTAATAATTTATATATAGAGAGCAGTGCAATGTAAATTTTAAGACTGATTATCAGATGCACAGAAAGATTGCAGTAAAGCAATCACAAAATTAACTGGGCATAGTGCCATGTGAAAATAGAAACATTTAAAACCAATAAAGAGAGATTTCAAATGGTGTATGTGATGATAGCCACAATGGTTATGTATATCCTAGTACATGGAGTTGTATGCAGCAAGGAGTCAAATTCTGATTTTTGCCTATGCCTTGATACTCATGCTATGGAGTCAGTAGTTTTGGCACATCTTGCATCACATTATTTTCCACTCTATAGCTAGCAAATAAGCTATATGAAAATACATTATATCTCTGTGGGTCAATAAATATAAGAAGACATCAACACTTGGGTGTGTAAAGAATATAATCATCATAGGGGTACACAATAAACATCAATTTCTATGATTCCAAATGCATATACACCATCTGGAAATGAATTGTTTTGTATCATTTATGAGGATGAATCTTTTTCTTATAGATGCCTTTGAGATTTGTTAAGGGTAGAAGACAAAATGAAGAATTCTTATGTGAATAGTTTTGGAGATTCTGAAGCTATTAATTACCTCAAGTAAAAAATATTATTTATGGCTTGAAAGATAATTTTGTGAGATATATAAATAAATTATCAATAAAGATATAATTTAAACATAATTAATGATAAATTAGAAACTATGAACAAACAATAAGTAGCAATTATGTCAGATGTTGAAATTTATTTTTTCCTCATTTTTAATGATTATCACTATTTATCTTAGCCTTATTGTTTTTCTTCCTTTTTCTAGTTTCTATCAATGTAAAGATTTTAGCTCTAACATTATTAAAACTGATGTTATTATGAAAATTGTGTCTCAAGTCAGGTTTTTAAAAAATTCAATATGGCGCCTGGTTGTGCAAGCTGTTTTAAGTACTGTAATTACATATTTGTAAGTTGTTAAAGATTGAAATTGCTTGGTGTCTAATATTCATAATAATAATAATACAAAATCAGTCTGTGTATCTTAAATACATTTTACAATGGATAGACATAATTTCTATCCGCAGTAGAACATCCATTAGAATCTTACACGTCACACTCAAGGAATATATATGTAATAATTATTTATATACAATAAGAAATATGTAATAAATCAAATTTATTTATTAAATCCTACAACACTCCTTTGTCTTGTAAGCTATCAATCATATCGTTCGTTATCCAGGATGGTATGTAAAATGTCAGCAACAATCTTGACAAGCAGAGCATGCCAATTTCAGTCAGTAGCCTAAAGTAATATTTATCGTTTATTTTTCGAACTGGAAATGGATTCAGAAACAATTACTTGTGGAATTCATCACAGTTTCACTAGCTTAAAATGTGCAATATATATATATATTGCTTTATACAATATTTTTTTTTATTTTATTTAATCCTAGATTTATATCAGCTTAAGATAATGTGAATAATTATTTATACTATATACTGTTTATATAAGATATATGAGCACAGTCTTTCACACCACCCACCACTCTCCACTCCACCTCATAACACTGATACACTCGAACACATATATCTCGAAAAGTTAAATAATCATCAATATACCATTTCATGCTAAACCATCAATCATGTCTGCCCATCCTTGTATATGTATTAAATGGATTATGTCCTGTACATGAAGGATCAGATTGACCTTAGGTCAACATGGTTGTGACAAGAATCTTGGCCTCAGAGTGGCCTTTGAGTGTTCCATCATCAGATTTTCAATTGGATGGACGGTTGAAGAGTTGGAGTGTGGATTAGATTAAAGCCTGTCCATTAAAGTATGACGATTGGCTATCGTAATATATATCTGAACACTTATAGCATATATGTGTAGAGATGGTAATCTGGACCAACTGATGATTGCTGTTTTAGCATGAATTACGTATATTAGTGATTATTTATCTTTTCAACATATATGTGTTCAAGTGTATCAGTGTTATGAGATGGAGTGGAGAGTGTTGGGTCGTGTGAAAGTCTGTGCTCATATACCCTATATATTACATATATAGACATGTATGTAATAAGCCTGTGTTTCATTTAGTATATACTGTTTAAGAAATAACTTATTGATCTTATATATATATATATATTCAAATTTTAATCTTATCTCAGTGTATCTTTCATCTTAGCTTAATCATATCGTATATATATATTATATTACTTTAAATATTCGGAGAAAAAGTATTTTTCTCTCAGCTGTTTTAAATTTTATTTTTACCTTTATCAATAATTTATAAATGTCAAGACCATGTGAACCATTTCTAAGTAAAAGAAAAAATAAACATTTCAAAAATAATTTTGACAATTTTTTGGAATCAAGAAGAAAATCCACTATACTTTTCTTTTGGGAAAAAAAGTAAACTAACAACTATATATATACATTTAGATGCTTTTATATATTAACTAGTTGGAAACTCCAATTTATGTTATACCAAAAAAAAAAGTTTTATATTATTGCAGCATCCTTTATGCTCAGATTTTCAAGTCAACTAGTAATTATTATATGAGCCTTAACTTTATCCATGATTTTATGACAAGTTTGTTTATAAAATGTGTGTATACTAGTAATCTGATTTTTTTTTCGCAGGGACGTTAAAACATGTTGCATTTTAAATTGGGAAATGAACTTTCAATTGTAAAATTTCAATATTTATATTTACTCGTACATTCGCACACTCATATATATTAATGATTTTTAATGTAAAGTAGGTATAATACAGGCATATAATGGCTAATGCATATTTTAACATCTATCAATCTTTACGAATGCATTTGTTTGTTAGAATATATTGCAATAGATGAAGATCAGATCTTGGGATATCCAATCGTCAATAATGACTAACATTTTCCTACCATCAGTATGCCTCAATCCAAAACAGGCAGTTAATGAGAATATTTGAGGAAATTAACATCCAGGCATAGAACCAAAATGAGTGATTGTACATTTTAGGTTAGACATATATGCAGTCTTGCATTTGCAATTGATTGGTCATTTAATTCACCTAAAAGATACCATAGTTTATTTTAAATTTGAAAAGAGACTTTTCTGAAAAGTTCACATTTGCAAGTCTTGTTTAACATTTACTATAATAGTAAAAGAAAAAAAAATGTACAGTGGCTTCTTATAAAATAATAATTTATTATAATATAAAACAAATTACAACCAAAATTACAAATGATACAGATATTATTTTTTTTTACAGTAGAGGCTTTTTCATACCTGCACTTCTGTATGTAATATATAGGGGATTTGAACTCAGATTTTCACATGACTCTCAACCATCCATGCTATTTCATACTGATTATTTATTTTTTTGACATGTGTGTTATGAGATGTGTCAGTGGTATGAGATAGCATGGATGTTAAAATGATACTGATGTAAATTAGAATTATAGCATTATTATTTTTTCTGAACACTTTGACTTTCATCCTTAGTAGTAAAGCAGTCAATCTTAGGCCAAGATTGAGCTCCATGGTTTTATTTACTAACCTAAATTCACACCCTACTTCTTATCCTGCTTCTTTATTTGTGTACGTATATTTCATTTCTGAGAAGTGCGCCTCAAAATTATAAATTTTAGCTTTTCAATATTTTTTTACTATTATTTTTTTCACATTAAAATACATAGGTGTGGCTCAGATATATATATATATATATATGATATATATATATATGATATGTAATATATATATATATATATATATATATATATATATATATATTACAGGATCAAACATACTAACAAAATATTGATTTTATAAATAGTTTATTATGTGTCATTTATAAAAACTTTTTTTAAATTGTTTTTTCTATTACAATGCATATTTTGTCAAATACAAGATGGCAGATGCAACCTTTAATTGTCCAAAAATAATAAAAGGGTTGTAAATATAATATTGTTTTAGTTTTGGGAAGAAATTTTTGCTAAAAATAAAATAGGGAATAAAACTAATGAATTGTAGTTTTCTTATAAACATTTTTGTCAAATTTATTTCCAATCTGGAAATAGATTTGAATAAATTTTTGAACATTATCTAATGATTGCATCTTCAAGAAAAATGGACAAAAAAAAAACTTAAGATTTTGTTAAATCAGAGATTAGAGTTTAAACTAGAAATAAGAAATTAAAAGCATTCCACAAATACCCGAGTGAGATATAAAATGGGATCACTTTAAATACCAAGAAATAGTTACTACTGAGAGAATTGTGTTGCCATCAATACTCCATGTACTTTGAAATCTAAGATGATGATTGAATAAAGCCAATCACTTTTACTGGCCCTTGTGGGTCATCCTCCCACTAATGAACCATCTTGCTGCTGCTCTGAAATGAAAAAAAAAACAAATAAAACTATGGAATACTGAATTGAAGCTTGTTGTCACATAAAAACTCCCTTGGATCCTTTAAATCCCATGCACATACCAGACTTTTAAAATTGACACTTAAATTTGTGCAAGGTAACTTTTATATTACTACTTGAAACTAAATCTAGCTTGTCTAACTTATCTGATTCTTACTATTAAGATTTCTTATAATGTATTGATTAACTGATTAACTTCATCTCTTTCCAATATATAAATATAATTGCTCTCAAATAATTTTATGTTCTAACTTTCTTTAACTTTGATGTGGTCAATTTTTTATATGAATTTATGATTTATTTTATTATTATTAATATGCCAATCTAAAGCAGCCTGGTGAGCTCCATTTATAAAATCCTTTTTTCTTTCTTATAAATTAGACCTCCATAGAGTGAGGTTATTAATTCTTCATTTTTTAGATTTTAATGTATAACTAATCAATATGCTTGTCAGATTGTTTTTCCAAGTTAATCCACTTTATGTTTTAATATAAAAATTGTTATCTGTCCAACTCTGAATAGAATAAAGTAATTCTACCCCAGTTAAATCCATCATTTAAGCTAATTAATGCTTTAAAATCTGTTAAAATGTTATTTATTCAATTCTGAAATGGTGACCTATTATTTGTTTTCTATACAACTTCTAGTTTTCTTTTATTTTTCATACTGTTAAAATTTCAAATATTTAAATTTTCCAGTTATTATAAAATCCATGAAGGTGGGATTGAATCATTTTAAATAGAAGAAAAGGAAGGGGGTAAATTTTAATGTAACTTTTACTAAGTAAAATCTTATATATGTATATATTATAGTGGCATAGCATATCATTTGTATAAATTATAGCATTGAAACAAAGGAGTCATGTATTATAAAGCAGTAAATCCTATTCAATGTCATTAGTGACATTCATCTATACTGCATTACTGACAATCAGTTTGTCATCTGGAATATATATATATATATATATATATATATATATATATATATATATATATATATATATATATATATATATATATATATATATATATATGTGCTTTTAATCTGGGAGTTGTAACATGATCAAACCCATGGATTCCCATTCTCCATGTTCTATCCTGCAGATAGTTAAGCTTCCCAGGACCTCCTTTGTATAAGACCTCTGCTCATTGGTGAATCCAGTATTCCTGGGCTACTCCATGCTTAAACACATTTCATAAGCACTGCCTTTTAAACACACTTCATTAGCACTGCCCCAAGAAGGGAGTCTTAGATTTCATTTTTCATCCATAAGCACATCCTTTTCCTTTTATTTTTCACCATCATGTCAATACCACCACTTCTTCATTTATTACTCCTTTGCATCATGACCTAGTTTTAATGCTGTAATATTAAAACCACACTCTGCTCAAATATACACATAAATTCTAAATACTACTAATTTTATTAATTAATAATGTTATTTGAATCTTATTATACAATCTCACCATTGTAATTTATTATTTCTGTATCTAAGAGTATTTGCCATGGGGGAAATCAAGGGTTCTGTCCTTTAAATGTTAATTAAAATAATTTTCAATAAATATTTTGTTAAATAATCAAATATAATTGTTAAATGTATTTTATTCATTTTACAATTGACACAGTGTGAAAATAGTTCCCTATATGTGTAATAAATCTCTGAATGCTCCCCAAAATAAAATGTTAGTCACCATGTTTCAGAACCATAAACCAAAGCATTAATAGCAATATTATGTACTCTTTTTAATAAATAATTGGCATTTTAATACCATACCCACCAAAGAACCATTGTGTGAATTCCAATATGTAATTATCTACCATTTGGTAGACTTCTCATTCATGCACACATTAATGTATGTAAATAATTTGTCATGTTATTAAACTTTTTATTATCTAATTTATTTGAGTTATTAGAATTCCCTTTTCTCCACTTCCACATGTATAACCATGCATATGCCTGTTGTAGTTAATATTAAGTCTCATTGTCTTCTCCAATCTGCTAGTGGGCCATACTTTAGAATAAATTCTAATGGCCATCATTATATATTATTCATTCGGTGTTTGATCTGGGGCTTGCGGAATAGGTTCAAACTGAAATTGTCCCTGACTTAAATCTGTGGCTTGACTGGGTTTGAAGTACATTTTTTAAGTTCCAGCTCATGTTATATGGATCAACATGTTTTGACTGGTACAGTAGTTATCCCACTTATATATATATATATATATATATAAGTGGGATAACTACTGTACCATATATAGCCATTATACTTATATATATATATATATATATATATACAAGTATAATGGCTATATTTAATTTAATGTAATTAGAACAGATTTGGACTCAGAATTTAATACTCTTTATAACTATCCACTCAACTTATACAAGTGATGCACGTGTTCAAATACATGTGAAAATAATGAATAATGTCTAATATATGTATTTTGGGCTATTGTCTATAAGTATGATTGAAACCTGAAAGCAGAGGAGTAATGAAACAATTTTAGAATTTTAGAACTGTTATCCACCAAAGTGAACTCAAATGACACCTTTTAAACATTGTAAATAACTACCCATTGTAAATAACTAATTGTGAATAAAGTTTGTTTGAAATGAACTAACACTCATCAGATTGTCCAAATCACACCTACCATATATATACAATCAGAGCTCAATTTCTATTAAACCGCCATAATCCGATAGACTTCAGGTAGACAAGCAATTTAGTATATGCATATGAGCTTCAACGTGCAGAAAAGGTGACCCCTACTTGCATGGGAGGTCAAACTCGACCGTTGTGAAACTAGCCACAGTTGGCTTGCATTCTACATCTGCCTTCTTTTAATATTTTTCATTATTTTCGTTTAAACCCACTTTTTATTGTGTATAGAGGAATTTAAAATGACAATATTTTTTTTTTTATCTTGATAAAAATAAACAAACTAATAACTTTATAATTAACTTTAATCAAACACAATTTTATACTGAAACTTTTTTTTAATAGTGTAAACAAAATCAAATTGTACAATTTAAAGTCAAAGTATATTATAATAATTTTCATTTATCAAATTAGTTTTAATTTAAAAAAAATTTTTTTCACTTAATCCAATTAAAAAGATAAAAAAATATTATAATTGTTATTTATTTACTATAAAATGAAAACAAGCTTCTTTTATTTATTTTTTTTTTTTAATAATCAAAATCAGAATTAAATAAAACATTAAATAGACATTTTTAAATGTTTGATTAAAATATAATACTTTATAATAATTTTAAATAAAAAAAAATTAAACATTATTCTGTCATTCTAGTTTTTATATTTTAAATAAATATCTACAAGAATTTTTCTGCGAGTTCATTTCTACTTTTCTTTTCAACTTTATGTATGTATATATATGCACACACACACCTCAGTTGTTGTATGCCATAAAACATTACTATCTCAATATGTATTAAATGTTTTCATGAATTCACTATAATATAAACAATATGTATTTTATTTTGTACATCACTTTTTATAGAACATAAATTTTCATTGTTACATGTAATTTTCCCATAAAAATATGCTATACGAATTTTTCTACTTGCATTATTTTGGTTATGCCAGCAAGCAACAATTTGTAAAAATTATTTTAGGACAACACTCCCTAATTTGGTAATTTACATTCACATTATGAGTATATGAGAGCAATAATAGACAAAAATGCTAAATACGTTTGTCAGTAGCAAGCAATTGTGATCTAGTGTCTGAACCTACCTGACACCTCTCTGAGAAGTGCCAAAGCACAAAACTATGGCCAGGGGTTTGAGGAGGGGTTCCTGACAGAGATATTTTAAGTGCTGGCTCTGGCTAAGCATTTATCATAAAGCTTGTAGAGGAATTGGCAATCCTCACTGTTTATAACTTACAAGCTTAAGAGATAGGGTCATGTGATCTATGAATTGATCTATGACTCTTATTTTGACTATTTAATTGTAATTCGGTTTATATTGAAACAGAAAAAAAGAATTTATATTTGTCTGATCATTAATACAATTTATTTGCAAAGTACTTGAAAAATTATTACATTCTTATTGACTTTCTTGATTGAATTTATATCATTTTTCGCAATGTTCCATTTTAAACAAAATGAACATCCTTGAATGATCAATTTAAATTAATCTTACTTAGAAAAAAAATAATTGATTTTTACTTTGTCATTCGATCAATTCTATTTTTTTAACGCTGTCTCGTGTATTCAATTAAAAAGTTTTCCACGATTTATATGTCCTAAAATTTATTTTACATCAGTATTAAATTACTCATATATATATAATCAAATACTGCCTGATACTATAAATATAATTATTAATAAAATAGTAAGTTATATACATTTATGCTAAATTCTCTCAGACCATATAAGGGTAGCCTTTTTGTATTGTTAAATAATAATTATTTTAAGATAAAGTTTTTTTAGAGATTAAAAAAAAAATTCAATTTTAAATTGCGATCCTGGAAAGAAAATAAAACATAAGTTGATTGATATTCTGAAAGTTATAGAAAATAAAAAAATAATAATAAAGCTATTTGTAATTAATCTATTCATTCAGTATTCTGAATGTTTACTATAGAGAATAGAATGGTTTGAACTTAAGGTTTTCAGGCTGTAATCAACCTCCACTTTATCTCAAACAACCAATACACATGACAACACACATGTGAAAAAGGTGAATGATCCCTAATGCACATATTTCATGCAGAATTATCAATCATCAGCTGGACTTGATTGTCCAACTGATGAGTACTGGTTCTGCATGAAATATGTATATTGGAGATCATTTATCTTTTCACATGTGTGTAATTATGTGTATCAATCACTTAAAATGGAGTGGAGGATGAATATTGACTAAAAATCCTAAGTTAAAATCCTGCTTTTTAATAAAGCAATATTTATTTAAGTGGCTTCTTCAATGATTTTGTTGTTCTTAATTTTTTTTTTTTAATTATAAAAATAATTTATCCTTAAAATATACTTTTGATTTTTCAGGGGTGGGGTGGAAAGGGATTATTGATAAAATTTCTCATAAAATTTTTGAAAGAATTATATTCATATTAGTAAATTTTGATATTACTACTTTTTTGAAACTTTTAATAAAATTAAAAGCTTTGTTTTAATGGATGAATGTATTTTTATATAATTTTGATAATATTAGTTGATAGATTAAAAAAAATAATGTATTCTCTGGCTTAAAAAAATGTGCAAGTTTTTCTGATGATGAAATTAAAGTTTTTATTGAATTGCTTTTATTATTAGAGAATTCAATGTATTTTATGTGTAATAATATATTTTATAAAATAAAAAAGGATGGGTTATCAATATGTTCTTTTGCTTATTTAATACGCTCCATTTAAATTGACTTTTTAGAAAGTAATGTTATTAATAATGTGTTTGCTATTTTGAAATTATTTGTTAGGATATATCAATAATTTTTTTATTTACTAATGAGGAAGATCAATTAGATAATTTTTTGCTAGAGTGAATGTTTTTGATTCTAACTCTATCTTTGTTATTGAGGCGGTACTTTTGATTTTATACTACAATTATATTATTAAAGATAAAAAGTATAGTTATGTCTGGTAGTCATCAATCTTTTAGTAAAAAAAATGCTTTATTAAATATTTTCACACAAATAAAAGACTTCTTGATTTTGGGAGCAATCTGCTTTTAATTATATTTAATTGGGTTATGAATTGATTAAATATCTTATATATAATAAAAATATCTAAAGCCTGTTTCAATAGAAAAAATAATCTTGATGAGAAGAAGTATATTTTTTAATTAAAAAGTTATTAAACATATTATATTTAACAGAAGTATTTACAAGTCTGATTTTAATAATAATTTTATCATTAATGAGATAAACATTTTTTTTTTATTATTTAAACCTTTATTGAAGGTAATTTATTAAGTGGTATGAAAGTCACTTAGAAGAAAGGCATTGATGTAAATTTATTATTAAATATTTCAACACTGTCTATTGGCTGTCATTTCTTTTTATTTCCACTCACTATTGCCTCCAAAACATATTTCTTTAAAGTATATTTTCTTCTTAATATTCTCTTTTTCTGATTTCCTCAATCAAAATTATATTTCATTTACACTTTTCAAAACTTAGTTTATTTTATTTATCCAACTGATTTTTTTCATTCTTCTGATAAATGTATTCCTTGTAGTTATCATAAAATTTACATAGATACATGTAAATTAAATCTTAAAGAAAAAGATTCAAAAATAGATATCGCAATACAGGATTGTATAGTCATTAACTCAGTACAGTTTATAAAATATTCATTGCAATTTAGAGGTTATCTTTTATGAAAAATAATTTTAAAAAGATGTTAAAAACACTATGATAATTCTACTGAAAGCAGAGACTATCAATCTTAGAAAAACTTCTTTTGATATAAAAGTTAGATGGTTTCTAAAATAAATTATAGAAATATTAGTCTGCTTTATAAATGTGTGTGTTATGATTAACATTTTAAAATCATGATTTTTAGGTATTTTAGTATAAAGCTATTTTAATAATATTTTAATGTTATATGATTCTGAATAATACGTATATAATCTACTTCTTTAATAGTTATTATAAGAAAATATCGTGTTTATGATAAATTAAGGATATCTTTTTATTTATATGTTATGTATAGTACTATGATGAATTGATCTTATTTTGTATCGCACTTTAATTTTGTTTAATATTCTGCCATCAAGTGGTTTATATTTAACAATAATTAATCAATATTTTATTTTTGAACCTAGTTGAATGTTGTAAATAGTAAATCATATATAATATACCTTAAGATGAATCACTCTTTGTACAATTCAATGGGAATTTTTTGTGTAAAGATTTTCAAAAATAACGCCTGTACTGTAGAAAAAAATTTATATTTCAAAAATTATTTTTATTTATTTGATTTTTTTTTTTTATTTTAAAAATATTTTTATTTATTTCAATACTATTAAAATAAATACAATATTTTAAAAGATTATATAGAAGTGTTTATTATTATTATTACTCTTTTTCAATATGCTATTAGCATTTTGATAAATTAAAAAGCTAATATTTTTATTAGATTTAAATATTAACTAAAATAATAATTACGATAAAAATAATTTAATTTTACTCTGAACATTATATCAACTCTCTAGTGTATTAAAAATTAAGCAAACATTTTAAGCCCCAATTTTATTATATTAACTGTACATGACAAGATTAAAATAAACCATTAATTATTTTCTATTATAAGTATCCTTTGTTTAGACAAAAAAAAATCAAATAAATTTTTAATTTGTAGCTCATTTTATTAAGTGATACTTTTTTAACTTTAACAAGAAAAAGGTCACATATAAATATGTAATTAATAAAGTAAGATAATTTAACATCTGAAAAAATATCAGAGAATGAAACATGTCATGCAAAGTGTCGCCCATCATTCCACAGTATGTATAAACTATGAAAATCTTTTCTCATAAGTTGCTTATAATTGTAATCACTCACTTAAATAAACTACTTCATGACTTATGCACTCTATTTGGAAGTTATTTTCCAGATATGTTCATAATTATTAAATAAATGCATTAATCTATTAAATACATATTTTAATAAGAGGTTTCTTGGTTAGTATTAATTAGTAACCAAAGTTCTGTTTTTGAATTTATTACTATTGAACTCATATTTCAAGAGAGTAACTTATAAAAAGATCCACTGTAATGAATGTTTATACTATAAGAACAAGTCAGGTGATTTTTCATTCCTTTGTTGTATGTTCATTTACTTGTTTTAAGAGCATTGGAATCATATTGCATCAATGAATGTTTAAAAGCTTTTTGTATAACTTTGCAACATGGTTAAATGAGGTTTATAAAAAGGGATGTCAAGTGTTACTGATCTGAAAAAAATAACATTATACTTAGTAATCTTATCAAGCAAGTACATAAAGAAGAATTAAAGTATAAGTTTGTATAACACTTACATACAGAAAAAATGTATGATTTCAATTTTGTCTTGTTTTAAATAAAACATTTTTATTACTGTTTTTTTTAATGCTTATAAAATATTTATTTGTTGTTATAATAAAAAGCACTCAGAATTGTTTATTATTTGCTGTATATCATTCAGTTTAAATGATAAAATGATATTTTTCTCTATTTTTTTACTATATTCAACTAGGAATTAACTAGGGAACTTAAAAACTCAGTTCACTGCTCTAGGTATGAGCTAAACTGCATGAGGTGTTTTAAATTTATCCGAGTTATTTATTTCTCAGTAAAACTTTATAACTTTAATACTAATTTTATATATATATATATATATATATATATATATATATATATATATATATATAATTTTAATGGTGAATACATTATAGTTTAAAATTCTTTTGTAGCACTTTCGATTATGTGGTAATCCTTGTCAGCTTTAATTGAATTTCAAATTTTTTAAACTTAATGTCATGTGTGTATCCATAAGCTGTGTATGGCCATATATGCAATGTGCCAATTAATAACATCATCCTTATATTTATCAATCAAAGTTGCCTATTTAATTTTCCTTTTTTTATGATTTCTTTCTACCATTAATACTTTTACTTCACTACTATTAAATGTAAACCTAAAATTACAAGTCTTTTCAGTATTCTTTGAGCATGAAAAGACTTGTAATTTTAGGTTTACATTTAATAGTAGTGAAGTAAAAATATTAATGGCAGAAATAAATCATAAAAAAAGGAAAATGAAAGAGGCAGTTTTGATTGATAAATATAAGGATGATGTTATTAATAGGCAAGTTGCAAATATGGCCATACACAGCTTATGGAAATATACGTAACATTAAGTTTAAAAAATTTGAAATTCAGTTAAAGTTGATGAGAATTACCACATAATCAAAAGGGCTACAAAAGAATTTTAAACTATAATATTATATTTACTGTAAAACTTATATATATATATATATTGTAACCCTTACAAAGTGTGGTCAACTCCGTAACATAAGTAAGTGCACTGAGAATCGTTACCTCGATCACTGATCAATTCCCGCTACACATTGTCAGCTATTAAGAGCTGTATCCAAAAGCATATTATGCTATCTATTTTATGCACCAAGGACCACAACCAACATCTGGAGCAACTTAACACAGACCAAACTAATGATCTAACATAAACTTTTATGATTTAATTTGATTGCAGCCAGGGTATACCGCGATGACCTATCATAGTAGTATGATAAAATACCGTAAACAAATTATAAGTGCAATGTTATTATGTTACAAACCTTAATTTGCGATTTTTATTGTATGAGACCTGATGGCCGACCATGTACAAGATGGCATAATTTGTGGAAATACATAATATTATAAAATTTTAAACCATCAATATGATTTTTTATACAAATGCTAGTCCAGGTAAAGCTTTGCAATAAATAAACATAAATACTTGGGTTCTTTTTTTTATAATTTACTATATCACTGAGACTCTTTTTATACTGACAAATGACAATTTAAAATGTTAAGTAATTATATTCAATCATATCATGATTTGGTAAATCTGTTTACAGGTTTACCAATCAATTTGTATTGTATACTAGAATCAAATAGGCAAAGCCAAAATGATGGAAAAGGTAAATGGGATTTTATTGTACCCTACACGTCATAAACGACCAAAGACTAAAAGCATCCAAATGTTTTCTCAAAATATCACTAAACTCTGATATCATGTTGACAATGGTATGTACTTCATGTATGCTCTATCCAAGGTTTATGATTTCTGATTTTAAGAATGACACATAGCAACGGCACAGTAAGTTTAATTATAAATCAACGTTTATTTACAAATTTATGAATAATAAGTAATTAATTCTAATGTTATAATTAAAAACATAAATAAACAAAGAAAATAAATAAATTATAATTCCATCGACTTTCTTCACTAACATATCATAGGTACAGTTTTAAAAACCTAATCATACCTTATTTCAATTTGATATAATGAATCTTGAGCAAATTATACTAAATTCAACATCAACTCATGAAGTATTTAACATCATTTCCAGATTCAATAAATCCATACCGTAAACTTATAATAATATAATAAATAATATTATATCTGTAGGATTTAGCTATAATGTAATCATTAAATAAAGTGAAAATTTAAACTTACACTCCGGTAAATAATAATCAACCAACAGTTAATTATTATGAAGTAACTTGAATAGAATGTCCTGCTACAATTTGAAGATCTAACTTATAAATTATGCTTACAAATGGAAGAAGATGATTTAGCAGATTAACTAAAATACATTGCCCAACTTATATCTATGAAGCAAAACATATTCCTGTGTATGCGTTCATCTACACATAGAAATTAAATAATACTAAACGCTTTGTGGATTGATACACCATCATAAAGTAATATGTGTAATTACACAATTCCGCGGATTAACCACCAGTGCTGAAGTTAGTGTAAAATACAAAAATGGCAATTAAATAATCTGCAGATTAACCACCGGCACAGATTAATGCCTTTCAACATTATAAAACAACATTACTATTTACTTCACATTAAAGTGCAAAATCATCCTCCTCAGTTATTCTGATCATTCAGAAAACACTAACACGTTAGCAAATGTGGGTTCTTGCATAATAAGATGTTACACTAATCAGGACAACTAATGTACTAACTTATCTTGCTTAAAATAAATACGTATTTAATATAATATAAGGAATTTTAGTATAGGAATATAAATCTGGAAAGACTCACAAAATACCTCACAAAGATTGATACATCTCATGAATTCATTTAGTACTTTTCAAGACCTTTTCGCAAGCGCTATTCTCTTGAATAAGTATTTTATTCAACCCCTATTAATTTAAACTTAATAAAATATAACTTATGAACTTCACATGCAAGTTCATATAACGATAAAATTAAAGTAATGCATTATTCATCAAATACATAAAATCTAATAGGTGTGTGTGTGATATAAATCAAATGTATAGCATTTATAGTTCAATACATGAATTTTAGCAGGTGTGTGTGTCACAAATTAGATTGTATAACATTTTATAACGACAAATATGATCCGTGAAATCCATGTACAATGTGTTGAACAATAAATGTACGAAGTAATAGCTATAATTATAGTTGAATTTTATACATGCAATTTTATCCATTTGTGTTAGTTATTATAATCACTATCAGATTAACGATTTTACGTGGCTCCCTAAACATGAAACAATTTCAAAAATATGACTCGCAGAACTTAAATGAAAATGTTTTTCAAAAGTTATTAATTTCTACATTTCTCTATTAAAAATGTTCCAAGTTTATTACATCCATGCTAATATTTATTTATCCACGCTTAAATCTAAGAATACTAATTATAGCAATTTATTTAATCATTCCAAACTGACGATAAAATTATAAAATAGCTTTGATCAATTATTTGAAGACTGTTTATTATCCAAATGGCAAACAAATTAATTAGCAAATATATTACTGGCATTATAAAGTTAAATATCAATCAATACTATATTTTATTAGAATTAGAAATGGAAATATTTAACTATGTTGATAACTTTAACATTTTACTTTAATTTAAACTTCTTCTTTTTTAAAAAGCAAATTTTCATATTTATAAAACTTCTGTAATTAAAATACTTATTTAATTTTTCCAAATTGTAGAACAATAAACATTTTAAAACATACCAAATTCTTGCAATTAATTCTTTTAAACTGGGAAGCTCCGACATTTTAAATGTAATATTGGGAAATTATTACCGGTGATTTGATCCACTTGGCCAGCTGACTTGAACAGACTTTTAAATTTAGAAATTCATCTTATAATTAAATACCACAATATTATTTTTACATTTATAGAAAATTTGTGGTAATCCGTTTACTTGTTAACTATTTTAAAATAAGCTTATCAAATTTACAACATTTGCCTTTACCATTTTTCTTTTCCTTTTCCCCTCCAAAAGCAAAACTAACAGACAATCTTCTCTTAAATTCACACTCTTTTCTTTTTTTACATTGAGACGCTTACGCAATTACTGTATTTATTTTTAATAATTTATTTTAATTGAACAAATGGTTTTTTGTTAATTCAATAGAAATAAATTTTAAGATCATTTTAAACAAATGTAAATAAAATATTATATTTTAATACTATTTTACCAAATCTAATGTGTTGTCAAAATTTTTAAAAAGTTAAACATTCTGATATGAATTAGGA
Source organism: Epiperipatus broadwayi (assembly GCA_028023455.1). Taxonomy (NCBI): domain Eukaryota; kingdom Metazoa; phylum Onychophora; class Udeonychophora; order Euonychophora; family Peripatidae; genus Epiperipatus; species Epiperipatus broadwayi. Next base: position 126,456 of record JAQFVV010000304.1, read on the forward strand.
TATGGAACGAATCAAATTTAAGTTTATTAAAATAATATAAGAGATTAATCTGTTCAAAGCGAAAATCAAGCCAACCAAATCACCAAAGAAGACAGAGAAATTTTTTATACTAGTTACATCAATTATTATATTTTATGCTAAAATATATGGTTACAATATATAATATATATATATATATATACATAATATTTTATAAAATGTATTGTATTTTACATTTAATATATATATATTAATATATACACATGCATATATATTTCAGTCTGTCTTGGTATATTAAGTTAAGATTCTTTCAATGAGTTTCACAATAAAATTTCATTTGTAAAATTGCATTGTAGAGATAGAAGTTTTAATGTTGTTTGTGTGAAGAATTTATTTATCCCTCTTTTTATCTCTAATACTCACAGCGTCAAGATATTTAATATAAATTGATTCTAATTATCTAATATTTACATTTAGTTTAATAAATGAGGCAATAATTGGCTTAAACAAATTCATATATATATAGTACCAATATTGAAATTGGCACATGATGATTTTGCCTAAAAAAATTATTAAATAATAAATAAGTTATAAAAATCTAAAAGGTTTCTTTAAGTAAACAAAATCAGTTTGCTGTCAAAAGTAAAATTAAAAGTTTAAGAGTTTATTACAGTTTGTTTTTGAAAAAGATAAGAGTCAAATAGTATTCTATCATTAGTTTTTGAAATAAAAGTTAAAATTAATTAATTAAAAGAGGGGAGGGGAATCATAGTTAGAAAAGTTAAATGAAAAGGTTTTATAAAAGAGGAAGTATAGTCTAATATTATTATTTGAAATATAATTTAAAGTTTAATAAAAATATAAATCCTTTTCATTCAAGTTTAAGTAAAAGAAAAGTCATCTTAAAAAACTAAATAGTAAATTGTATTAAAATATATATGTGCGTATATATGTGTGATTGTTAATAAATGAAAAAATGTATGCATAATAAATGTTATTATAAATAAATGAAAGTTAAAGAAGATTATCATTAAAAAACATGACAATGTCTATTAATTAAAATATAAAACAACACTTCTGCATGGCTATTACTAATTAAACAATCTTCCAAAACATGTTTATCAAAGGATTATCAATGAAATTTCAACAACAGATATTTCCGGAAGATATTACAAGGACAACATGTCGCAGGTATAAATAGACTTTTTATCGGACAGTTCAGTTCAGTTCACAAATCAACTGAGTCAGTGAATTTCAATCAGTTAAGTTAATTGTATCCAGAAACAAAAAAAAAATGTAGTGTTGAGCAGCTTTTGGGAACACGTGTTTTTCCACAGCCTAAAGTCCAATGAAAACAGCAAGATGTGCCCATGAAATAATGTCAGCATAACAACTTGGAAATCTCCATCAATATCTAATTGTCTCCAATAATAATGATCATGAATAATAAGAAAACTCATCAAGGAAATGTCCTATCCAGCTGGAAGTATGCGTAATGGAAGAAGAAAACAAAGTTCTAAATCTACATTCAAAATCCTAGGTAAAACATTTGCTTATTTTCGTTTATACTGTAATAGCCATTGCATTGCATTAATTCATGCGAATCCTCCAAGAGTCTAATTATATGAACTCTATATCATACATAAAATTAACTATTGATATGTGTGTTTAAGTGTCAAATGCTATGTAATACTTTATTATTATATATGTGAGTGTATGAGTTAATATGTGCGTGATCATTACATCAGTGTTATTAGTTAAATTAGATAAATACCAGTGTTCTATTATTAAAATATACAAGAATATTTAAACTAGTTTAGAAATGTTAATTTAAAAATATGCGTGTGTTTTATTAGAATTATAAAATGTTTAAAATTAGTAAATGTTAGTTAATAAATTGCCTTTAAAATTAAACTTTATTTGTCGGTCAATTCTCTTACAAATCTTTTATCATTTTTTTTACCACTAATTATGTATAATCTGTTAGTGATTACAAATAACTGAGCTAGTCATGGATTTAGGTATTGAGTTAGTGGCCATCATTCAAAGTGCATTGTTTATACTTTCAGAATAAATAGCTGGCACCCATGTCTACACGAAACAAAAAAGCACTTTGAACTTGGTGTTGAACTCAACAGTGAAGAAGAAGTTATGTACTGGAAATGTAATGCTAGTTAAATATTTTATAACTATCATTTGGGCATACATACTCTCCGAGTATGATCTTCTCTGCCTAAGAGGCCAGTGTTTCGAGGACACATATTCGAACCCGGTTTAAATGGCTATACCCAACTTGGAGCTGAACCTAAGAAACAATAGTAATTAAATACTTTGTTTGTTGTTTAAAAATAAAAATCTTAAAGAAAACTAAATTATGTATGTAAAAGTGTTTTAATTTTTTAAAAAAAGAATTGACCGAAAACTTTTTTTTCTTTAAAATGAAAAAAGATTTATGCTATTTATGTTATTTAAAAATAAATCATTATGTTAAATCAGAGGCAGTTGATATTTGGGCAGAGCTAAAGCATTAAGATCAGGTAGAGAAAAGGACAAAAAGGGTGGAGTTAGCATGTGTTGCCATCTTAGTAAAAAAAAAAAAAAAAGTCGTATTTAAATTTAGTTTAACATAAGCGCTTGTTTAATAAAAAAATAACAACTTTGAAGTTGAAATTTTTGAAAATGGATCTGAAAGAAATCCCAATATATTTTAAAAATCTCCAGTTAGTAGAAAAGGAGAAAGAAGAAATATCTGACATGCAGATGATGATGAAAATCATGTTGAATATAATACATGAAATTAAACAAAGTAAACACGAAATGTGTCAGAAATTTGAGCAACACCAACAAGAGCTCATAGAAGAATTCAAAGCTGAAATACAACAATTTAAACAAAGCCAGTTAGAACTCAAAGCAAAATTGAAGGAAGAAATTAGTCAGGTTAAAGGGGAAATTAATGAACTTAGAACAGAAATTAAGAAATGAAGGAAATAAGATGTGAAATTACAGGAAAGGTAGATATAGTTAAAGAAAATCAGGAAGATGAAAAGGAAGTTGAGGTGATCAAAGAGATAGAAATTGAATTAGAATCAGATAGTGTTGCGAGCGATAAGGTAGAAACAAACGTTGACCAAGAAATAGAAAAGAGATATAGGTGCAAAGTAGAAGATAGCGTTGAAAAGTTTTTACAAAAATTTAAAAAAGTTAAAGTAAAAGTTCGTGTTCATTTAAAATGGAGATTTAAAACTAAGAGAAAGAATAGAAAAAAATATTCACAGTTAAGAAAAATACAGAGGTCTGTGAAGCGTAAAGGTTTTCTAATGTACAAGATTGAAAATAGAACAGAAAAAGAAAGAGATAAAGCAGCAAACTTTATAGATGTGAGAATATGGAGTATAATTTATGTTAGTGAATTAGTAAAAAGAAAGAAGGAACCGCCAGACATAGTTTAAAAGTTAGTAAACAGGCAGGATGGTAAAGGAAATAAGCAAAAAGGACCGGAAATGGAAAATGAGCAGGAATATGATTATTCTAATGTCAATAATTTGAGAAGTTTAAATCTGAAACTTCTATTTAAAACTAAAATAATAAAATTAAAAATAACTGAATAATAAATTAAATGGTTGAAAGCAATAATAATAACGAAGGCTTCGTAGAATAAAAGATTTTTGTTTTTCTCCACGTACATATTAATTAAGGAAATGCTCGTAAATAAACAGTTCAAATAAATAAAAAATCAATAAAATCAAGTTAAATAAATGGGTCAAATTAATGATGTAAAAGTAAAGTTGTAGATTTAAATAAATGAAAAGATAATGGAATTTCTAGAATAAAATTGTTAGTCAAATAGATATTTGTATAATCATGAATCGTAGTAAAGTAAAACAGTTTTTTTTTCTCAGAGTACACGCACATTAAAATAAAATAGTTTTGAATATATGTAAGTTAATGAAAGGAAATAAATAAATGGTTTAAAGTAATCAAGTCCAATAAAATATTTGTATAATAATGAAGAGCAGTATAATAAAAGAATTTTCTAAGTACACATACCTTAATATATAAGGTAAAGTAAATGTTTAAAAATAATATTGTAATATAAATAATATTCGTAAGAATTTAGAATAGTACTGTAAAATATAAATAAATATGTTAAAGTAATGTTCATATGAATCTAAAAATAATATTGAAAGGTTAAAATAATATAAATGAAACTCAATCTAAGTTATATTAGGAATGTATAAGGGTTTGAAACTAAGGGATGAGGGTAGTATAGAAATGTTTTAGTTAAGGTTAAATTTAAAGCTGTTGACTAGATAAATTTTAGTACCCATAATAGATTGGCAGGGATCATTCCTCTTTTAAAATGCGCACTGGGGACAATCCAGCATAAGACGCAAGTCAATTTTCAGGAGAGAATCCCCATATCTCGTACCTAATTTTCCAAAGCGTAAGTTGGAAATGGACAGTTGAAAATTCCTGCCATTTGCAGTGACCTTTTTCTTAGTCAAAGTCTGATCAAGAGAATTGGCAATCATTTTCCAAAGCATAAGTCGAAAATGGACAGTGGAAAATACCTGCCTTTCGCAGCGACCTTTTCTTAATCAAAGTCCAATCAAGAGAATCGGCAGCCAAATCTTCGTTTATAAAAGATCCCTGTGCCACAAAATTAGTTTGTCCTCATGGTCACTATCCAGGACTTGGAACATTGTAAACAATGTTGCCAGCATAGAAAGAAGAAAAGTATCATTGGAGATTGCCCTTGGTATGTAAAGTAAAAGATATCAAAAAAGCAAACTTAGAAATTAAGATTTAATGTTGTCAGAGATAAAATGGTCAAAAATAGATGCATGTTACTCTCAAAGGGAGGGTGGTGTAATGTACTAATATTGAAATTGGCACATGATGATTTTGCTAAAAAATTATTAAATATTAAATAAGTTATAAAAATCTAAAAGGTTTCTTTAAGTAAACAAAATCAGTTTGCTGTCAAAAGTAAAATTAAAAGTTTAAGAGTTTATTACAGTTTTTTTTTGAAAAAGATAAGAGTCAAATAGTGTTCTATTATTAGTTTTTGAAATAAAAGTTAAAATTAATTAATTAAAAAAGGGAAGGGGAATCGTAGTTAGAAAAGTTAAACTAAAGATTTTATAAAAAAGGAAGTAGAGTCTAATATTATTATTTGAAATATAATTTAAAGTTTAAGAAATATATAAATCTCTTTTCATTCGAGTTTAAGTAAAGGAAAAATCATCTTAAAAAACTAAATAGTAAATTGTATTAAAATATATAAGTGTGTATATATGTGCGATTGTAAATAAATAAAAAATGTATGCGTAATAAATGTTATTATAAATAAATGAAAGTTAAAGAAAATTATCTTTAAAAAACATGGCAATGGCTATTAATTAAAATATAAAACAACACTTCTGCATGGATATTACTAATTAAACAATCTTCCAAAACACGTTTATCAAAGGATTATCAATGAAATTTCGACAACAGATATTGCCGGAAGATATTACAAGGACAACACATCGCAGGTATAAATAGAATATTTTTATCAGACAGTTCAGTTCACAAATCAATTGAGTCAGTTAATTTCAATCAGTTAAGTTAATTGTATCCAGAAACAAAAAAAAAATGCAGTGTTGAGCAGCTTTTGGGAACACGCGTTTTTCCACAACCTAAAGTCCCATAAAAACAGCAAGATCTGCCCATGAAATAATGTCAGCGTAACAACTTGGAAATCTCCATCAATATCTAATTGTCTCCAATAGTAATGATCGTGAATAATAAGGAAACTCATCAAGGAAATGTCCCAGCCGGCTGGAAGTATGCTTAATGGAAGAAGAAAACAAAGTTCTAAATCTACGTTCAAAATCCTAGGTAAAACATTTGCTTATTTTCATTTATAATGTAATAGCCATTGCATTGCATTAATTCATGTGAATCCTCCAAGAGTCTAATTATGTGAACTCTATATCATATATAAAATTAACTATTGATATGTGTGTTTAAGTTTCAAATGCTATGTAATACTTTATTATTATATATGTGAGTGTATGAGTTAATATGTGCGTGATCATTACATCAGTGTTATTAGTTAAATTAGATAAATACCAGTGTTCTATTATTAAAATCTACAAGAATATTTAAACTAGTTTAGAAATGTTAATTTAAAAATATGCGTGTGTTTTATTAGAATTATAAAATGTTTAAAATTAGTAAATGTGAGTTAATAAATTGTTTTTAAAATTAAACTTTATTTGTCGGTCAATTCTTTTACAAATCTTTTATTAATTTTTTCACCACTAATTATGTATAATCTGTTAGTGATTACAAATAACTGAGCTACTGGTGGATTTAGGCATTGAGTTAGTGGCCATTGCTCAAAGTGCGTTGTTTATTCTTTCAGAATAAATAGCTGGCACCCGTGTCTACATGAAACAAAAAAGCACTTTGAACTTGGTGTTGAACTCAACAGTCGAGAAGAAGTTATGTCCTGGAAATGTAATGCTAGTTATATATTTTATAACTATCATTTGGGCATACATACTCTCCAAGTATGTTCTTCTCTGCCTAAGAGGCCAGTGTTTCGAAGACACATATTCAAACCCAGTATTGTATATATATCAAATAATATAAGTATAATAAAACAATTCACTAGAATAAAACTACAATTTTCAATTTTATATAGGCATTTTTTAAAATTTTGTAGTTTTTATTCTAGTGAATATATATATAGACATGTCATATAACATTCAAATATAAGTATTATGTGGAATTGAACTCAGACTTGCAAGCTCTCTACAGATAGGCATTCTATCTTATATATTAAATACACACAACTACATACATGTGAAATTGATCAATTATCTCTACTATATGTATTTCCTGTTGAATCAGCTTTCACTTTTTTGTTCAGACCCTCATCTTCCATACATAAATATAATCAGTGCTCATTTTATATTAAGATAGCAAAACTTCACACTTTAATGAACTGGGTTCAATATTCTCAACCTTCCAACTCTTCAGCTATCCACATCATTAAAAATCCAATGATGGAGCATTTAAAGCCCTTGCTGTTATCAATATTATTTTTATACCCATGTTGATATTACTTCATTTTGACCTTTCACATATAGGACCTTAATATGCACATTTAAAGACACATAAGACAAATGAGCAAAATACTGGCTGGACATTTAACATTGAAATACAAATATATTATTTATACTAAACTTAATGTAATTCAAAGGGAATTAAACTCAGACATTCAAATTTCCTACAGTTTTGCACCCCATCTTATATGTGATACACATGATCATATATGTGTGAAAAAGGGAAATGATCTCCAATATACATGTTTTTGTTGGTCTAGATCATCAGCTCCCACACACATATATAACCAATAATCAGTTTATATTAAGAGCAAATCTTCAAAATTTAATGATCAGGTTTCAACCTTCTCCACCCTTAATCATCCACATCATTGAAAATCTGATGATGGAGTACTCAAAGCCTTATTGATGCCAATGTTATTGTTATGCCCACATTCACTTTAAGCCCCCTTTCTCTCTCACATATAGGACATCAATATGTCCATTTGAATGTATAAATGAGAGATGAGCCAAATACAGGCTAAATATGTAATTTTTATATAGAAGGAAGTTGTCTATACTGAAGGGATTTGAACTTAGACTTTCAAACTCCTTACAGCTATCCACTTCATCTTATATAACTGATACAAATGACCATAGAAATTAGCATCAACAAAGGCTTTTTAGCATTTCATCATGAGATTTCCAATGACAAGGATGGCTGAAGGGTTTAGAGGGTGGAGTAGGTTGAAATTGTCCCATCAAAGTTGAAAATTTTCTATCAATATAAACTGACTACTGATTATATATGTGAGTGGAAGATGATTGTCTGGATCAATTCATGAGTGCTGTTTCAGAATGAAATATGTATATGGGAGATCATTGATCTTTTTAACATGTATGTGTGTCATGTGTGTCAATTGTATAAGATGAAGTGGATAGCTATAGAATGCTTAAAAATCTGAGTTCAAATCCCTTCTAATTACAATAAAGTTCAGTTGAGACAATAATTTTGCATTTAATTATTACATATTCAGCCTGTATTCTGCCACAATCCTCTTTTAAATATTTAAATGGATATATTAAATTCCTATAGGTGATGGGCTAGTGTGACAAAGTCATTATGGGTATGACAATAAGATTGGCATCAGCAAGGGCTTTGAGTGTTCCATCATCAAATTTTAGTGATATGAATGGCTGAAAGCCTGTCCATTAAAGTTTGAAGATTTGTTGCATTAATACAAACTGAGCACTGAATAGGTTCACCCCAAACTACATATATTAAAGATCCATTTATTTATTTTACATATATGTAGTCATGTCTATCAGTTGTATAAGATGGAATGGATAGTTGTAGGGAGCTTGAAAGTCTGAGTTCAAATCCCATATAATTACATTACATTCAATATAGACAGATACAGACATTTTATTTGTAATATATATATATATAAATTGTAAAATTCGTAAATAATAACAGAAAAAAATGTAAACAATCTAAATAATGTATACATTCTAAAAAATGTTAGGTGTTATTAATATATATATATATATATTATAAAGGCGTCATATATATTTGCATAAATGTATAAATTCTTACCCTGGTTTGGCTCAAGACAAATTTAATAAACTTTCTCCCATTGGACTAGTTCTTCTTTTGGTTGATTTTAGTATTATTTTTCTTGGTTCTAATTAACCTGATGCTTAAATATATGAGATAGATAAATGCAGGCAATTAAAAAAAACTTTATCCTGTAAGCAATAAAGTATATTTCATTATGACCTTTCTCTCTCTCTCTCTCTCTCTCTCTCTCTCTCACACACACACACACACACACACTCTGGATTTCTTTTAGCTGTTTCTTCTAAGCTGGAAATGCTAGATTGCTGGTCATCAATGGTATATTTCAGGTGGACTTAGACAATTATGTTTGTTTGGTTTTTTTTTGAATGATTTTGACATTCTGCTTGATTTTATTATGTCACTAATGAAAAGTATTACATGTGCAGATTTTATCTATTATAATTTTAAAGTTAAAGTTATTTTTTTTATTTTATACAATGCTGTTGATGAGTGCCCTAACTTTTCTCAAACTGTGCTTGTCTTTTTTTTTTTATAGCTTTTTTCAAGCAACAGAAATTTTTACAGAAAGGCTTCCCTTGTCTTTTTGTTCTTGTCTTTAAATTCTCCTTTTCATTTTATGGTGATAGTTTTTTTTTTTTTGTTATTAATGAGTTTCAAATTTAAGTAAATTATTAAATCAAATTACTATATATATATATAACATAGCATATTTGGTAATATGCAAGGATTTACAATAAAGTTTGTGAATCTCATTTTATGAATACACATTTCATTATAATTACAGTGATGTGAATTAAGAAAATATTTTATTGCATTAATTTCTTTCCTTTTATTACTATAACTTTCACTTTATTTAGAAATATTTAGTAAATCTCTGTTGTTCAGTATATTTGATCAAGAATATGTTATGCATGTCATGGTAGGCTAGATCTGTCTAACTCCATAACATTACAATGTAGCCCAGTCAAATCCTTACAAAGTTGTATATTTAAGAAATACGGGGGGGGGGAGATAAAATTTATTATGTTTCTTGAATACTAAATAATATTTTTATTACATTTTGCATGACTACAGTTGTACAAATAAATATTTTTTTGAAAGAAAACTAATACAACTTGATGTGAATTTTTTTTCCCTCAGTAAATAAAACATTTTTATTTTGTTTACATTTTAAGATATGAATTAAATATAATACACAAATAAAAGTATAAAGAAATTACACGTAAATTGCTAAAGAATCAGTTAATTATGATAATATTTATAGGAGGTGTGCGAGGAAATAGGTTAGAAAAATATGAAAAAATGCTTTTTTTTAAAGATTATCTATCTATTTGAAATTATTTATTTATTTTATTGTAAAATATAAATGTTTATTGCTTTACTTTGTATGCCAGAACATTAAAAAAAAAAATTTCTGGTGCATGTACATTTCTTTATTGGTAAAAATAAACAAGCTATTGTGAGACACATGGTAATCTGAATATTCAGAAGATGTAAAGAAATGCTGAGGCAATAAGAGGGGGAAAAGAGAGATAAACAAAAACTTTATTTTTTCTTACCTTTCTGCCTTGATCAGTATAAAAGTTTTTTCACTATTGTTTTAATACTAAACTTTAAAAAAAAACAAAAAAAAACATTATGTGTAAATAAATCACAAACATGTGCCACTAAAGAGTTAACGCGACTAAAGGTCTTCATATTCATTTTTCACTACTTTCCAATCCCATTAGCTTGAAAGTTCAGGGCAAAATGTATGCTTGAGGAAAAAAAGATGTAAGAAAACAACAATTTATCTGAATTCCCGAGACAAAGATGTCAAGATCACGAATAATTAAAGCATTTCCAAGAACTGCTATCCAATGTCAGATATTTACCATAATTGTCACAGTAAACGGGAAAGAAATATTATAGCTCTTCAATAACAAACTATTCAACTTTCATCAATGATCTTCTAGCTATCCATTGCTTATTTAAAGTCATCGTGGGATCAAGGTTTAAAGATAGCAGTATGGACTTTTATTTTTTTTTAATTATACAGAACATTAATAAAAAAAGGGGGGGGTGTTAAAAAGAATAGTTAAAAAGTATAAAGAGAAAGGTCATAGATATATTTCCAATAGTAATTTTTTTGTTACTTTGTTTATGTTCTTTTTTTTTTTAGCATTTTTTATCGAAGTTGAAAAATGAAGAACAGGTAATTAATTTAAATATATTTTTGCTATATAATTACTGTTACACAAGGGTTCGTTTATTAATGTGATTAAATCTTAGATTTGCATTATTTTCTTATTTGGCAAATACTATTTCAAATTAAAACACTATTATTATTTTTATAGCTAACTTTTGATAATTGATGTCATCAAGAATATTTCTTTAAAGGTGAATGAATTTTGCAGTAGTCTTATTATAGTGTAATAATAAAAGTAAATTTTTCCTAGAGTTAAATAAAGTCATTCACATATATGTTAAAAGTAGTGACTATATATCAGTTGCAGATGTTATACATTTATTTGATCCATTTGGGGAATAGAGATATTGAGTAATGACGTTGTGAGTACTCATATAATATTTTTTATATACTTATATATTTAGTTATTAGATCAAAAAATTGTTGTTGTTAGTTTAAATTACCATTAGTGAGAAACAAATAATTTAAGCTTGCAGAGAAATTATTAATTGGAAGGTTACTAAACTACTCAACTTGGAAAACTTATTTATATTATTTCAACTTATTTAATGTTTTATATAAAAAGTATATGAAATAAAATATGTTAGTTTATTTTATGTAATAATGTGGATTCCATGTGTTAATGATATAAAATCAAAATATTTTTTCTCATTTATGTGTGTTATATTGACTTACTCGCATAAATATTTTTTTGTAATAAAATGAAATAATAGAACATTATAGATTAATAATAGAAGGGGCGACAAACTAATATATATTGTAGGATATTGAGTTCAAACCCTACATTTATCATCATTATCATCAACCATTATCAATTTACTGCAGGATGAAGATCTCTCCAAGTTCAATCCACCTTCTCCAAACTTTAGCTTCTCTTCTCAACACCACCCTGTACACTTTTTTATTTTATCCATCCATCTCACATGTAGTCTCTCTATGGGTCTTTTACAGACTCTTGGACTTGAGCTTATGATTTCAATTGTCCATATATTATCATCTCTTCTAGTAATATGTCCAATCCAACTCCACTTCCATCATTTATTTTTTTCTACTGAAGTCAGTAATATCTGTTTGTTCTCTTATCCATATATTGTGTTTTTGATCTCTTCTTGTTATTCCCAACATGTATTTCTCCATACTTTTTTTGAGTAGTCTGAAGTCTCTCTATTGTGCTTCTATTAAATATCCATGTCTCAGATCCATAAGTAAAAACTGCTAAAACACATTTGTTAAAAACCTTCCTTTTCAAACATATAGACAGAATTACTTTTAGTATCAAGTTATTTCTACCACAAGCACTCCAACCAAGTTTAATTCTATGATTAATTTCATCCATTATGTTTCCATCTGTATTAATAATCTGATGAAGATATTTGTGTCTGTTCACTTCTTATAACTCATCATAATCAATCTTTATTTTTATTATTTTAAGAAAATCCATTAAACATTATTTTAGTTTTTTAACATTTAACTTTAGTCCTACTTTCCTATTTTCATCTGATAACTCCTGCAACATTTCCTGCACTTCTAAAACATTATTTGCAAAAACAATTACATTATCTGCAAAATCTAATTGACTGAAACAATCTCCATTTACTTTCACTAATTTAGCTTCTCATTTTAATCCACAAAATACTTTTTGCAAGATTGCTATAAAAAGTTTTGAAAATATTGAGTTACCATGTCTTGCACCCTTCTCAATGTTGACTTTCCCAGTATCATTATATAATATAATTGTTGCTGTTGCATTTTTATAAATATTCTTTAAAATATGACTCTATCCTGGATCTATACATTGATGATACACTGCTTTAATCACTGAAAAAATGTTTACCAAATCAAATGCCTTTTCATAATCTACAAATCCAAAAATAATGGCATTTCATATTCATTTGCCCTTTGAGTAACTTCTCTCAACTTTTCAATCCAGCTTGTACTCTTGGTTGGTGGAAATCCAATGTTCTCTGTAGACAAGTTGTAATTTTCTTGGTAAAAAGTTTGTATAAAACTGATAAAAGGCTAATAGATCTGTAATTTCTAATATCTTCTTTATCACCTTTTTTAAATATTAATATTAATAATGCATTCTTCCAATAATATGGTATATCTTTATCATTTAGAAATTTGTATATTATTCATCTGCATCTTTTAATATAACAATTATAATTCCATCATTACCCAGAGCCTTTCCTTACTTCATATATTTAATTGCATGCTTCACCAGTTCATTTAAAATTTCTGGACAATTCAGAAGATGTAATAGATATAGGAGGTACTTGTTCTTTATAATTATATAATTCTTGATAAAAGTATTCTACCTATTTCATGATGTCATCTCTCCTTTTAGTGATAATTCCATCTTTTTTATGAGATATAAATTTCCTACCAATACCAAAATGTTGTTTTATACTCTTGAGACTTTTAGTTCACAGTTATATTTTCTTATATCATTCTCAACACTGTTCCATATCATTTTACAAAATTCGAGATATTTAATCCTTTTTAATGCATCATTTTTGTTTATTTTCATATTCCTTCTTTTCTTCATAAATTCTCTAGTCTAAATAAAAATGTTATTGGTCAATTGTTGTTTTTTCTACCAGTTATCTTTGTTGCAGTTTTTAAAAGTGTGTCAGTTATTTCATATTAATTTCATTCAAGTCTGAATCATATTCAAAATCTACTAATACTTGAAACCAATTTGTAAGTTCTAATTTAAATTCAGTAGAATGTTTCTGAACATTAGGAATATCAGCTGTAAATATTGTTTTTCTTAATCATTTCTGTCCCTCTAGTTTTGCATTAACATATATTTTACTTCTTACTAATTGATGATCACTTCCTGTGTTAAATTTATTAAGAACATTACAATCTTGAAATGTGTATTTTCTGTTAGTCAAAATATAATCCACTTTTGCTGTACCTTCATTTGGATGCTTCCATATCAATTTCCTTTTAACATTTTTCTCAAAAAAGAATTTATAATCTAAAGTATTTTTTTCTTCAAACTCCACAAGTCCATGTCCTCTTTCATTTCTATTACCATAACCAAAATTTCTTTACCAATTCTAGCATTAAATTCTCCCATAACAATTTTAAAATGTTGTTTACTCTGATGAAAAGCCTTTTTGTATATCCATATAAAAATCTACTACTATTTTATTGCTATGAGAACTTATTGGGACATAAACCTGTATTATCTGCATTTGGTATATGCTATTAAGTTGTATACCTAATATTGACACTCTATCAAATACACCATCAATCTCCACAATGTTGTTTTTATACTTTTATTTATAATGAATCCTATTCCACTTGTATTTTCAATATTTGTGCCTTTATAATAGAGTACATGTCCACTTTTTAAATCAATTATCTCTTCACATTTTCTTCTAACTTCACAAAGTTCAATAATGTCACATTTATTATAAGACAGTTCTTCTAATTTTTGAAATCTTCCTTCACCTGAAAGTGATCTGTAGTTGTAAGTACCTAAAAAAAAGTTGTCATCAAATGATAGGTGGGTCCACAATCAAAGTATTTTTGGCACTCTCTGCCTTTGGCAAACAACTGCTGCCTTGATTTCTGACTTTACAGCCTCCTGGGAATAAGGGCCATGATTTATTTTGACTGTCATAATTGTATATATGTATTGAAAAAAATATTTATCAGTTACACAAACATTCATTCTGCTTTATCAAGCAATTGAGAGGAAAGGCCATCATGTTTCTTGATTTTAAACTGAGAGATATAAAGCCAATAAACTTACCACAGTGGCTATTGTGTATTGATGAGCATCCCATCCATGTTTGTATACTATATGAATAATCACATAGTAATAACATCTGCAACAACAAGAATGTATGGAGTGGACATTAGAAATTTGCCATGCTTGGTTCCGGTCTCCTTTCAGGTAATAGCAAACTCCTTTCTGCAGCGAAACCTACATTATAAATCCCAAAAGCCTTGGAAGGAAAGTGGGAGAAATATTATTTTTCTCTCTATTCAACTCATTTTGTTAATGAAATGAGACAATATATATAATAAATAGTTATATCTTAAAAATTAAATATATTAAGCATATATAAATAATTGCCTGTAGACATAAATTTTATACAGGATCATTTTTCTAACTTTACTCATTAATATTTTGTGTTTAATTTATATCTAATGAATTATAATATTCTTTTTTAATAATGCTTTGATTTTAATACTTTGTCACTACTAATTTCTTCTATGACTTTGATACTAATAATATTAATAATCTGTAGCTTTCAAATCATTTGGATTATTTTTGATAGGCAATTTTTTTACAGATATGAGTAGAGATATGTATATGTGTGTGTGTACAAACATTGAAATTTAAACATTTCACAGATATATTAAAAAAAAAGTTTATTTAAATTAGTTTGGTATTTTTATGTAAAAAGATATTTTTGTTATATATTATTTAAGTCCAATTGTTCTTATTTTATTTAAAAGGGTGAAGAATGGAATGTCTAGGTTGAGAGAGAAATATAGAATCAATGTTTTTATTTAACTTCAATGTGGGAAATTGGGGAGGATGAGAACAATGTCTCATTAATAAGCTATTAAAATTACAGAGAGACAGCATATTATTTGGGCCACAGCTGCACTGATAAAGTATAATTTATAGATAACTGGGTTTTCAATAACAACATGTGTGTAATGTCATCAAAAGGCCAGCATATATATATAGTCTGAAAAACAAGACAGAAGAGACTACAGAATAAGTCATATTGCCTCTTAGAAGCCACACATCATTATTTTTGTATTTGAAGGTTTCTAAAAATAATGGAGGAGTAAAGAAAATATATTTTGTTGGATGGTCTCAATGACTGATCCCAAGAACTATATATATATATATGCTCACTGGAAGCATTAAAATCTAACATGAAAATAACAAATAGCATTCTATGGCTGATTTCCAAAATTCAAAGAATACTTCCAATCCTGTTATTGTTTAACCTGTGCCATTGCTGAATTCAAATAAAAGCACAAAATAAAAATGCTGAAATTTATATGAAAAGCAGCAATATCCATCTGTCTAAACTCAGAGCAGAAAACAGGAAGAAAACATCCCAGTGTTAAAATGGTCCCTATAGAAACACAACTTATTTTACATCATCATCATCACAGTAAGACAGAAGAATTGCAAGCCCAAGCTGAAAAAAGATATTTTCCAGTAAACCACTGCAATGGACAAATATACACATGTTAAACATTGGTATGTGGCTAAATTCCAAGTCTTAACCTTAAATAAGCTGACTCTTAAAATGAAATTCATTGGACTCATTGAAAGGATCTCTATATTGAAAATCAAAGAAGAACTTGGTATTATCAATTTTAATTCTGTTTTCTCAATAGCTATTAACAATTCTCTTTTAAATAAATCTATCTCTCTCACACACACTCTCTAAATATTAATAGAAAAATATAAATTTATTATTATAAAAGATTTTTCAATAATGGTGAATGTTGACATTATCAATATTAGGTGTAATTTGGTAATCATTACATGTAATCATTTGTATATGTATTTTGTTTGATGTGTAATTATTTATTAACTTATGTATTATAAAAATATGTTTATTCATCTTAGAGGTAAAGATTAAATACAAATTTCATTGATAATGGAAAGTGACATATACACATATCTAATAATATAAATATGCCTACATGAGTACATGTTGAGTATAAATGTACAAATCGATAAGAATAGGAATTTATCATCATGAGAGATAGATTTTAAAGTAGTTAATAATCTAGATTAATGGAAATTGAGATAAATAATCTGAAACTTGTCTTTAGATATTTTTAGCTTCATAATTAAACTAACTTTCTCTACTTATTTTTTGTTTATTATTTTCTAAGATTATAGATATAAATATGTGTTATATGCAATGTGCGAGTATGTGCGTGTATCAGGCGTTTATTTTATAATTGAAATGTTTCTATGATATAGGGTTTCTATTTACCCACTAGAGATATGAACATATACATACCACGCTACATAATATTAATGTTTGAGTTTAGGTATTATTAAGGGGGAGGGGGGGGACTTTAGGTTATTATTATTATTTGAAGGTATCTAATTTTATAATTAATGATGTAAATTTTCTATTTGTATATTAATGATTAACCAATAATAAATTTTCGTTTGTTTTTAATTAAAAGAGGTTTATATATTTCTTAAGAGTTAATCATTGCCTTGTGAGGTTAGTTTGGTTTGGTCATCCATCATAGTTTAAATATAACAATATTTTGGTAAATAATTATACTTTGATAAAAGATGATATTTGTGTTCTAGGTTAGACATAAATATGTGGCTGCAAGCACCATTATCATCATCATCATCATCTTATTAGTAAATAGTCTAAATAAATGTTTAATGACCATGTATAAAGAATTTGTTCTCCCTGTGTTTGTTTATTTGTGAGCTACTATAAGAGATATGATTATCATTGAATCATCTGATAATCTATAATATTAAATGTGAGCTAGTAACACTTATAATAATATTAAATATAAATTTATGATGTTAATAACTCTTATATAATAATTTGTATGAGAATTTATTTGCACAACTAGAAAATAATAATGATGTTTTGCCCTTAATACAAGTGCATATGATATTGTTATAAAATGGACAATCCTACACACTGTTATAAGTAATGTACCAACTGAAGTTCAAACCCAGTATGAGTATAAGTAGGTATATGATGTAACTTTATCTAGGTTTAGACAGCATAGTGGTGCACAGATATATATATATGAGAAAGCAATGAATAAAGAGTAAACTGTTTGCAGAGTGGTTTGTCCTATTGGGGTATAAACTTCATACATTGGTTATTGGTAATAAATCTAAAACAATTGATCTGATGCTAATGACTTCTCCAATGAGGAGTAGTAAGAAAGTGAATTTTGTCTAGGTTAATTCCATATTAAGTTACAATTCCCAGGCAAATCTGTGGGCTATTGAATAAGTGTATGACAGTACATAGTATATATATTCTTTATGCAGTTATAAATGATTTAGTTATTTTCATTCTGTTACAAATGGTTGATACTAGATTACTTTCACTTCTAGATAATTTTCATTTTGTTACAATATATATTCTAGAGCATTGAGTTTAAACCCTACATTACAAACTCCAAAAAGTTCAGAAAGAAAGTGGGAGAAATATTTTTCTACTCTATTCAACTGATTTTATTAGTGAAAGAGAACTATATTTATATATAGTTTAATAGTTATATTTAGTGGATGTTTTAGATTAAAATATTTAATGTAGCCATTGGCTAAGATGTAAAATAAAGTGGTCAGGCTTTATGATTAGCCTAAGTAAAGAGCTTTCTAATTCAATAAATGTAAATTGATAACTCCACACATTAAATATTTTCACACACACATATATAATAGAATCTTGAAAGTTACTTATTGGAAGGTGCTAAAAGTTACAAGAAAAAAATAGTAAGAATCTATTGTGTAAGGATCAAAAAAATGTGAACTTTGTTCCAAGTTTGATAGTGCAACAATGTAGAAATCCACTATCATGTAGTTGGAGTGTAAATTGATGAAAGAAACTAAGTAACTATATTGGAAAGTATAAATATCGACTACTTTATTTCTCTTTGTGTAAAAGTAAAAATCTAATTATAATAATGAAGATAGTTTCATATATTAAAAAAATAAAAAATTGTAGAACAAGTTTTTAAATGAGAAATATATTAAATTAATGGTGAAATATATGCTTTTTTAAAAGATGAATTCAAATTTTTAAAAGACAATTTTCTTTTCTTGTCTTTTGAAAATGGATAGTTGCTATTAACTTAACAAAATACTATAATTAAGTCGGTTAAAAAGAAAAAAAAATGCAATTAAGATTTATTAATCAAAAGACGTGATTCTTGGAAGACAACATTTTGAGACTAAGAAAAGCTACCTTTTAAAAAGCATTAAAAAAATACAGGGGTGAAAAAGTTATCAAGTGGCTTGGATTATTAGATCAGAACATGTTTATCAAATGAGAGAGGGGATGCAAAGTGTCATGCACAAAAAGAAATGGAGGAGAATAAATAATATTTAATTTCACCTTGTGCCATAACATTAAATTCAACAACAATATTTGCCAGTGTTGGAGAATAATCCTTTCAATACCATCAAAATGATAAAATGATAAAACAAAGTAATGCTTTATGCTTCATTGACATGAGTGGTTAGTCACCCATATGTGTTTTCAACTTTCTCCTATAATGTAATATTGTACAGAAAATGTCACCGAGTTTATCCCTAGATTTTAAAAGAAAAGATAATGTCTACTGTATCTGCAGATATGATTTTCTTGATGAGACCTTTCTCTAACAATTGTTGAGGTATGACAAAATTACATAAACCAATAGTAACACATCTGTGAGTTGATAGTGAGAAAAGTACCAGTGCCAATATAAAAAAATGATTTTATTAATGTTAAAACCACTCTAGGGTAACTGTCTTTTAAATCTATCTCACATATTATGTAATAGATTTTTATAGTCAAGTATTGAGTCTCATATCATGAATCAATGTTTTTATATAATTTAATGTTTGATGTTTGAGTAAATCTGAAGATAGGTTCAAGTTGTATAGTGGATAGGTGGAGAGTCTGGGACAGACAGGTTACAATATATATATATATATATATCAATTTACAATATATATCAATTTAAATATTTAGAATCTTTTGATTCAAATAAAAAATCGTCTAATCTAGATATTTATAAGGAAAATATTGTGTTGTCATATTCTGCCACGAAAGGACGTTTCAATTATTTATACTAGAAGTGATATCAATAATTAATCCAAACACATTACAAATAATTAAGATACTATACATATAATATAATTTTTATATTTTCCTCATTTGGTAAATTGTTAACCAAGTTTAAAGTGAAATAATTTTTTACATTTGTCACTCAAAACAATATCAATCAATTAATATAAATATTTATTTCCAGTATTTAAGATACTTTTCGCTATATGGAGAAAATAAAAATATAAGGATAATATTGTTTCTTATGATGATTGAATTATCATATACTGGAACTAAAGGGCTACTGAAACTAGAAGATATTTCACATATGTATACTAGTTATGATAACAGAATTTAATCATAACACTTCACATTTATATATAGAGTTCAATATATCTTTTGAATCATGTGACCAATATCTAAATAATAAAAAAAATGATAAAATAATAAAATTTGATAATTCTAGATTGTAAGTTCTCCATGCTTTGAAACAATTTCTTGCTACAATTCAATATTATTTATTCATCATTCATATACTACTGTATAATATACTTTTTATATATTATTATAGTTTAAATATTTTTTTAATTTACATATTTTTAATTCAAAAGGTGTTGAATTATATTTATTTTTATTTTTCATCATTAATGTTACATAAAACTCCGTCAAGTTCAAATCAAAATTAAATTCTTTCCAATTATGTATTAGCTATAAAGTTTTTCTAAATGTGGCAACATTAAAATGAATTGTTCTGTGAAAAATTTTGATATGACAAGGTGCACTCTTACAGTTCAACTTATGTTATTTACTAGCAAAAATATTTAACATCAGTTATATATATATATATATATATATATATATATATATATATATATATATATATATATATATATATATATATATATAAATGATGTTGTAGCAACAATTTGTTGCTCCTCCTGATATATTTAATAGAACCAAGTGTTCAAAAATTAAAATATGGAAGAAATATACAAAAAAAAATTTTTTTCTATTACACAAACAAGATGTAGTATTATCTGACATGGCAAAAACTACAAATGTTGTTCATCTATTGAGAATAAATTTTACAAGTACTAAAATATCACTATTTCAGTTAGGTTTATGTTCTATTGGTAATTGTTATCTCAATCCTAAAATACAAATAGTTATGGATCTTAAGAATAGTCTGGATAGTAGCACAAATAAAGATAATATAAAGACATAAATGCTTTAGCTAGTGATTAGTGCAGCACTCTTACTAATAGATTGTGGAACACAAAAATTTTGAAATTTTATAAGTTCCCATTTTAAATATATATAAAAATATTATTTGTATTATAAAAAAAGACTCTCAATTTGTTACCTTATAAAGTTGTTAATCATAAAAAAATAAAACAACAAAAATTATTAAATTTGAAAGATTTAGTGATTCTAATATTTCAAGACAAAAAGACATCAAATTTATATCTAATTGTCTCATGAAACATGATAATAAAGGCTTTTTCATAGTGAATTTTTTAAAAAATCTATCAAACAGCATCTATCCTCCCACAGATTTTTGGAAATACAAAACCCTATAATAAAAATTACCCATTAAAGCTTATGATTAATTTTGGAGGAACATATTAATACAGCATAGCAAAAAGTGTTGAACCAGAGATTGGGATTAAATTTGACTTTTCAGGCTTGACAAAATAAATGCTTCTTTGGCTTTATAAATAAATTTAAAATTGCTAAGTTTAGTAATAAATTTTAAATGGCTTCTTTTGATTTCACTTATGCTCAGTTTATAGAATTTGGTTATAAACATCATTTAGAATCTTTTGAAATATAGTTTTAAGGATTATTGTGGAGATTTTTATACTGGATAAATAATTTGTTTGTGACTTTTTATGGGGATAATTTTGTAATGAATACAAGCTAACTCATGGGTTGCCCATCAGTGGTGTTATCTGTATATTAGTGTTGCTTTCATTAGAAAATGTTATGCAATCATTTTTCGGTGATAATAAGAACATTATGTGTATCATCCATACCAGATATGTTGATCATGTTTTTGTATGGTTTCTACATGAGTTTAGTCTGATCATGGGAAATAATGACATTATTAATTTATAATTAGAAAAACTACATAAAGATGTGTATAAAGCCAATTAGTGTTAGAGCTAATTATGCCCATCACCATTTGGACAAAATGGCAAGTTTGAAAGCATTTTCATTTGTAACAAATTTGAATATGATAGAACAAGTAATATAAGAATTTATAAACTTTGCATTAAATATTTTAAAATTACTCTTAATAAGCAAAAAAATAAATTTATATATATATAAAACATAGAACAAGTTATTACTAGTATGAACCCATTGATAAATGATGAATATTCTATTTCTAATTTTTATACATAAATAGTTTCTTTTTAACAATTTAATACTGGTTTTTGATGCTATTAATTATTAAATAAATTAATCATTTTAAAGATCAGCTTTAAAATAATAATAAAGCACATGTTAATGTATATATTGAATTTTAGATTTGTAATGTTATATACTAGGGGGAATTATATAAAACAACTGCAAAGAATGCTGCCAATAATTATATATTTTTATAAAAAGAGAAAAACATTTGTTTAAACATGATAATGAGGGGATTATTTATCTGGAGAAAAATAGTAAAAAATGTAAAATTAAAGAAGGTTAATATTTTTCTGAAGGTTTGTGATCATGGTATTTTCAATATGATATTATGTTGGACATTGTCCATCATCTATCATTAAACTTTGATTGGCTACAAACTTTACAAATAAAACCAATATTTAGTCATAACACACAAATAGGGAACACAGGTTTGTAGATTACATAATGTTCCAATGTTACTTATGGCTTCTCTTTTTGAGTTGTTGCTGGCTTGATGAATGGCAATATTAATATTGGGGTTGAATTTACAGCTTTAGATTTTTGAATATTGAATTTTAAGGTTATGCTATAACATGCTAAGATAGTCTGATAAAAGCAGAACATTGCCTTAAAATTTTATATGAATATAAAGGGACTCCATGTTCATATTGTCATTGGCCATGCCAGTAACACCTGAAGAAGAGAAGCAAATAATATTATTGAAATGTTGGGTAAGCATTGCCTTAAGATTTGATATTAAAAAATATAGAATCCTATGTTAATATTGTCAATGGCCATGCCAGAAACACCTAAGAAAAAAAAAGTTGTGTAATCTACTGACATATGTTGTCTATTTGTGCACTATTATTAACAGTTGTTTGTATTTGAATATTTCACTTTAATGATAGATGATAAAAATAGTCCAACATATGGTCACAAAAGAAGTTTATAATGCAATTAATTCAAAAAAGTTGGCTAATATTAGATCCAATAGCATTCATTTTAATAATATCCAGTGCTTCAATTTATGGTGGGTTTATTCTTAATTTTTTTAAAAATATATTAATGTAAGAACCAATAATATTGCTCTTTTGAGTAAATGGGATTTCAATAATTTGTATTACTATATATTTAGATTTGCTAAAATATAATCTTGCTTTGATAAAGATATCTTGGATTAAGAATCTGGTTTAGAAATTACCATATTATTTATTTATAGTCCATAGATTCTTGTGGAATATAATTTTTAACATTTTACTTTGCATTAAGTGTTTTTAATATATATATATAGGTTATGCTAAAACATTAGATAATTACTTGTTTACACGGAAATTGTCTTTTGTTGAATGTTTATAAATAGCATTTAACGCAGAAAACATGTAATGAATCAACTCTTAAAACTCTAATTACCATCATTATTTCTGTTTTCTACAATTTGTTTCTGAAGATTTATTTCTTTCTGTTATTTTTCTTACAATATCTTTTTTTAATTACACTAGACATGTATTACTTCTCTTTTCAAATGGCAGTTTTAAATATCTTATAAGATTATAATGACTATAGATGTATTTGAAAAAACCTACTTGCATTTTTTTTAAAAAAAATAAATAAATAAATAAATCAAATTAAATTGAAAAAATACATTTAACTTGCTATTAAGCATTTTGTTCGAAGAACTAAATTTATTAGTTAGAAAATTGTATTATTAATGGATATAAGATGTTAGAAGATAAGTATATCCCCTCCATAAAACATGAAAGAATATAAAAATGTCATAACTATATGCATAAGTATATAATAAATTCAGTCTCCCCCCTACATTCGAATCAATGATTAAACATATTAAAAACAGACGATATCAAAATTGGATTTCTGGCTAATCCAACATTCATCAGTTGACAGAGATCTCTGTCCTATATGCTTTGATAATAATAGATCAGCAACACGTTGTTTCTCAAATCATTATCACCTCACAATGACCATATCGTATTGTCTATTGGAAAGGTATTTTTTTTCTGGTTGAATATGTAAAAGGCTGCTTTATTCATTTATTTACTGTTTAATCCATTGCAGTTTTTTTTTGTTTTTACTTTATTAATAACTTCACAATTCTCTTTGTTGTCACTTGCATAAATATATATGTTACAGAAAATTTGATTCAGTACAAACTAGCTATATTATTCAATAGTTTGTTTAAAGATAACTATCTCCTGGTTCTATTACCTATTTTTTATGGCATCAACTTTTATTTTCATCAAGATTTGTGACTATGCTTTTACAGGACCGATTTTCACAAACGTATACAATCAATTCCTAATATTAAATTTACTAACTTTTTATGAATCAAAATGACAGATTATCCTCTTAGCTTGCTCTATTATTAAATTTCTTTTTTAATATTTACTTTAGTAAAAAATCTCAAATTATTTTGCTAGTTCCTAAATAAATTATGAAAAGGGCTTTGTGTTTTATTTGTGCTATTTTTTGACATTTTTTAGACAATGTGACAACCTTCACAATATTTTTATTACAGAAGACTGACTCATTTGTATATATTTTTATATGCACTTTCCTTTTTTTTTTCCAAATTTATTTCGATAAGATAATCAGTTGAGTGAATTTTAAGAATTTTATTTTGATTTATGTTATACTGATATTAACAATTATTTTTAAGTTTTTAGTTTTGTAATTATAAAATGCAATTGTTTTGAATGCAACATATTTCAAATTTTCTAAAGGATTCAAAGTGAAATATTATCCAAACAATAATCATGATAGTAATTTATTTTTATTAACTATTATATATTAAACAATAAGCACATAAGCTAATTGGTTATTATAAACAAATCCCATCCTTACAGCCAATGTTGAAAATAAATCAATTCAAAACCAGATTTCTGTTATTTTGACAACATATTTATGATATTATAAAGTTTTATTTTAAGCATTTTGTAATAGTAAATAATGAAAAAAGCTGCCTCCTCAAATATTCCATGTATGTGGATAGCAAAACTACAATACTTATAAAGATAATGGGGAAGTGAGGTTGGACTTTCTTATTTAATATTCCCCATGAACTGTGCAATACAGAAATTGTAACTAAGTAATTGACAAATAATAATAAATTCTCCATTTTTGACTAGCTAAACTTATAAAAGGTAAAATGTTGAAAAGGGATTAGGAGAGTTTTTTACAGTTCTATAGATTGTGACAGCATAGTTACCATGAAGTTATAACTGAGGGCCCCACAGTAGATCCACCTGCTGCTACTACTTCACTACAGTAATATTTGAATTCACATGGAAGCAAGATCCAGTTTTTCTGTGTTTTCACTAGCCCATATTGTACTCAATGGTATGCCTGAAATCTATCCAATTCTAGGCTAGATGGAGATGATTGAATGTCAGAAGTTACCTGGATTATACCTTTTCCATAAATGATCATAATCCAGTCTACTGTTTTAAAAGGAACCGGATTACCAAGAAAGTTCATTAGTTTGTTGAAAAAAATTGTTTATACATATAATGTTATATCTATATGCAGACAACTATAGATAAATTTACTACATCATATATATATATAAAGTATAACTGCTGAGTTACTTTAAACAATATCTTTGGTAAAAATGACATTTAAAAACTGCAGTTTAAAGTTAAAATAAGTAAATAATTTTTGCTTGAATTAAAAGTCTAAAAAACTAAATGATTGATTCATAGACAATTTTATTTTGAATAAAAAAGTAAACTCCAAAAATCTTTCTAGATTGAGGTGGGGGTGTTGGAGTATTTTTTTAAAAAAGACATTTATAATTAATGAAGAGTAATATGTCAAAGGTGTGATATTACTTTCTTAAAAAAAAGAAAATAAACTTTTGTAAAGGACTGTTAAAGAATGTATATATATATTAAAAAGTTGAAAAGAAAATCTTTTTTACCATTAGATAATGAATGAATTACTGACTGATTCATTCTATCATTTTTATGCATACACACACCATATACATGCATTTATGTGAAAAAATAATTTTAATAAGTGTTATTTTGACAAATTAAATTATCATATGACATAAATGTCAGTGTGTGCACAAATTTTCATGGGTCATCATTATCAACCATTATCAATCCACTGCAGGATGAAGGACTCTCCAAGTTTAATCCATCTTCTCCGATCTTTAGCTTCTCTTCTCCACATCACCCCTGCACACTTTCTTATTTCATCCATCCATTTCACATGTGGTCTCTTTCTGGGTCTTTTACAATCTCTTGGAATCCAGTTTAAAATTTCAATTGTCCATCTATTATCATCTCTTCTAACAATATGTCCAGCCCAACTCCAATCTTTTAATTTTTTCAATGAGGTAAGTAACACCTGTTTGTTCTCTTACCCATACATTGCATTTATGATCTCTTCTTGTTACTCCCAACATACATCAATCCATACTTCTTTGAGTGATCTGAAGTCTCTGAATTGCTTTTCTATTAAGTGTCCAAGTCTCAGATCCATAAGTAAGAACTGGTAAAACACATTTGTTAAAAACCTTCCTTTTCAAACACATAGGCATATTTCCTTTTAGTATCAAGTTATTTCTACCAAAAGCACTCCAACCAAGTTTAATTCTATGATTAATTTCCTCCATTATGTTTCCATCTGTATTAATAATCTGACCAAGGTATTTGTAATTGTTAACTTCTTCTAATTCTGTCATAATCAATCCTTATTTTCATATTTTGAGCAAATCAATTAAACATTACTTTAGTCTTTTTAACATTTATCTTTAGTCCTACTTTCCTACTTTCATCTGATAATTCCTGCAACATTTCCTGCAGATCTGAAGCATTATTTGCAGAAACAACTACATCATCTGCAAAATCTAAATGACTTAAATAATCACCATTTACTTTCACTCCTTTAGTTTCCCATTTTAATCCACAAAATACTTCTTGCAGCACTGCTGTAAAAAGTTTTGGAGATATGAAGTCACCTTGACTGACACCTTTCTCAATGTTGATTTTTCCAGTGTCATTATGTAATCTAGTTGTTGCTGTTGCATTTTTATAAACATTCTTTAAAATATGACAATATCCTGCATCTATACCTTGATGATCTAATGCTTTAATCACTGAAGAAATGTTTATAGAATCAAATGCCTTTTCATAATCTACAAATCCTAAGCATAATAGCAACTCATATTCATTTTTCCTTTCTATAACTTCTCTCAATACCTGGATATGATCTACTGTACTAAAACCACTCTTAAATCCGGCTTGTTCTCTTGGTTGGTGGAAATCCAATGTTCTCTGTAGACGAGTAGTAATTATCTTGGTAAAAATTTTATATAAAACTGATAAAAGGCTGAAAGGTCTGTAATTTCTAATATCTTCTTTATCACCTTTTTTAAATATTAATATTATTACTGCATTCTTCCAATCATCCGGTACATCTTTATCATTTAGACATTTAGTATATGACTTTGCTAAAAAAAATTATATTTCTTCACCTGCTTCTTTTAATATATCAATTATAATTCCATCATTACCTGGAGCCTTTCCTTTCTTCATACATTTAATTGCATGTCTCACTTCTTCATTTAAAATTCTGGGCAATTTGGAAGAAGTAATAGATATAGGAGGTACTTGTTCTTTATTACTATATAATTCTTGATAAAAATCTTCTACCAATTTCATGATGTCATCTCTCCTTTTAGTAATAATTCCATCTTTTTTTTCTTATTGCAGATATAAATTTCCTACCAATACCAAAATGTTGTTTTACATTCTTAAGACTTTTATTTTCTTTTACAGTTTTCCTTGCTAGTTCACAGTTATACTTTCTTATATCATTTTCAACTCTTTTCCGCACCATTTTACAAAATTTGAGATATTCAATTCTTTTTAATGCATCATTTTTGTATATCTTCATATTCCTTCTTTTCTTCATAAATTCTCTAGTCTCAGTAGAAATTTTATTGGTCAATTGCTGTTTCTTTCTACCAGCTATCTTTGTTGCAGTTTTCAAAAGTGTATCAGTTATTTTCATATTAATTTCATTCAAATCTGAATCATGTTCAAAATCTACTAATACTTGAAACCGATTTGTAAGTTCTAATTTAAATTCATTAGAATGTTTCTGAAGATTAGGAATATCAACTGTAAATATTGTTTTTCTTAATAATTTTTGTCTCTCTAGTTTTACATTAACATGTATCTTACACCTTACTAATCAATGATCACTTCCTGTGTGAAATTTATTAAGAACATTACAATCTTGAAATATGTATTTCCTGTTAGTCAAAATATAATCCAATTCTGCTGTACCTTTATTTGGATGATTCCATGTCCATTTCCTTTTAACATTTTTTTCAAAAAAAGAATTCATAATATAAAGTTTTTCTTTTTCTGCAAACTCCACAAGTCTATGTCCTTTTTCATTTCTATTACTATAACCAAAATTACCCACAGCACTTTCATCTTTCATTTTTTTACCAATTCTAGCATTAAAGTCTCCCATAACAATTTTAAAATGGTGTTTACTCTGATCAAAAGCCTTTTGTACATCCATATAAAAATCTTCTACTACTTCATCACTATGAGAACTTGTTGGGGCATAAACCTGAATTATCTGCATTTGGTATCTGCTATTAAGTTGTATAACTAATCTTGCCACTCTGTCCGATACACCACCAATCTCCACAATAATGTTCTTCCACTTTTTATTTATAATGAATCCACTTGTATTTCCAATATTTGTGCCTTTATAATAGAGTATATGTCCACTTTTTAAATCAATTGTCTCTTCACCTTTTCTTCTAACTTCACAAAGTCCAATAATGTCCCATTTAATATAAGAGAGTTCTTCTTCTAATTTTTGCAATCTTCCTTCACTTGAAAGTGATATGCAGTTGAAAGTACCTAAATAAAAAGTTATCAAATGGCAGCCTGTATCTGCAATCAGGGGATTCTTAGCACCCTCAGCCTTCGGCCACCAACTGCTGCCTTGGTTGGTGACTTTGCAGCCTCCTGAGAATAAGGGCCATGCTTTATTTTTGTTTGTCATAATTGTATATATGAATGGGAAAATATTTATCATTTACACAAACATTCATTCTGCCTTATCAGGCACTGAGAAGAAAGTCCATGGTGTTTCTTGATCTTAAACTCAGAGGTAAAAAGCCAATAAACTCACCACGCTGGCTAATGCGTGTTGGTGAGCAGTCCATCCATGTTCGTATACTATATGAATAATCACATAGTAATAACAGCTGCAACGACAAGAACATATGGAGTGGACATTAGGAATTTGCCCTGCTCGGTTTCTTTAAGGCCTCCAAGAGGAATCAAAGGGTCTCCTTTCAGTTAATAGCAAAACTTCTTCATGAGTACCCAAATATATGTGTGAAAACAGTGATTGTTTATGTATCATTCAAAATATTATAACTTATTTTTTATTATTATTATATGGCAATTCCCATATTTTATGGCACATTTGTGTACTTACATGGATGCATATCAGGTAGACACATATATGTTAAAATTAATCATATTTTTTATTCCTATATGTCAATTGAAATATGTTCATAAATTATTATACAGGCACATCTGTGTGCTGACATATGTCAAGCCTATGATATATATATATATATATCTGTCTGTTTCAATATATATATATGATAGTAAATTTTTTTTTATATTAATAGAAATCAGAAGACTTAATTTATATCCATATTAAGAAGACATTAGTTTTACTTTAATTGTTATTAATAAGTTAATATTTCATTGTTTGAAGTTATTCTACAAAATTTACTTAATCCTAAAATATTATAAATTATTATATGTTGTATTATCTCTCTTTTTCAGAATAACAATTATAGAGTTTTCATTGTCTGAACTAGATTTATGCATAATAGTCTGTTATGTAAAAGGAGTTGATGTTTAGTGTTATGGACATCCAGATGGTGATAATCCTGGGTTGATGCAAGAAGGATATTTTTTAAATTCCACACACTATATTTTATTTAGTTTCATATTTATTATAAATTAAATTTATAATTGACCTGTACATTAATGGCACAATCTGTCCAGAGCATTGATGATGATCAGAATGATTTGGTATCCAGAATTATTTGACTTATTGATGCATCTGTATAGATTAGCACTTAAGTTGTGTATCCAAATTATTGTTTAAATAAACTGCCCCAAGTCTGGCCTAATGTAGATCCATTTCAAATCCAGTCACATTATTGATTATTGATTTATTTTTAATAGTTGATCTCATATGATTATGAATTATTATTATGTTACTTTTATGTAAAACTGGTTAAAAATTATAGTTACTTATAGCTAGTCATGTGCTAATCTCTCATGCTCATCTTTTTATATATAATTTTATATTTTGTATTGAACTGGGTTTGATGATGATGACTTTCATCCAGATGAACTCCCTGATGAGTCCATAATATTACAATATATATATATTAATTCTACTATTCTCATGGAAAAATAATGAATTCATATTATTACTTCCTTAAGCTTTCATGTAATAAAAATATAATAGGTAAATAGATGATGCTAAAGTACAATAACAAGTACTTTCCTCAGATCTTTATTTTGAAATCATAAAAATCTGTGTGATCAGTTTTAAAATCATTACTTTTTATTCTTTGTTATTTTCTCCTCATTATCAAATTCTATTGATTGAAAAATTTAAAAAAAATATTTTATCTCCCAATAGCTTTTTCCAAATATTGTTAATTTTCTTTAATTCACATTTTCCATTTATGATCTTAGGTCTTCTACAAATCTTTATATCTTCTTTTAGCAGCCTCTGGTCATATTGTCCATTTTTGTCAGAATATTGGTTTTATTAAAATTGATATCATGGTTAATTAATTTAATTTTTATCCTATGTATATATTAAAAAGAAACAGACACTGGGAGATATCCACATTTTTCTTTTCGTCACTATCCAGAACAATTATTTTCAGTGGCAAATACATTGTTATATTAAACTAAAAGACTTTCTGATGATAGCCATTGTCACAAAGATATGTATGCTGTTAAAAAACTGCTTCTTTATAATGGTTTTGATCACAGGATTATTATTAATTATTTTTATGTAATAAGAAAAACGATTTTGATATTTCAAAAATTAAGACTGTTCTGCCATATATTATAAAGGGAGTAACAGATCAAAATGTCAATGTTTTAAAGAAAAATAATATCCACACAATTTTATATTACATTTAAAATAATTAATGAAGTATTTGCATGCCCTAAAGATTAAATTCATTTGGTGTGTCATGGTGTATATGATATTCCATGTGGAGTTTGTTTACATTATAACACTGGATAGATAAATCATAGAATAAAGATAAGAAAGGAAGAACACAATTTGAAAGTTAGAAAAAAAAAAATTCACCAGCCATTTGTTTAGAGGTTAAATTAATTAATCATGATGCACTTTTAATAAAATACATATTCTGGCATAAATTGAACAATATGACCAAAGACTGGTAAGGAAAGCTATAAAGATTTTTAAAAGGGTCTAAGAGCATAAATGAAAAGTGTGGATTAAAAAATAATAATATTTTTAAAAAGCTACTTGAGGATAAACTATGTCTAAAAACTTTTCAACCAATGGATTTGAGAATGAGGAAAAAATAAAATAAAAAATAATGATTTCAAATCTCACCACACAATTTCTTGTAATTTGTGAAAGAAGAAACGCTGAGGAAAGTACTTGTTATTTTACTGAAGCATCAGATATTTAAATATATTTTTTATTACATGGAACCTCCTGTATATATTGTAATGAAATCAGCTTTTTCCTGTATCGTATTTATATAGCTGTATGCACATGCACGTGATTATAACACAATCATTTTATAAAGGTAATTGTATAGTCTAAGACAAATAATAGTGTTTCCTTGAATCCTAGACAAGCCACCACATATTCAGAGTAGTACAACTAACTTAACACATAGCGTGATGCAATCTAGTTCTGTATTGCAATAATTCAATATTTTATTTAAAACAATTCATAACATTTGCTCCTATTTCTTGCCCAGCATATTTATTGATGTCACTTTCTGACTTCAATTCCCATTCTAATTTCATAATAATTATGCTGGAAGATATGTAGCACTGATAAGTGGTAATTAGTACACCCTGTCACTAGACAGCTCACTCACAGCAGGCCATTATTCAATCTTGGAATGCACTTAATAGAATTAACTAATTCTTTCACTAGTTCAAATTTATCTCCCTACACTCTCCAACAAACCTATAATAAAGAAACAACACAGATATAAATATATTTTCTTTTAAATTTAATATAATTAATAAATCTTGGAGGATAGCAATATTATTTTGTGCTCAAACATTTTCAAAAACCAAAAACACAAAGCATACACACACTGCATAGATCGACAGATCAACTAATAAAATATACAAAAGGGAAAAAAACACATAATCTGTTCAGACATAAAATATTATTTTTGAAGTGATGAAGAAAATATGTCACTATATGAAAGTCTTCACACATTATCATAAAAGATTCACTAATATTTTAAATAAAAACTATGGGTGATAAAATGTTCACATTACCTGGATTTTTCCCCTGGAGAAAATGACTAGTCCATAAAGGTAATTATAATAGTTTGCTTGACACTATGACCATAGAAATTGATGATCTCTGATGAGTTCAGTCTGCTTGATTTCTTAACTTGCTATTAATTTTCTTTGAAATCGATTTCAGTTCAAATGTTTAGGAGAAGCTTTCTTCTAGGATAGGCACTTATTTCATATTATATCAGCTTTTGTATCTTTGTGGGATGGGGTCACTGAGACCAGCACACTTAAGTTTTTATCCCAGCATGTTCATGGCTGGTGAATATACTTGTTGTCTCCAATAAGTCCAAATCTTCAACATAGATATTATATAATGCTAATCAATGGATGTTTATAATAATGATTTCTCTCTTCAAAATGACATCTAATAAAATTACAGCCAGAATTAATTAATTAACTTTTAATTTTCTTTTTATAGTCTCCCTTTTTCTTCTAGAAAGTTCTCATTCCACAACTTTCCATTTGCTTTTTCAGTTTTTCGACATGTGTTATTTTAGGTATGTCTCCCCTTCAAAACTAAAACAAAAACTTTTAGCATCTTTTTTTCCCTCTTTGTTAAGTTCAAGGAAATTCCATCGAACACCTATAATTTATTTTCGACCTTTGCTCTTTGTCTTTTATCCTCTTAACATTCTTTAGATAAAGATCTATGCAGTTTAAATTTTTTTAAAAAAATTACTATCTTCTTCTTTTTATCATAAATAAAATAAAATGTAGCAACTTCCATCTTGGAAATAAAATTTATATTATTGATTGCATCTATTCATCTATCTATATGGCAATATACATATATGCTTTAATAAAACAAAAGGGCACAAAACACTCCCTTCCATCCTTCACAATTATTTTAATCCTTTATCTAACTATTTGGATATATAAAAAATCAAATATAGTATAATATTAAAACTATATATCAGCACATATATACAAAGGTTACCTTTTGGATCAAGGTTTGAACCCACCCTAATACAATACCCCTCCATTCTAAAGCATTCAGATATGGTCTACATGTTTGAATGGCTCAAAATTAAACAACAAAATAAATAATAACAAACAAAAAAATATCCCTAATAACTTCACTTTTTTATCTAGCTTTTCCATCCTGCAGCTCCAAAGCCAAAAGAGTCAAACAACCCTTCAATTCAGCAATACCTTATGGGTCTGACCACCAATGACATGCATGTTATATTCTATGCACAATATACAGCCAACTCTATTCCAATTTACTTTGGTTACATGAGCCCCGAAAAATAAAATAAAATAATGTAAATGAAAGGAATCTTCTAACCACCTGCTGCTGCTGCCAAATCTTAGGACTGTGGCTAATTTAAGACAATAGTATCAATCACCCAAGACCTTGCTCACTTCTGGAGTCTTATAAGTGAAATGATATGTGAATGCCATGCTCTCTTTGAAGTCTTACAGGCTTGAATTTAAAAACAGACTTTCATTGTCTACATCATATATTAGATATGTCCTTACACTGGATTGACCATATCAGGAATAAAGAGCAGCTATATACAGTATGCAACATGCCACATATCTAATACAGCAACCAACTCCACCATCCATTGTCATAATTGAGAGAACACCCCTCCCAAAGCTCCACAGCCACAACTTATCTGATGAAACAACAAAAAAACACACACACACACACACAAAATATTCTTCTTCTTTATTGACTTGGCTTTATATAACTGCCCATATGATAAATATGAAACTCACAACCTTAAAAAAATCTGCCAGAATACATGTTCAATTATATATTTTTCTCTGTTTGTTTTCTTATGTCAATCATTTTCTTGTCCATCTTTTGACGTTGGTGAACTCATTTTTTTCTCCAGACATGGATCAGCCTGCACACCTGTCACAGTTTTATCATTTCTGTAATGTTTCATAGGATTGTTTTCTATAATATTTTGGTTTCCAATTTAGACCCTCATCCTTTCTGTTGAATCTTGTCACTAAATCTCTCACAGCTAATTCACTTATGAGAGCTATTTTTTTATTTCAGACAATGGAATGCTGCCCAAATATCCCTGTAAATTTTATGGCCTCAAATACATAGCCTACTTCAACTTCAGTTCACCTGACTTGGAATGATGATGCTATTTTCTCAGAAAGTACAAAAAATCAGCACCAGAATTCAAATGTCACAAAAAAGTAGAAATAATCTGAATCGTAAAAAATGTACTATAAATCTATCTATTATCAGTATCAAGTTATACAGTTCTGTATACTGCAATTATACTATACTATTCAATACATGTGTGAGTATGGTGGAAATTTGTCATAATCTGTTAGCTGTAATATTCAACTTGATAGATCTTAAAATGCTCACTTTTCTGCCAAATATTTATTATTTAACTATATCCTCAACTGGAACTTCTATCATCTGACTGGTAAACACCCAATCCTTTAAGAATTTGCTTACATTAATCTGGTCCAGTGAGTATTTTGTCACAGCATCTCTCCCTTCTGATACATTTTTTTTTCCAGAGTTTTCTTCTCTTTGCCCTCATCCTGGCTTTCATCTACTTCTTCTTTCTCTTTTTACTCATATTGTCTTCATTTTCATTCCTACTTTGTTCTTTTCCACATCACTATCTCTCATCTCCTCATTACTACTTTCTCTTTCTATCTCTAGTGTCTGTGCTATGTATCTAATTTTCCTATCTAATCCATTCCATCACCTACTTTCCAATTTGTCTTTTTTGAGATTCCTAATCCCTTTCCTCTACAACACAAAGTCAAAATTCTTTATTTCATGCATCAATATCACATATATAGTCTTTTTATAAAGTATTTGTATTATTTTTTTACATGCATTGATAAAACTATAAATACTGCAATTAAATATATCCAACCTTATTTATGTGTGTTGCAAATTTTATTTTATTAAACCTCATCAATATAATAGCAATGCTACCAGTAATGCAAAAACAGAAATTTGGAATAAAAAGGCATAGGGTTGCTGCATTCTCACATTGTATTTGTTTCACATGTAACACTTTTTAATTTATTTTATTGTTAGGAGATAGTGACATTATACAATTTGAAGTTCATCTAGCATTATACAATTGACTCACTTCTTATACGATTGTGTTTATAAGTTTTTCAAAGGTTAAAATGATGAATAGGTAATGTTGCTTTGTACACATAACATAAAAAGTTTGATTTTTAGCCATTAAAATATCAAGTAATTTAGTTTCATTCTCATGTTTGTCCATACTCTTGCTTACATTTAAATATACTTAGCATCTTTGCAGCATGTAGGCAAAAGGCTACCTTTTACTTTTATATATATGGAGTTTAAATGGATCAGTTCATTACTGTGTGATTAGAAGAGATGAAAATTGAAAGGAATATATATATACTTGGAATAATAAATTTAACGGTTTACAAACTATTACAAACAATCCTTAAATCCTCAGAAGTACTTTTGGTTAATTTCTTAAACCTGCTTCAACTGCCATTAATGGCATTTGATGGCAGTTGAAACAGGTTTAAGAAATTAACCGAAAGTACTTCGTGGATTTAAGGATTATTTGTAATAGTTTGTAAACCGTTAAATTTATTATTTCAATTATAATTACAATTTTGTTTTTAATTAATGGACATTTTATTATATATATATTCATTTGAAATACTACATTGCCTATTCATACAAAGACTCTATCATGCAGTAAAATTAACGTTTAATTTTTAATATAACAATTTTTTAACATTCAGAGTAATTTAAAGAATTACAATATTTGCAATAAAATGGATAGATTTGGGAATTTTGTCAAATAAAATAAAAATGGTTAAATTTATTATTTAAAATAAAATAATAATGTAGTTAAATATGTATAAATTTTACATAAACTAATTTTTAATAAAAAAATTTATTGATATTGCTCGAAATTAAAAAAAAAAGAACAGTATGAAAACAATTTCTAACAGTCAATATTAATTTACATAATTCTCAATGAAATCTTGCATGTTTATTATTTAAAGATAGTTGTATTCCATTTGCCAATCGGCTTTTTACAAGGCAATTTTCATCAAAAGTGCATAAAATTCCAGATTTTGTATCAGTACCTGAGGATATTGTTCTTCTGTGCTGAGGTTTGAAAAATCTTTGTTGCCAATAAAAACATTTTCTGAATTCCTTTTTGAAATTGACTCCATAGGTACCATAAACTAATGGATTTATACATGAGTTTGAGGCTGCAAAAATAAAAAGGGCTGATTGTAATCCATTATCCACTAATGAGGCAGATGAACGATCAATCACATACCACATCATCATAACAAAATAAGGTGTCCAACATAATATAAAGGCCATAACAATAGTTACTGTCATTTTTAAAGTTCTTATTCTTGCACGTTCAATTGTGGAAACTCCAGAACGTCTCAACTTGAAGTGCTTTTGCTTGCATTCTCTTCTTGTGTTTGAATTTTGTTCTGAAAAACAAAACAATAAAAGTGTAATCATAACAACAACAACAATAATAATAATAATAATAATAATAATAATAATAATAATAATAATAATTATTATTATTATTATTCTGCAATACTTTATTGAATTTGTATCACTTGGTAAATAGCCTTATATAGCAGTTTTAGTGCATCAATGTGAAATAAAGGCAATGATCTCAAAGAAGTATACTTCACTAAATGTTATTATGTTATAAAAAAGATATAAATGATGTTTTTCAGAATATATTTCTATTTTATATAAGAGATTTTTATTGTATATTATAAAAAAATATCAAATGTTTAGCTTTTTTATTTGCTACATAGAATTTCAAAAAAAATAATAGCATGGTATCGAAATTCATCAATAACAGTGATGCCACTTGTTATTTAGAATGTGTTGGTAGTTGTGTTTAGATAAGTTATACAATTTTAAATAAGTGAATTCGATCTATCAATGACATTTGAGAGTTGAATTACATTACATAACTTATTGGAAAGTACAGTTGCTTCCGTTTCAGTTCCATAAAATCTGATGGTAATTAATTATTATTACATTTGAATAAACTTAGTTTCATTTTATATTTGGGGATTGTTAAAACTAGTGCTCAGTCTTTATTATTTGAATATTTAGATAAGGATTCTATGTAATTTATTATATATACACACATATATGTAAATGTCATATTTAAATAGAAGTTTATTGCTATACTGAGTTCAATGCAATAAAAAAGGATGTGTTTAATCTGTTTTTAATTAAAAGGTTGAGACGTTTTTAAATATGGTCTGGTTTTAATGAATGTAAATTTTAAAAAAAAAGATGGTATAATTATATTTCTATCTTTCTCTTTCATTAATCAGTATAAAAATAACTTATTTTAAAGAAAGTATCTTATAATAGTTATTTTGTTGTTAACGATTATGATTAGTTAAATACAATCAATATTGATCGAGTTACAGCCAACTTTCAAGAAAGGATAGTTTCTGCTTATTTTCATACTGGTCAAATTTCAACTTCCATAG
This sequence comes from Epiperipatus broadwayi, assembly GCA_028023455.1. Lineage (NCBI taxonomy): Eukaryota > Metazoa > Onychophora > Udeonychophora > Euonychophora > Peripatidae > Epiperipatus > Epiperipatus broadwayi. Next base: position 164,618 of record JAQFVV010000304.1, read on the forward strand.
AAGTTGCTGTGCTTTATCTCATATGGTTCATTTCTCTGGTGTGATTCATAGTCCAATAATGCAGACGTATATTGCTTGCATAGATAGAGTTTGAAAATTGTAGAAGCTTAACAAAATAATAACAACAAGAAAGAATTGATAGAATAATCACAACAGTGAAGAATAAAATGATAAACTAAATACAGATTAAAGATCAAAGATTAAAGAGAAAGCCAAAAAATCAACAGTTGAAAAATATTGATTGACAGAAAGGAGAAAGCAAGTTAATAAGTTAATGGAAAATTGTACATTAACTTAAGCTTAATACAACATCTCCAATATAAAATATAATAAACATTATACTTATATTCAGTTTTGCTAATAAGTTAAATAGTTATCTGTATCTTTATCGTTCTAGCATTCAATTGAGAACTATATTAATATCACATTTATGACAATAATAATTTTAAAATATATAATCCTCTATTCAGAGTATACATTGAAATTAAAAACAAAGTAATTATAGTAAGTTATTTTCCATTTTTTTTTATAAAAAAAAGACAATAATTATATCATTTTTTTTTTTACAATTCATTCATTAAAATAATTAATTTTTAAAAAATATCTTAATTCTTGAAAACCAGATTAAGTGAGGTGGGTGTACATTACAAATAAGTCTTAGTTATATCCCAAATAGTTTTCATTGTTGCATTGAAATATAGGTTAAGCGTTGGTATCTGAGAGGTCAGCAGAGCCGCCTTGCAAGCAAGCAGTTGCTTGCAGATGGTTGTCGTGGGTTTGCTTCCTGGCCGATGCTTTGACATATGGAAAAAAATACAAACAAAATTACTTGTATTAAATAATTTACAGTACTTTTAAAATATCAAAATTGTTATCTAATGTGTTTGCCAGTCAGTCATGATTTTGTCACTAATTCTGACATATTTTGGATGTATTATGAAGATATTATTAATGCTTTAGCTTTTCTTCACTATTGTGTACCATCCATAGTATTAGTTAGCTATTCACAAGTTTTTGTGAAAAAATTGGACCAAAAATTATAAGTTAAAAAAATCTGAAAAAAATCAGTTTCATACAAACCTTATTCAAATTTCCGTATTCAATGAAATTCAACAATGTCCTGATTAAGTGTTTCCTAATACAAAGAAACCAATACTGCCAGTGATTGAGAAATTATTTACACTCAGTATATTCTGACCATACATTTTTATTAATATTTCAGAAAAAGTGAATTTAAGGTTTAATATATATATTAAAAAAAAATTAATGGCAGGTGAGACAGGTTTAAGAAATTAACTGAAAGTACTTCTGCGGATTTAAGGATTGTTTGTAATAGTTTGTAAACCGTTATTATTTCAATTATATATATATCTTATTTAAGCAAGATATTTGTAAAATATTTATTTTAAACCAAAAACCTATGTGATTGCAAATTAGATTTTATTTGAAATTTTTTTGTTTTTAAAAATACACATTGTAAAATTATATGTACAATAAAATGAAGGTTTTTTATTTGTTAAAAAATTGTTTCATAAAAACTAGTAAAAAAATGTTTGTGAAATTTTAATAATATTAGTATAATTTTGAATTTTGAAATATATTTTCACTCTGTTTACTTATTTCTAAAAATGAAATTCAAATAAATATTTTGTTCAATATTTTTTTATGAATAAGAAAGGTTATCATTCAATATGTAAAAAATCATTGTTACTAAAATATATACTACTTTATTTTTCAACGTTAATATTTTATGTTTTAGAATGCTATTAGATTCAAAATTATATTTTAATAAATCATATAAAGATGAACAAAATATAATATAAAAAGGTTTAATTATAAAAATAAAACATTGTAAATATTAGGACAGAATGAGTTCAAACCCAGTCAAAACAAGCACAAAAGGTGGTCATCATCATACATATATGATGACTATTAAATTTAGTGGTCTTAAATTGAATAAGTTTATTTTATTTTATTATGTGATTATGGTTGTTTAAATGTATATATAGAAATGGGGTATCTTGCTCTGTTGTTTCAAAAGTTATGTATGCATGGGTTATGGTTGTGTGCATGAATAAGTTTAACTGTTGGGAGGAGACAGATGAGATATTCTTTTCCTTGGTTGTTTTATGAGAAGCATAGAAATTGCCAGAATATTTAAATTTGAAAGGTGCTAAATGCTTTTACATATCTTGATAGGAATCAAGTTCAGGATAAAACATGACAACAGAAAACTAAAAACCAGTGAACTTTCTAGAAAGAATGGAGGGGGTACAAAAGAAAAGGACTCAGAATCCCAGAGGTACTTGTCCCTGCAGAAAGTGAAGTAAAAGTATAGAGATACAGTTAACACAGCAGAGATTGATATAATAATTTCACATCAAATCACAATCAAAATGGAAATGTGGGGTAAGAGTCTAACACATCAGGCTCAAATTTTATCTCCAACTAATTTTATGCTGCTCCAACCAATAAAGAAAGAATAAGCCTCATTGAATTAAAAGCTACTGCCATTATCAAAGCTGTAAATCGGCAATTTTCTGGAAATGGAGATCAGAAAAATAAAGAAGAAACCTTGGTGTTGTCATATATTTATCTGGATTCATATTAAACTGTAAATATGTTTTATTCTATGAGCTCCCAAAGAAATTCAGGTAGTATAAACTTTTTTATTGATTTTGGTCTAAATTTCATAACAGATTTCCTCAACTTTGTTAACAAAATTCAACTTAAGAGTATTTACAAAAAAAAAACAACAACAAATTGTGCAAGCTTGTATTGCCATTAATAGCTGACATCATGCCTTGAACTAAACTAAGAGTAAAAAAAAACTTAATGAATAAAAAAAAGAGAATAATTTCTTTTCAATCTCTTCTAGACTTTTAAATCTTACCTCAAATGTAGATTGCATATATGAATCCATGTTATGTGTGTGTTAATCAAAACAACAGAACATTAATTTCATGTATTAAAGGGTTGTTCTTTTCTCATGTATATACTAACATTATTGATTGACATAAATTTATAAACTAATAAATTTTATGTGAGCTATTAAAATCACGTGCGTAATATATTGCTATTTTGTTTTGTTTACTCATGGTCATTCATGAGGGTTTATATGTAGATGGATTCTCTATTGTAAAGGGGTACTGGAATATGAGGGTGGTTATTTCTAACTCATATCTACTCCCAGCAATAATGCCACCTTACCTGAATCTGAGCTAGCTGACAGTTAAACCTTTCTAGTCTATAGTTACATATTAGTTTATGCCTTTTGCGTAATTCTTAATTTATATAGGATTGGCACTTGGAATCTGCTAGATGTCCATAAATATGCATTGGGAAAACTATTTACCTTTTTTTTTGTCATAGATTAGAATAATACATGCAGAAGAATTAGGCATTTTGGAGTATATTCTCATAAGTAATAGATTCAAATATATGTATATGTGCAATAATATATATATATATATATATATATATATATATATATATATATTGCACATATACATATATTTGAATATATATATATATATATATATATATATATATAATTGAAATAATATTTTTAATGGTTTACAAACAATTACAAACAATCTTAAAATCCGCAGAAGTACTTTTGGTTACTTTCTAACCTGCCTCAACTGCCATTAAATTCAAAAACCAAAAGCGGAAGCAAACATCATCAATTCAAATTCCACGAATCTCATATTTTAATTTTAGAAGCTTGTCGATTTATTAAATGCACTTTATTCCTGTTTATAAAAATTGCCTCTTTAATTTTTCTTTTACTATGGTTTCTCTCTTCATGAAAAATTTTAACATTTTCAAAATTAAATTTAAATTTATATTTACATGTTTTTTCGTGATCAAAGAAAACTGAAGGAGATATTAAATCCCCATTATTTTTATTTTTTACACGCTTATATAACAATTCATGTTCCTTCAATCTTTTCTCAATACTGCACCTAGATTCACCTATATATGATAGCATAAAATCACAAAAAATTTGATATATGACATTACTTTTTTATATTGAGAAAAGATTGAAGGAACATGAATTGTTATATAAGTGTGTAAAAAATAAAAATAATGGTGATTTAATATCTTCTTCAGTTTTCTTTAATCACAAAAAAAAAAATTCTTCATGAAGAGAGAAACCATAGTAAAAGAAAAATTAAAGAGGCAATTTTTATAAACAGGAATAAAGCGCATTTAATAAATCAACAAGCTTCTAACATTAAAATACGAGATTCGTGGAATTTGAATTCATGATATTTGCTTCCGCTTTTGGTTTTTGAATTTAATGGCAGTTGAGGCAGGTTAGAAAGTAACCGAAAGTACTTCTACAGATTTAAAGATTGTTTGTAAAATATTATTTCAATTATAATTACAATATTGTTTTTAATTAACGGATATTTTATTTATTTTACATATATATATGTGTTTGTGTGTCTACTGTTCAGATAAAAAAAGGGAGGTTTTGTTACAATTTTTGTGTATATTCTCAAAGTAATAAATTCGCATGTACACATATGTGCAATAATATATATATATATATATATATATATATATATATATATATATATATATAGAATATATATATATATATATATATATATATACTGTTCTATAAGAAAAGGAAGGTTTTTTTTATAATATATTGAATCAGGTGTTGTTGTAGATCTTTTGGAAACTCACTCTACCATGAAATTTTAACTCTTTAATAAAATCTAAACTGATAAAGCAAAATTATAAGACTTTGATAGAAAAAAAAAGATACAATTATTTATTAATTCGATCTACACCAAAGCAATTTAATTACTGCACCACCATGGTTCCTTAGGTAGAAAGCATAATAACCAGAGGATACCCATGCTCAAGCCAGAGCTATATATAACTGTGACCATGTTTGAAGGACATAGACCTTTTTGGCTGCATAATTCAACACCTATCATTCAAAAAACATTTTTGTTTTGGAGTAAACTCCAGGTGCCAGTTAGCTACAAGAACTAACATCCCCTGAATGATGGCAAACTAATTCAGTGCCTAACAAACCCCAACTAGCTCAATCAAAAGGATAATATGCTACATTACTGCTTTAATTAGTGGTAAAAGAATTGACTGACAGATATTAAGTTTTAAAGTCAATTTATTTTAACTAAATGATTACTATTATAACTTTAAACTACTTTTATAACTTCTTAATTAACCTAACAATGGTATTTTATATAATGACCACACACACACACACACCCTTAATTCATGCAGTAAAATACAAGATATCACAGAGCAGTAAATAAATACACAAAATTAATATAAGATATCATAAAGCATTAAATAAATACACAACATTTAAAAACACACACATCAATAGTTCATTATATGCATGTTATACAGTTCATTTGCTTTACTGACTCTGGGCACTTCAAATTATTGCAAGTACTGCATTAATATTAGAAATGGAATAAGAAATGTTATTTATTACCTATAGAATTTTGGATATTGACTTCTTGCTGTTTGCTGCTTCATGCAAATTTTTACCATATAATTGGATTTTAGGCTTCTGTGGAGTTTCCTATGACTGCTAAGATACTATTATTCAAGACAGATATCTCTGGTGGTTTCAAATTATTAGGAAGGCATCACTTTTGTTGGGCATGTTGCTGATGTTCCATTGGACTGAGGCTAGAGTCTAGCCATATGCTTCCAATGGCTGCTACCACTGCATTATCTTTAGATGTATAAAAACACTGATTTTGGATATATGATAGGACTGACTGAAGTCTCATTGTAAAAACTGATTGTAAAACTGATTGAATGATGAAAAACTGACTATTTGTGTGATAACCTGTTGTCATTTTTTAATTAGTTTCATACTCACCAGGTGTATCCATTGTTGAAAATTCATCCACTGCTTCTGATTACATTTTTGAGATTTTGATTAATTAATTAATCTGTTTTGAATTAGTAATCATTGCTAATTTTTAATTTTGTTGTTTATGGATTTTTACTTACTAGCCATTGCTAATTCATTAATTTTATGTAGCTTCTGAATATTTGCAATATTTGAGAGACATTTTGAACTTATACACTTTCATTTATTTTGTAATATTTAACTTTCGTATTCCATTTTATTAACACACACATTACACTATTCCTTTATATTTATAATCAATTTGTTATTTATGGATATATATATATATATATAATCAATTTGTTATTTATGGATATATATATATATATATATATATATTATTTCTTTTAAATAATGGGAAGAGACTTTTCTTCTTTAAATTAAATGAAGAGATATTTTTAATTTTATGTAAAATATTTATTTCTCAAACTTTTATATTTTAACTTTTAATTACTTGAAATTCAACTGCTTTTAACTTTTGTAAGTTAAATTTTCTACCCCTTTCTAATTACTCTTTAATAGGTATATATATGAATAACTCTTTAAACTTTTTTTTTTAGATTTTTCAAATGATATATTTTTCGCCTTTTAATTAAATTATTTATGGGCAGATTATTCTGCAGTGATTTTATCATTTATTAATCAATTTTAAAACGTTTGCTTTATTTAGGAAATTTTTTTACTTTTAATAATTGTGACCAACGATTTCATGCTTTTCAGATTTGGGATTTAGATTGATAAGAATAATTAATTAAAAAAAAAGAAAAAGAAAGATTTTTTTTTTTTCATTTGTTAATCCCTAGACCTGTAAAGAGCAATGTATTTTCTTTAATTAGATAGCTATTGTTATCTAGATTAAGAATTTATACATTTAATTAAAAAAGAGAGTTTTGTAATTGGTTAAGATATGAGAGATTCAGCTATAAAAGACTTAATCAGGCTATTGTAATGTAGTTTCACCAACTCTGAGATATAGTTGCACCAACTCTGAGATATAGTTGCACCAACTCTGAGATATAGTTGCACCAACTCTGAGATATAGTTGCACCAACTCTGAGATATAGTTGCACCAACTCTGAGATATAGTTGCACCAACTCTGAGATATAGTTGCACCAACTCTGAGATATAGTTGCACCAACTCTGAGATATAGTTGCACCAACTCTGAGATATAGTTGCACCAACTCTGAGATATAGTTGCACCAACTCAGAGTGATACTTGCACAAACTATTCCTGTAAAAAAAAAAACCTCTGAGAGAATGATTCCTGCATATGCTGAAAGAAAGCTGATCTGACAATTATTCTTCTTAGAATGATCACTAAACCTATTGCAAGAATATTTTCACCTATCATGATGTGCTAAGCATTTTTCCAGAACAGGTTCATTCTCCCTGTGTCTCCATTATCTGCATATAATGCCATAAAAACAAACTACAAAGATATCACTAACTGACTCGCCCAAACCTACCCTCAGTGAATGCAGATGTACAAACCATATTCAACAAACCTAGTGCACTAGCATTTAACTAATTTTTAAGGTACCTTACATTCTACAATTTAAATGATTTTATTGTCTTAGATTTGTTTTCTTTTTTAAATATACATGTGTTTCAATTTTTTTTTTTTACTTTGTGTAATTCGGTTTCTGTGCATTGATATTTTTTTTAATGAGTGCTAATTTCAAACCTGTACTGTATGTTCCGCCCAAGTTTTATTAAATAATGTAAAACAGTTTTGTTTGTAATCTCACATTCCTTTGTTATAGAGAACAGTCTGGATATTACAGACTATTTTAGTTAGCACTTGGCTCATGACCCATTTTGTTATTAGTCCTACATATGTTGAGAAACTATAATTATTTATAATAGTCAATTATGAAATATAATAGCTATTAGTTTTTGTCCTTCAAGCTTTCAATTCCTTTATTAGGATCATGAATGATCATTTTAACCCTTTCAATAGGTAAATCATGAGCTCTTAGTCTAGTTCACTTAGAGGGAGGTCAATTGATTGAAAGTAATAACTTTCAACACTCTTTTTTTAGTTAATGTTTTGGCAGCTATCTTCACATTTCTCCTGATTCAGCATAAACTCTCCGCAATCTCAAATACATTGATTTATTCTATCATAACTATGGGTTATAAGCAAAAAGCTAAACCCACTTTTCACTGTATATCACACACAGGAAATCACTCTCTAAACCATATTAAAATATTTTAGTTTTTTTAGAAGAATGTATAAGTAGTGCATTTTAAGTGGATTTTAAAGTGTATCTAGATTTATGTTTATTTAATCATGCTACTAATAAATTATTTATTCATTTTTACTTAGTTGATTTTGTTGTCTGTTACTACCTTTCCAACTGTCAGAACAAAGCATAAGATCTCATTTGCTTAGTTGAGCTAGTCCAGCACAATCATGTTTGTATATCCTGTCCACCCTTAAAATAAATGTCTAGTTCCAATTTTTGAACTAGTTGCGCCCTTGTAGTTAGTATATGCGAAACAAAAATCTTTTGAAAGTACAATATGTATATAGCAAAGCCAGATGATTTTTATTACAAAATAAATTAACTTTTATTATCTTGTTTAGTTTTTTTTTTTTTTTAGTAATTAAATCTGAAAAACTTTTCAAAATAAGAGATAGAAAAATTATAAATTATCTAAAACCCTCTTTTTTTTTCTTATGAAATTACAAGTCATATATAATCAAAAGTTGAAAGAAAAACAAGATTAAAAAAAAACATGTTTCAATAAAAAATATTAAAAGTATGTATTAGTAATAATTATCACTGACATTAAAATATGTGACATTGTAGCTATATAAAAATGTATAAACAAAGAAGTTCCCATCAACTATACCTTATTTAACGATGATTTCATTCTTTTAGATTTTATTTTGCAGTTATCCTTTGTGTAAGTTTGAATTGTTGACTTTAAACAATCATCTTTTTTAAAAGTTTTTCTATTAACTTTTTATTCTATTCATTTTAAATTTTTATTATGATAATAAATTCTCTATTAACGCACATTTACAGGATAATGTACACAATTAAATTTATGCCCTTTGCAATACAATGTTCAGTCAGACTAACATAGACTGAACAGTCATCCTTATAAAAAGAATACACATTTGCAGATTTCTCCTAGGGATATCCACCTTTCTTTAACATTTTTTAGTGAACAGGCTACAGGGTGAGATATAGCGATGCTCAGATGCCTGCTAAAGCATGAAATTTTATTTTTTCAATCCATTTAAAAAAATGTTTATTAAATACAAGTTGTTTAGTGTTACTTCAGACTAAAACTTAACATTTCATTGTGCTCTTCTTATCTGCCATGCTACTGCTATTCTCTCCAATGTTTGATCTAAAATAACAACTATTCACAAGACACTGGATCATACTGCATTATGTTGCTGCCATATTATTATTTTTGAATAATCTTGTTTTTCATCCAGTAACATGTTTCAAACATGGCAGCATTAAAGTCTAACAAATTGAGTCTATTTTACAAAAAAATATTATTTGCTTTTTCAATAAAAAAAAATTAAATATCATTATTAAATTTTTTCTAATTATTTTTCTATTTTTTTAACTACCCTAAAACTATTTAATCCTTAAATTATATTTTTATTTGAACAACATTGCCTTTTGCTTTAGAGAGATATCGGGAAAAATATTTTTAACAAACATATTAAAACCTTTTGATAAATAGTATTAATTTTAAATAATTGGAATAAACATAACATTGGTGTAAGCTAGTCCAAATACATGATATAATTAATAAAACTGGAAAAAGTATTATACAGTTAAATAACAAAATAGTTAAACAAATGTTTTAACCAAACATAACATAAAACGTTTTGTATTTTATTTCATATATAACCCTTATCCACTTCTTCTTCCCTCTATATGTTGCTTCTATTTATATTTCCATATAAACTTCATTAACACTCCTTTAACACTTTAAGCCACCAATATTTATTTATTTATAACAGTTTCAACTGTCCTACCAGTCTTCTTCAGATCTACAACAAAAGTTATACAAATATTACTTCAATACAACCAAATTTTTTTGTGTATTTATTTTTTGGTTGTAATTTTTAAAAATAATTTTAACCCTTAGGGACCTCGAAGTATTAATTTTTAATTTTTAATATTTTTAATTTTTTATGTTTTGGGTTTTTTAAAAGATTTAAATTTTGTGTAAAAGTTTTTGATTGAGTTGTTTTGCTTTGTATTATTATTTTGTTTTATAATTTTATAATGATGATTATATAAAAATATAAGGAATAAGAATTTTGGCTGTATTGATGTAATATTTATATATATTTTTGTTGTAGATCTGAAAAAGACTGCTAGGCAGTTGAAACAGTTATAAATAAATAAATATTGTTCACTTAAAGTGTTAAAGGAGTGCTATGATGACATTTATTTATTTTCACATGTTTTTTCTAAATATTAATAACATTTGTTAATGTATGTGTTTTTTATGAATTCTTTGTATAATATCTTGAATTAATGATAGAGGTACGGTACATAGGGTGTTATTATTTTATCATTTTTGTATTTAAATTTTTATTGTTAATAAACTTTTGTTATAATTTAATGAGATGATGAAAGCATTTCTTATTTTTATTAACAGATGTTATGTCTATTTTCTGTATTACTGTAATATGTGTTGCATGTATGATTTTCTAGTGATGATTCTCTGATAAATCTGGATAACAAAATAAAAAATATATATGATCCTCCATTGAGTGACATTTAAAAACTGTCCTCCATTTGAAATAGCATTTTTTTTTACTTATGCATATTTTTATATCTTAAAAATAATAAAAACTAAATATCAGGAGTGAAGTTTTTTTATTGAGTACCAGCGAGTAATTCTGAGTATTTTAATATTGTTATTATTACATCATAGGCACAAATATCTACTGTCTTGTTATTTATTCTATTCTTCTGCAAGTATGCCCAAGAATAGAATATTTTAGAATAATAATTGATGCCTGTGAATTTCTTACAGAAAAGTGATACATCTAGGTGACAACTCCATTGTGATAAATTACATAAATAATTTTAGAGTTTTAAATAGAATATGAAAATATTTAGAGAATGGAGATTTCTATTTACAATTATTATTCAAAAGCATTATATATATATATTTGAATTTTATCATATGTGGAAATATCTGTTTAATTTTAATATGATCAAAATCACTGTCAGATGTAAATAGACAATAATAGAAAACTGTCAGATGTAAACAAATAATAATAGCAAACTGTTTGCTATTGTTTGCTACTATCAAATATTTCCATTTGTTAAAAATTAAGTATTATTTTTTTTCTTCATATACAATCTTTGTACACCCTCATGCTAAATATATTCGTTCCAAATATATATTTTTATTGATTATTGTATTATTTAATATTCTCTTTCAATCTTCTTAATTATTTATCTTCAAATTAGTTTCATTTTAAACTCATTTTTGAACCATTTCTTAGAAAACAATTAATTACATGATAATATAACAAACATTCAATTATTTTTGTTTTTGTTTTATTCCATTTTTGGTCACCATACTTATAGATGTTAATCTAACACATTTTAGCTATTTCTTAACCTTTTATATAATAATTATACCAAACTATATACCACTCAAAAAAAACACAAAGCAGAAGCAAACATCATCAATTCAAATCCCATGAATCGCTTATTTTAATGTTAGCAGCATCTGTTTATTAAATGAGTTTTATCCCTACGGTTCTTATGGATAATTCAACCAATGATGTATTATCCTGAAGGCATATCAGTCTGATATTGTGATTTTTAAGAGAACATCTCCAAGGTATCTGCAGACACATGTAATCGCTAAAATTTGTCCGCAGATCATGTGAACATGGTACGTTAAAAACTGCAAGATTAGACTGATATGCCTTCAGGGTAATATGTCATCGGTTGAATTATCCAGGTCACGTGATAAAAACTACTCAAAAATTAAAAAATGTGACGCAGGTCACGTGATAAAAAAACACAAAAATAAAAAAAAATGTACATACAAAATAAGAAATAAATACAAAAAAAAAAATTTTGTACATTTAAAATAAACAGATTTAATGGCAATCTGGCATTTAGATTACTTATTGTATATATTCAATAATATAATTAATTATAAAATTATAATTATTAGAAAAAAAATTAAAATTACTTACAAATAGCATTCACTGCGGTGGACTAAATTGGGATATATGTTCCAAAATCACAGCGAAAGGATCACCTTTATACGACCGCCTCCACATAAACTTGCTCAAATATGAGTCCAGGTGCTGACGTGCTTTCCCTCTGTGTTTTTTATTGTGCCATTTGACCAAACCCCACAGCCTTTCAATATTTTGTGTATGTACTCCGTACTTGGTAAACTCCATAATCTTGTTGTAGCTTCAGCAGCCATCATAAACGCAAATAATCTCAAAGTAGAAGAGCTCAAAAAAGTAACTGTGATGCCGTGGATAGCAAAATCACGATAGACAAAAAAATCAAAAAATTTCCCAAACCTTTCTACGAATTTTAATCTCGTGGGTGAAAAAAAATTGACTCTCTGATGGATTAATCACGCCAGTCACTTGGTTGCCATGACAACATTGTCATGCAAAAATCGATGATGTCTACCGGAAGGGAAATCGGTAAGTGTAATACATCATCGGTTGAATTATTCAGGAGTACCATTCCTACTTATAAAAATTGTGTCTTTAAAAAAAAAAATTAAGAAGGCAATTTTTATAAATATGAATAAAATGCATTTAATAAATGGATAAGCTGCTAACATTAAAATATGGGATTCATGGAATTTGAATTGACAATGTTTTTTTTTAAAAATTTAATGGCAGTTGAGGCAGGTTTAAGAAATTAACCAAAAGTACTTCTGCAGATTTAATGACTGTTTTTTAATAGTTTATTACTGTTAAATTTATTATTTTATTATAATTACAATTTTGTTTTTGTTAACTGACATTATATATATATATATATATTGAAACAGGCTGAGTTCAATCCCTGTTTCAAAAGTAAACTTTCTTATATATGCGTCAATATAGTTCAATTAATTGAATTTCTTTCTTTCTCAGATTTATATTTATAACTAGATAGGGATTAAAAAAAAGTTAAAATAAACAGAAGAGGTGGGGGTAGGTGTGCTCTTTGTTTTATGGAAATGTGTATATATTTTGCTGGATAGAATAATATGAAAGAAAAAATAAAAAGTAAAACGTATAAATTCAGATATAGAAATATGTTTTATTTTTCAAGATGGAAGCTTTTCAATTTCATTTTGGAGAAGTTAAATAAAAAAAAGATATCAAAAAGTACTTGATTGATATCTAAATAATTTAATTGCTGAGATTTAAGTTTTGGATTCAAAAGAATTTCGATGAAAACACAAAGAGAACAAAATTAGATTTTGAGGTGTGAAAAGCTTTTGTTCAAAAAGAATCCGGATTTTGAGGGGCAGAACTTGCTAAAGAGATTATTCTATTGCTAATTTGAGTAGAGTGCTGTGGAGGGAAAATTGTTTTAGAAATGGCTGGTAGAATGGTGTGCAAGCTGACTTAAGAAAGCGTAAGCGTGCTGGGCAATGCAATCCTGCCCCATGAAGGTCTGAACGTGGCTGCAAGAAGGGTAACCATCAAAGATAGACACTAATTGCTCCGAAATCTAAATTAAATTCAAAAAATGAATGGAATCAACAAGCAAGAATATAGGACAGCCAGAATAAATAATCCAATTTGATCGCCATTACATCAAGTGCTATAAAAAAGAGTTAAAACGAATAAATTTTTTTACTAATGATATTCCTTAATTTTCCCCAGGGAAGAAAAGCAATTCAGGTATGTGCACATTTAACAATATGCTAATTAGTGTTCCAGATAGCATCTGTCTTTTTTTAAAATTTTCACAAACTTTCTTTACAAACTTTCTTATCATAAATGATATGCATAAACTTTTGAAAAAAAAAATCAAAAATAACTTTTTCATACTCATATGAACCTGATATATGTATTATTTATCTGATTTTATACATATTCTATGCAGTATATGTGTATGCATACGTTTTTCCTAGTAAATAAATAGCACAAAATCAAATAATATTTAATCAGGGTATAAATAAAATATTGTATAAAATTTTAAAATGAAATGTATGTTAATTGGTATTGTTCATTTAGGTCTGTTTTTATAAAAGTATAAGGAATTTAGAATAGTATATCAAACATATTAAAGAATAGTAACCCCCCCCCCTCTCATAGATTTTTTCTGATTTGTCAATCACCCGCCCTGAGTGAGCTAGTCAAGGGCATTTCCATATTGGTATTCCAGCTCTCCCAGCATAATTCTTATAAGTAATATAAGATTGGCACTTGAGGTCATAAATTGACGCTCACAAATATGCTGGGCGAGAAATAGGAGTATAGTTTTCAAAATACTTTAAGAATTTTTTTTTTAACAATTACGCATATACGTGTAGCGTTATATACATACACACAATCTTACAAATGGTTATATATATGCGTGATATATATATATATGGAAAACGGCAAACCCTGTTACAATATATATATATCTTCATGATTCTTTTTCTTTTTCAGTTACTCTTTTTTCCAATTATCTCAATTTATAAATAAATATTTCCATCATAAAATGCCAATATTCATTTCTCATTGAATCTTGGTCATATTTGGTCTAAGTATAGGGGATTGGAACTCAGACTTTCAAGCCCTCCCACTATCCACACTTTTTCAAACTACTTAGACCCATGTCCATACACATGCGGAAAAAATAAATAATTACCAATATAGATATTTTGTGCTAAACCAGCACTCATGAGTTTGAGCAGATTACCATCTCTCATACATATAAATTATTAGTCACCAGTCTATATTAAGATAGCAAATTCTTACACTTTAATGGACAGGCTTCAACCTACTCCAACCTCCAACTCTTCAGGCATCCATACCACTGAAAATCTGATGACAGATTTTCCAAATCTCATGCTGCTGCCAATATTGTTGTCATGCCCATGTTGAACTGAAAGTCTGAGTTCAAATCTCTTATATTTACAATTAGACTCCAGGTTTAAGAGTGTCTGGTATTTCAAATCTTTCATATTTGGTCAATAATATTTCAAACTTATTCTTATTAAGTCTATTTTTTTTAAAAAAAAAAAAAACATGGAATATGTTATTAAATGAATATTTTTATGTTTTTCATCTTTTCCAAAAAGACCAATATTATTTTCAACAAGTAATGGTCATAAATTACCCTCTTTTATATTATTCCTATAAGGAAGCCTATGTCTAACTCTACCAAATAGCATAAAGTCCGAATAGTGTAAATGTTTCGCAAGCAATACTTTTGAAATAGCAAAACTTACTCTTAGATTTTGATTAATTTTGTTTTTAAATCTGAACCATCTACATAATAAATATTTACATTTATAATTTACAATTGTTTACAATATTAATAAAAGAATTGGTACTGATTATAGGATTGTCTTCCAAACTCTTTTATAATACTATCATAAACTTTATATAGCATATATAAGCAATTGTAATACAGTCAAATATCGGCCTTTCACGCTAATTCTGCATATGCTTTGTGAGTATTAATAATGAATGAATACTTTCTCACCAATACAAGATATAGTATTTATGCAGGAATAAAAGGAATCCTCTTATTTCTACAACTCAAACGCTTATATATGAGCAAATCTGAAGAAGTACTTCAGATTTGCTCATATATAAGTGTTTGAGTCATAGAAATAAGAGGATTCCTTTTATTCTTGCATAAATACTATATCTTGTATTGGTGAGAAAGTATTCATTTATTATTAACACTTGCAAAGCGTATGCACAATTAGCGTGAAAGGCTGATATTTGACTATCATAAACTTTGTATATTTAATAATGTTTTCCAATACATTTTATTTCATTTGCAAACCGTATCTAATATTAAATCTAAGAAATTGCATTATTAAACAATCTTCAAACATTTTAAAACCATTTGTAATTTCTCCTATATAACCATTGTTTTTATCCAGCAACACACATTACCACAGTAATAATTGTTTAAGGATATATGGTTGTAGTTATCTATATTAAACAATTTCCCTGAACTCTTTACAATTTTTCAATATTTTAATTAAAAATTAAAACTTTCTTTATATTTTTATAAATACACCTGGGTCTCTTTTTATGCGGACTTATTTAACATGATTTTGAAGTTACGCGATTTGTGTTTCACCGGAAGTCGAACTCCGATATTGCGCTATTACTTTAAATAATAAATTTTGTGCACTTACATTATATTGAAAGTAATAGCACATTATTGAAATTCAACTTTCAACTTAGTAATTTCAATATTTTCAGTGCTTTATAATAGTAAGATTTTATGCAATAATGAAATTAAAATCATGATTTCCACATTTTATATATACACATATTAAATTTTACAAGATTATAATGTAAATTTGTTCAAACATTGTGCATGTTAATTTTGCATTTTAAATCACATTCTGTTTTTGCTTTTTAAAAAAGAACGTTTAATCAATTATTAATCATTTAGTGTCAGCAAGTTTATTTTTAAAAGATGAGTAATAGCAGTGGGCACAATTAAAATTGAAAATTAAAGACAAAAATAAGAATTTAATTTTTAGTTGTTAGATTAATTACATTGTCATCAGAAAACCACAAATTAACACAACATGAGAGTGACATTGGTGCTAGTTGTATTTCATCTTGTGAAGAATCTGATTTTTTTTATTAGTTTGCAAACGAACCTTTTTACCAGCAAATAGCGATAATTAAAACGTGTATAAAAAAATATAAATTACTGTAAATTATGCATAAAAATATATTGTTTTGAATAAAATTAAATATTATAGTTAAAAAAAGTTTGTCTTGTATCAATTTTTTTCAAATTTGAAATTTTTTATAAGTCATATTTTATTTCCTTATTTTTTTTTTTTTGCACGAATTTTAAAGTAAATTTTACGTTGGTGCTTTGCTTTTACATGAGTTTTGAAAAATCACAGTCCATATCCCCCCTTTTTCAAGGTAAGTTACGTCTATTTTTGCATGATTTCATTTGCGCATGTTTTCTGAGGAACCTATCTATTGCATAAAATGAGACCCAGGTGTACATTAAATTATTGGTAGTAACACTTAGGTTATTATTGAACAATCTTGTGAACAATTATATAAAGCTTCTGATAACTCTTATTTTTGACAAAATCATCTAACTTATTAGAATGATATCCTGATAACAGAATTTATAAATCAAAAGTCAGTAGTTTATTTCTTATCCTATTTGTCATTGGTCAGGCTAGTAGCCTTTATAGAACAGTGGAAAATAATATTTCTCAATGTTTTAGTCCTTTACTAACGTGTGTGTTGTTAATAATAATAAAATATGTTTAGAAAAGTATAAAATAAATATAGTAATATATTCAATGTGTTCTTGTGAAAGAGTGATTGGTTCTATTTCCAATATAACATGCTTTGTCATTTTCTGAATCTATGAATGTGGTCTATAATAAGGTACTTCCTGTAAAAATAATAAAGCATTAGCATATCTGAAACATGAATTATGAACATGAAATGTGCTAGTTTTGTACTTAATGCACATTTGATATTATAAAGTGTTGCTAATCACTTAAGCTCATTTTTACAACTTATAATTTTATTTTCATATACCATTATGAATCATTTCAAATATTTCAGTAGCTGTTTTACCCAATTTAAAACAAAATTAAACGTTAGCATGCTATTCAATCTTGATTGAAGTTATGAAATTCAATGCAACATTTTATATCATACTTCTTGATCTAAACATACTCGACATTAAAATTTTAGCAATAAATAGCTAAATGATGATATTTATGAAACAGATGCATTGATTTAGAGAAGATATGGTATGAAGCTTGGAAAAGAAAGTAGTTGTACATTACATTTCAGTGGGATACACTACAAATAAATTATTCACACACTAATCTTGACAGAATATGTAATGATGTTTATCATTATTTTGAAAAATTAATATTGAAAAGTTACTAAAACAAATTTTTCAATTTTGAAGTACATTCTTTTTGTTAAAACATACCAATGAGTCTTTTTGGGGGGAATATTTTGCACTATAATAATGTTATTGAAACATATCAATAAGTATTTCTTTTATTGCTCACCATTTTTGCCATTTCTGTTACTCTATGATTTATACTTTCAGACTTTCTATACATGGTAAGGAAAACATGTGATACCCATAAAAGTTTTACCACAATATTCCTATTAGATTTTTTTTTTTTTTAAAAAAAAAAAAACTATTAAAATGATGTAACATATAGTCAAAAATAATATATCTTGTAAGTAAATCACTATGAAAAAAATATTTATTTGACAACTTCTTATAGTAAAACAACAAAGAAGCAAGCAGCAATCACTGAGCATGTGAAAGTGAATATCACATAATTAGAATTTGAGCAGTTTGGATAACTAAATGCACATTCATCGACCAATATTTGAAGTTAATTTTCTTTGACTATGGACCATCATCCTAAAAAGCATATTATTCATCCTGTTAAAAAAAGTTCAATTTAACTTGACATGTTACTGATTGTTTTAATCTAAACAACAATTAGAACTATAAACTGTTTTCTGGCATTGCTATGTTCTATCTTAATGCACTGAGCTATAAATAAAATTTGAGTTAGAATTGTTTTGCAAAAATACAATTATACTAACAGATATTAATGTCAGTAGTTGATTAAAGATGAGAGAGGTGTAGAATGATGAAACCTAACCTAACTTAAATGATTGAAGAGAATAAAAAAAAATATATAGAAAAGGTTGTTTGTATTGGAAACAGTATCTTGTTTCTGAAAACCAACATTTTATTATACAAGTCAGAAGAAGGCTTTCTGTACTGTTTATTGATTTTTCAGAATTACTCTTCATAATTGAAAGTCATTTCATTATCTACATGTATCGGATTCTGTTAGTAACCTAAGTATAGCATAAAATCAATTACAAAAAAGAAAATATTCTTTTTTATATAACTACATTTACAAAAAAAAAAAATATTATAATAAAAAATTTAGAAAAAAAATATTACAATATGGATTTTTTAGTCCCACTGACAACATTATATTACTAAGAATAATTATTAATTTTTAATTACGTAAATATAGCATTAATAATTATAAATACTGCATTTTAAAATTTACCTTTAGTTTCTTTTGATTTTTTTACTATTTTTCTTAATATCCTTGAATATGCTAAAATAATTATTAACAACGGCAATCCGTAAACTGCTAGCATAAAAAATAAATTATAAGCATCTTCATAAGTAGAAGTTGGAAAGAAGTTAAAAGCCACACACTGTGAATATCCGTAAACTGGATGGTATTCCACATGAAATATAACACTCTGAAAATAAAGGAAATAAAACAAAATTATCTATATTGATAAGCACATATCTCAAATGTATTTTATAACATTATAACAGCAGTAAATATGGATAAATTGCCTTCCTATCTTTCTATACATTTATTTCTAATAGCTATCTATCTTGATTTATCTCTCCCTCTTTATAAACATATCTAATTATTCACCTATTTTTTTCTTGTATCCATATATATCCCCTTATCCATCAAACAATCTCTCCATTATCTTTTATGCTAAACATCTTTTTATATTATTACCTATTTATCTTTCTATCCATGTATTTATTTATTTATTTATTTACCCAACTATTTATATTATATACTCAAATATTGCTTTTTATAATCTTTATCTTCAGTGTTTTCACTTCTTATGGATCTTCTTTCTTTTCCTATGTATTGATTTCTACTTTAACATATACCATTTACAACTTTCTTAAACACTTTCTGAATACTCTTTATTTATATCAAAACTAACACTTTCGACTGTCCTGCAGTCATCATCAGATTTACAATATTCAAATATATAATTAATACACTTATACACATCATAATTACATACATAAAATAAACAAAAATAAAATAAAATACACATCAAAAATATAAAATTTGTGATAATTGATTTAAGGTCACTTAATGCCAATGTTCTTATCAAAAATGAAATCCCTTCATTTATTCCCAAATTATTATATGAATGTTTAAACAAAGTCTAACATAGGTGAATATGAAATTTATATATCCTGAGATGTTTATGCATCTCATTAACTACAGGGACAATTCAATTTACAATAGGAGAAATAATTGCAAAACAGTTTAATAATCTTGCAAACAATTCACAAATGAGTATGGACATTCTAACTCTAAAAAAAGGAAAGAGGAGAAAGAAACAAAATAAATTCCTTTAGAAATGAGTTTTGCAATGACAATGTCAACCAATGCATTAACGACAAATAGGTATACATATACACAATTAGTTGATCCATTTTTTTTGTTTACTTGATATTTTACAAAGTTGTCTTCTAATTTCTTTGGAAAAACTGTTCTTTCTGAAAAACTTCAACACCATGTCAATTATAGCTCTCCAAAGCATTATATTCTCTGCCATACTTTCCAAATGGAAGAATTGTCATTGCAATTCTTTAGAATATTTTTGAGTACATTTTTATAAAGAAATGGAGTTTACCTCTCCCATAAAAACATGCTTAAGTTTACCATAAAACCTTTTTTAATTAATCTTACATTATTCATTCAATAAAGATGTGAATTACTATTAATGAATTTTGTAGCATCATATCCAGAAAATTTATCAACATATTGATTGCACTTATGATCTTGCTATTGTGTTTTTAAAATCTTGCATAGCTCCTTGAAACAAAACTATTTATGCCTTTATATTGTAACAATAGAATGTCCAAGTTTTACTTCCATTCAATAATTACATAAAATAACAGCTCTCTATATAGATAACTTAGCTGCAATATTTATTTTCCTGTGAAAACATATTCTATCTTTTAACTTATCAAAAGCAGTACAGAATATTGGAATCTATGTATTAACTCAAAATCTAAGCTAATATTTTTTTATTTTTAAACTTCCAAGATATTTAAATTGACTTATATTATTTAATTCATAGTCATCAAGAATACATGTTGCAGAGAATATGTTTTTTGCTACTGGCTGATAAAGAATTTGAGTTTTTGAATATTAAACAATAAACTAAAGCTTTTATATATTGCATTGAAACACAAATTAGATCACTTAATATAAAATATATAGACAGATATATAACCGCTTAAATTGAAATGTTTAGTGCAATATTTTTATTTTCGTATCAGATTTTTATGTTCTACCAGAAATATATTTAATTGTAGAGCTTAAAAAATAGACTAGCTAAATAATTTAATAAAATGACATTTGGATAGATATTCCATCCTTATTTCTCTAGATAATAAGTACTGTTTAGATAAAAATTATACAGATTTTGATGAATATTATATAATTCTTTCTTCATTTTAAATGTATTTCATTTTTTGTAAATGCAGTAGCCAAATAAAAGAACTGTGATTTATGACAAAATATCCACATTTAATCCATAAGCAATAAAAATGATCAAACCAAAAAACTTTTGGAAACATCTAGATTATGCATAAATTATTAATATGCATATAGGCAAAACTCTCCATAGAGTAGTGCCACTTAGTGCAAGCCAGAGTAATCAATGGATGCCAGAAGGCTTGTGTATAAAATCCTTATCTAATGCCTACACATACAATATCCCCAGACTAATTTCTGGCTTGTGACCTTCATCAGTGAGGAGCTTTGGATCTGAGAGGACTGCATTTAGATCTTATGATCTAATGCAACCTGCCACCAGCTACCTTTAATCTTTACTTAACTACAAAATTATGAGAATAAAATTGAAAACACATTAATATTTTCAACAGATCCTAAGATCTAGGTGCAGTGCTCTCAGATCCAAAGCTCCTCACTGATAAAAACCACAAGCCAGAAAGTAGTCTGGGGATATTGGATGAGTAGGCACTAGATAGGAATTTTATGTACAAGTCTTCTGGCATCCATTGATTATTCTGGCTTGCACTAAATGACACTACTGTATGGAAAGTTTTGACTGTTTTAATAACATTTATGAACAAGCAAAAGAAATGATGATCATGTGATGTAATATGCATGTACTTTATATTATTATAAAATTTTTTGAGATAAATTTTTTTTGTGTTTTTCAATGTTTTGTAAAGAGTTTCTAGTAAATGATTAACAATTAAAGAAAAATAACAGTTCACATTCATCTTACCACGGCTGTTTTTTTCTTCCTTGATTTAAAATATTATTGAGACATTTACTATAGCCATATATTTGCATATGTCAATATCTTTTCCATGTCATCCAACATATGGGGTTTCCTTAAGAGGGGTGTGTAAACATATTGTACAATATAGGCATGATGACAAACATGAAGACCACATTGTAGCAGCAGAATCAGAAGATGACACTGATAAATACATTGTAATATAACCACACATTTGGCATTTTCTATGGAAATAGGAAAATTTCCATCTTATCACATTGTTCCACTATTTATCGGTCTACTGCTCTGCTTACAATTCATTACAACTCATGGCAACAATAAAAAACTCTCTTCTAAAGTTCTCATGGTCACTTTTTATATCCTCCATCTATCTCTCACACATGCCCTATTTTTTTTCAGAAAATTGCCACCTGCACCTAGAAAGTTGTAGTTAGTCCGTAAAATTGTTTATAAAGTCTATCCATTAATTTTACATTCTAAACATAGTACAGATTTTCATCTAGATAACAATTGTGCTTTATAACAGCCCAATCTGCACACTTTACAAAAAAAAATACAAAATAGATTTTATGGACCATTTATACATATTTTCCTTTACCTTTTTTACTTTTATTAAGGTCACTTTCCTAAGATGTAACTGTATTGTGTATAGACATTCAATCACCATGTTTAATTTGATCAAATCCTTCTTTTTCAACGATTTGACATCTACAATTTTTCTATAATTAAAATTTAATGAGAATGAATGTCTATTTCAGTTAGATAAGAATATTTGATTATCTTAGTTTGTGTGATTCTATATATTTTATTATTAGTCACTAAAATACAACTATTATAAAATTATTCTTTATTTAAGCAATCTCTCCATTTTCCTTGTTCAACTTTCATACCCATTGTACAATAAATGGTACAATATGTAGGCTATGAATTTTTTCTTTATGTAAGATAGCTCAATTTAAGCAGTTAATCAATAAATACAAATGTGAGGTGGTGGTGTAACTTTACATTCAAAATATGTCAACTTACAATAAATAAAAATGGTAATTTTTAAAAATATCAAATAAAACAAATTATGTATTTTTTAAAAAATAATAGCAGTTTGTATAATAAATTGGTAAACTTTTATCAAATGCATTATAAATTATACACTTAAAAATATTAAAAACTATCCTGTAAAATATTTTAAAGAAAATTTGAAATATGTTTTTATTATCCTTTATATATACAATACATGCTAATATCTTGAAAATTTTGTGATAAAAAAGTATGTTTTATACAATGCAGGCATTGATTCAAAATGCACTTCAGTCAGCTTGGATGGAGTATGTTCACTTTTTCATTAGACACATATATTAAAATTACTGCTATTGTCAATAATAATGTCTTAATGAAATTATTAGTCAACCCATACATATGTATAAAAGAATGAATAAAGTGTGAGATACATATGTCAATGCATAAAAAATACCAACTATTCAATAAATTTACAGTACTTTAAACAGGTACAAGGACATCATCATTTGAGCTTGGAAATTAAACATTCTTACTTATCCTCCCTATATGTCATCAAAATGATATTTATTAGTTAAATTAAAAGTGCATGATTTTATTCAAGAGAGAGGGAGAGAGATAAATCTATATACTGAAAAATATATATGCATTAGAAATAGAATGCCAAAAACTGGATCTCTTGAAATTTAATTAACGATAAAATAAATATTATAGGCAATTATTTCTTCTAAAAATATATGATTCTGATAAATAGAATAAAATTTAATAATGTCCTGAAAAAATAGTTAATGAAATATATAATAATTTCTAAATAGCATGCCAAAAACAAATTTAATTAAAGTAATTATTATTTATAAATGATTATTATTTGTAATTAATCAACATTGTTACATGTTTTTTTAATGTTTTGAAACACTGTTACAAAAATAGAGGAATTAATTTAATCAATATCTCACATATTAACCTGATCAATAGTTAGATAAAGATTGTCTACAAATACACAAACCATGGCCACCTTCCAAGAATATTGCACTTTCTACAGAAATGCTAAAAGCAAAATACCTATCCTGTTATTACTTTTATTTATCCTTGTAATAAACCATTGGGTAGCATTCAGCCAATTAGACTGTAATACTTACAAAAGAAGACTTCAAACAGTCCAAGTGCTTGATTCCAAAGCTAATTCAAATGAACAAGAAACTTTCCCAACTTAGGCTATCATTCAATGTATATTTAAACACAAACAATATAATTGACAAATTTTATTTTCATCAAATGTTATATGGTGAGATAGAGAGTGAGTTTGAATTTAGACCAAATTAACATTAAAACAACATAATTTATTTAAAAAAAAACATAATAATAATAATAATAATAATAATGATAGGAATAAAAAAAATAAAACTACATTAAACTGGTTACAGAGGGATTCATATGGTTAAATCTATTTTAAACTAGGGAATAAGAAGTTAATAATTTTTAATTAGTCAAAGTTTATTAAGAGAATATAATTTTACTCCTTATATATCATGAAGTCTAGACTTTGAATTAATTTCCCATATTCATCTAGGTTTTTTATATTTTATTGGAGTGACCACTATTGCCTTCTCAGTTGTTAGAGTTCATGAATGGCAATCTTGAACAGGTTTACCCATTTCCTTTTAATGGCTGGATAGCATATCTTTAATAATGATGGGTAGATACCTAAAAAATCACAGGTCAGGGATTTTTATCACATTTCAGGCTGGAAAATGTACAGAAACTGAGGGAGAAAACCTGAATGAATACCCCATTATACACTTAGTATTGCATCATGATATCAAGGAATCCACATACATAGCTACACATTGCTGAATGATGAACTATACATTCCCAATGAAAGAGTCTGCAAAATTCAGCAGTGATAAATTAGAAAAATTAATTTAATTAGGAGCAGCTAAATCAAATTAACAGGATCAGGTTCAAAATAACAGCAGCATAACTAATAAAAATTTAGAAGTCTTTATATTGTCAACCATTGTCTAAGCTCATCCACTTTTATTAATTAGTTATTCTTTTTTAATTTTAATTACAACATTAATTACATTATTTACTATCTAATTACTTGGATATATTACTGTTTTTCAGTAAAATATAATCTCTTATTGATTAGACAATTTACAAAATTAATTTAATCTTTGATTAGATAATATTTTTTTTCTACTTAAATAATTTTAGACAATAATTCTGTACAATTCTTTACATTGCAATTTTCTTGTTCTTTCTTGCAATTAATATTTTAGTTTAAATTATTTCACCAAGAAACTTTACAATCTTTAAGTTACTTTTATACAATTAGTTTATTTTTATTTTTATTATATCCCATACTATTTTGGAATATGGACTTTATTTTTTTTTAAAAAAAGCAACTTCTTTGAATTAGTAAATTTAATTAAAGTTCTTAACTACATTATACTTTAATTATATTTTTTCCACTTCTATTATTTTTATTATTTTAATATGAGACTCAGATACAGAATTATTTTTTTTTTTTTTGTTTGCGTTCTAATTGATTTTTGATCTATTCTAAACTCTCTGTATTCTATTTATTAAACAGATAATTTTTTTCATTAATAATAATAAAAATAATACATTATTTTTTTTCTTAATATTCTTAACACTCTTTAAATATTTCATGTACCATGTTTGTTTACATATCCTTTACAATATACATGTATAAGATGCATGCTTAATAATTAATAATAGTAATTAATTTACAAAGTGAAAAATAAATTTCAAATAAAATGCTAAATGTTCATTAGTCAATAGTATATAACTGATGTTAAAATGTTTTTGTGATATTGCTGTTGATAATCTACGTATTATTATTTTATTTAAATAGTATGTAAATATGGAAACAGCAGAAATAACTACATTCTGTAATATATTATTTTATTATATTACTGCAAGTGAAACTTCCAATACAACTAGTATATATTGTAATAGGGACCAAGGTTTGAATACCATCATAAGGCTTAAAATATGTTAATATGAATAAACATTAGACAGAAAATGATCAAAATTGTTTAAAGTATTTATGGTTGTACATGTGGATCAAAAATGTGTACGTGCATGATATAAATTATTTTATTGTCTTGTTATTTTGTTTTATCATGATATAATTTTTATTTTAGGATTAAAAATCATTTTTTTTGTTTTTATTTAAATATTATAAAATATTAAGAGAAGAAAGTAACCGTTTACTATAATATGTGTAATTACCTCCGCATTTCGTCAATTAGTATTGGGTTAAGAATTTTGTTAAGTAGTATATGGAATGTGACTATTTATAAAAATGTTTTTTTTAACCAAAAAAAAAGAGAAAGACATGTATGTATCTTATAATGGATTGATTAATAAGATTTCTTTTATATTATCAATGTGAAATGGCCTTTGTCCTGATTCAATGCACAAGATTCTATTGTTTTGTTGTTCATAGACAAATTAGACAATCAAACCCTATTAAACATTTTGTAATTATATACTATATAAAGACTGTAGTATAAATAAAATATATTTTTTATTATTTTGGGGTATGTTTGTATAGGATAAAAAGAAATATAGAAATATAAAGCCTGACCATATGACTAGTAAGGCAGCAATTTACTTTTTTTTCATGTGTCATAGCATCGGCCAGGAAGCAAACCTGCTAACCCGGGCCAACTGCTTGTAAGGCAGCTATGCTGACCTCTCAACCACCAACGGTTGACACAATTGTCTTTTGGTGTAAGGAAAATATAAAAAGGAAAGGATTTTTTTAAAACAAAAAGAGAAAGAGAGATTATCTTCTCTTGAAAGTGCTTTTTGTGCATGTGTTTTTCAGTGATAGCTCATTCCTGTAGTGTTTGTTTCACACCTGAGAGAGAGAGAGAGAGAGAGAAACTTTCACTGAGAGATGGACTAATAATTGTTGCATTCACTGGTTCATTATTGTGTTAACATGACTGTGCTGACTTCTGTGAAAAATCATTTTGGTCTAAATAAGAAAAAGGAAAGTTACATTAAGATTTTAAATGAATGTGAAATTTTAAATTATGCAGAAATTTATAGAATTAATCAGGACTTTTCCATGTAAGATAATAAAACATAGATATATAATTATTGAAAATAATTGTTTCATGCCTGATAAATATATAATATAATATTAAATACCAAGTAATATATATGATGGTATAAAGAAAACATAAGTATACCCTAACCGCCATCCATTTCAGCATGTGATTGTATTATTTGCCACCACCTATCCAAGATCTGATGATATATTTGCTAAACTGAAATCCAATGTAAAAGCCAATGGCAAAGATGTTAAATGTCAATGTGAACTGAAAGCATATGGGCTGTTTGTATACAAAGACAAAACACAAACCCACTGAAAAATATAGAGAAGAAGAAAAAAAAAAAACTTTTAATTCAAAAAGATATGAATATTCTATGGGTAAATGAAAAAGTCAAATGAAATTTTCTAATATAGGGTAAGCTTATCAATTCTGGTTATTATAGTCCTGGGAAATATGGTGAAAACTTATCTTTGATTTCATTTTATTTCAACGATTTGTTTTTGTTTTATTAACCTCATATCTGATTGTGATTTTTTTTATTTGGCTTTTTGTGTGTTTATTCTTTTTTCTTTGATATGATATGAATAAAAGAAGGAATGAAGAGAAACTCATATGTATATGTGTGAATGCACATCGTTTCACAGACACATTTATATGTATATGAAAAGTA
This sequence comes from Epiperipatus broadwayi, assembly GCA_028023455.1. Taxonomy (NCBI): domain Eukaryota; kingdom Metazoa; phylum Onychophora; class Udeonychophora; order Euonychophora; family Peripatidae; genus Epiperipatus; species Epiperipatus broadwayi. The sequence goes on from JAQFVV010000304.1 coordinate 192,627, forward strand.
AATAAAAAAAAAAGATTTAGGATTTTGCATTAGCTAGAGATGTATATAAAATATTATCCATAATGTATAACTGGATAAGGAGATTTATTATAGAACTATTTTTTATATAATTGTTTTGTGATTTATATATATTTGGATAAAGGGAAATGTATAAAATATGTATGTGGGGATATTGTAATTGTTGTCACAGATAGTTATTAGTGTTATGTTGAAATGATTTTAATAAATTTGACAGTCAATCATTTCTATCTTTTGTTAGTAAATATTATAAAAGAATATTCATGAAGATAAAGTTATTTGATGTTTATTTTTCAAAATTTTTGTTAATACCACTTATTGGCTAATTCTGTATTTAGTTTAGAATTGACACGTATGGCTAACAAAAAAAAAAAATGTGCTTATAAATATATCTTGAGGAAATCAAAACAAAATATAAATTATTTTCATTCAATTATACATATGTATAAGATAACTAGGAAATATAACTAATTAATATTAGTTTACTTAACTTTACTATATATATATATATTCAGAACAGGGGGATACTTGCATATTAGACTTGCAGCATCTTTTCACATTTGTATCAATTCACTGACAACTTTCTAATCTTTTGATCTGAACAAAGTAACATGTACATTTGGATCTTCTACAAGCTTAAAATGATAAATTTGTCAAAATGGACCACATATACATGATGTTTTTACAAGATTTACAATGTTATCAGCAGCGTGAATATATATGTGAAAAGGCACTGCAGGTTTAATATATGCTGCAGATCTAATACTAAAACAATTACTAAATTACAAAAATACTCTAAAATATTAACAAAAAACCCTAAAATATACACATATGGTACTTACTATGTAATATATCAAAATGTGATTGTGCATTTTTAACTATACCAAAAGTACACAAAAATGTAAAATATGATGTGGAATATTAATTTCTAACAATACTAAAAAATATGAATTTCACCAACATATTTGATCTTAAAAAGTACACTTTTAAAAACAGTAAAAATATTAATTTGTCATACAAAAATATGTAAAATATGACAAGCAAATTGTGCAATTTCTAAATGTTACTTTAAATACAGACAAAATAATCACTAAATTACAAATATAGTCTAAAATAGTATCAAAAAACTGCAAAATATACACGTATTATACATATCGTGTAATATATAACAGGAATCTGTATGATAAAACAATCGATTTTCTGGTTCTACTTTATTTTAAGTGGGTAAACTTTTTTTCCCAAAATGGACACTAAATGTAAAATTTTAATTTTTCCCAAAATGCACACTTACTTAACATGTGATTTATTTTATATAGCATATGTAAACAATTGTATTACAGTTAAATATCAGCCTTTCATGCTAATTGTGCACACGCTTTTCAAGTGTTAATAATAAATGAATACTTTCTCACCAATACAAGATATAGTATTTATGCAGGAATAAAAGGAATCCTCTTATTCCTATGACTCAAATGCTTATATATGAGCAAATCTGAAGTACTGGCAAAGAAAGCATGATGATGGAACAGTCACTTTAAATTACTATATATAATGTCTGAATAAATGACGTCGGTGAAATTATCTAGAATTTACTAAACGTCATTCCAACTGAAAATTAATAATATGTAAATAAGCATTTATTTTATATAGCACATGTGAACAATTGTATTACAGTTAAATATCAGCCTTTCATGCTAATTTGAGTAGTAGGAATAAGAGGATTCCTTTTATTCCTGCATAAATACTATATCTTGTATTGGTGAGAAAGTCTTGATTTATTATTAACACTCGCAAAGCTTATGCACAATTAGCATGAAAGGCTGATATTTAACTGTAATACAATTGTTTACATATGCTATATAAAATAAATGCTTATTTACATATTATTAATTTTCAGTTGGAATGATGTTTAGTAAATTCTAGATAATTTCACCGATGTCATTCATTCAGACATTATATATAGTAATTTAAAGTGACTGTTCCATCATCACACTTTCTATGCCAGTACTTCAGATTTGCTCATATATAAGCATTTGAGTCATAGGAATAAGAGGATTCCTTTTATTCCTGCATAAATACTATATCTTGTATTGGTGAGAGAGTATTCATTTATTATTAACACTCGCAAAGCGTATGTGCAATTAGCATGAAAGGCTGATATTTAACTATAATGAACATGTGATTGTATTTGTGATTCACCCAAAAATAATCAAAATTGGAAGTCAGTGATTTAGCAGTTTTATAGGCCTTCCAATAGTTGGAATATACTGTAAAGTATTACAAAAACTGTAAAAATATACATATATGGTACGTACCATATAATGTATAACAGGAACTATCACAAGGACACAATTAATTTACTGGTTCTACTTTATTTTAGGTGGATAATTTTTTTCCCCAAAATGGAGACTAAAAGTAAATTTTTTATATTTTTTCCGAAATGCACAATATGTTATTGTATTTTTGGTTCACATGAAAGTGATCATAATTGGTACTTCATAATTCAGCACTTTTATAGACCTTCCAACAGTTAGAATAAATTACTAAATCAAACTACAAATACAAATGAAGTAAAAAAATAGAAAATGCAATTCACAGCACTAAAGATGTTGTCAGAATAAAATCTGACAGAGTATAATTGTCACAAAAAAGTCATCAACAATACAAACTTCCTGTATATAGTTATTCCAATCAATTACAGTTTTATCTTTTAAGCCAAGCTCTAGTTTTCTCCATTCTATAGAACTTAATTTCCAACTCCAACTATAAATAAAGTGGATCACTATTTAGGAATGGATTATCAGAAAAACTTGTGGAAAAAGGTATAAAGAACATAATTGACTAATAAAAAAAGATATACAAAATCAAGAGCAGGAAGATTTTTTAAAACTTTACATACTACAAATACCTGTATCAATATGGTTAAATAATCACTAAATTTATAAAACAGAGTATTTATTAGATAAATGGAAGTTTTACAAATGTATTTAAATATAGTATTTATATAAAATTTGTGGATAAAGATTAAAAATCGATTTTGAAAAAGTTCCTATAAAAACAAAATGTAATAGGATGATGCAAATGAATTTTAATATCAATTTATTTTAGTGCAATTTTAATATCAATAACATCATTTAATGTCAATTTTATTTAAAGTCAATATATATATGCTTGAGTAAGTCTTTTATTGGAATTATTGTATTATATTGAATTATGTACACAAAAAGAAAATGAATAACAATGCACCATTTATAGATCATCATCAACCATTACTAACCCATTGCAGGATAAAGGTCTCTCCAAGTTCAATCCATCTTCTCCGACCTTTACCTTCTCTTTTCCACATCACCACTGCACACTTTCTTATTTTATCTATCCATCTCACATGTGGTCTATTTCTGGGTCTTTTACAATCTCTTGGAATATACAAAATTAACAAAGCGTATGCCACACTTGAATGAGAAGCTATAAAAATACACAGAAATTATTACACGCTAAGCGCTTTCGGGGTCATTTTGCCTCATATTCATAGCGGTACTGTGAGCTGCAGAATGAAAAAATAGGGCAAGGGAAACAAAACAGTATGCAAAGCATATGCAAATGAACTAGATAGTCCAACGTTTGGAGATGTCAAAGCAGGTATTTCGTCTATTGATGGAGTTATTATTGCCATTAATAAAATATGCTTCTCTGATTTTCCGCTTGATGTCATTTTTCTCAATAGACTATTTTAGGGCTGGAAGGTTCAAACAAATGTCCTGTCTTCTTGGAATGCTCTAAAAATGTTGATGAATTATCATTGTTTTTCATAGCTCTATTATATGTATATCTGTGTTGTGCTGTCCTGTTGATTATGCCTGCCTTGGTTTCTCCAAAATAAATGGCCCGGCAACCAGGTTGTGGGCAAGCTATGCTGTAAACGACATGGGGAGTCTGAGAAGGTTCAATTTTGTCCTTAGAGTTATTGATTAGACGATTAGTGCATGGGGGAATTTTGTATATTAATTATCGAATGAGAAGTCTTAAAATCTTTAATCTCTTGGAATCAAATTTAATATTTCAATTGTCTATCTATTATTATTATCTCTTCTACCAAAATGTCCAGTCCAACTTCACTTCAGTCTATTAATTTTTTCAATGAGATAAGTAATACTTATTGGTTCTCTTACCCATAGATAATGTTTTTGATCTCTTCTAGTTACTCCCAACATGCAGCTCTTCATACTTCTTTGAGTGGTCTGAAATCTCTGTATTGCTCTCCTATTAAGTGACCAAGTCTCAGATCCATAAGTAAAAATTGGTAAAACCCATTTATTAAAAACATTTTTAAGCACATAGGCATATTTCCTTTTAATATCAAGTTATTTCTACCAAAAGTACTCCAACCAAGTTTAATTCTATGATGTTATGTTTCCATCTGTATTAACACTCTGACCAAGATATTTGTAGATGTTGACTTCTTCTAACTCATCATAATCAATCTTTATTTTCATATTATGAGAAAATCTATTGAACATTACTTTAGTCTTTTTATCATTAATCTTTAGTCCTATTTTCCTATTTTCATCTGATAACTCCTGCAACATGTCTTGCATTGGTGGTTGAGAGGTCAGCGCGACTGCCTTGCACTTGCAGGCAGTTGCCCGGATTGCGGGTTCGTGTCCCAGCCGATGCTATGACACTTAAAAAAAAACAACTCCTGCAACATTTCCTTCAGTTCCAAAGCATTATTTTCAAAACCAACTGCATCATTCACAAAATTAAAATGACTTAAATAATCTCCATTTACTTTCACTCCTTTATTATAAAATACTTTCTGCAGCACTGCTGTAAAAAAGTTTTGGAGATATAGAGTTACCCTGTTTTAAACCTTTCTCAATGTTGACTTTCCTAGTATCATTATGTACTCTAATTGTCACTGTTGCATTTTTATAAATACTCTTTAAAATATGACAATATGCTGGATCTATACCTTGATGATCCAATGCTTTAAACACTGAAGAAATGTTTATAGAATCAAATGCCTTTTCATAATCTATAAATCCTAAGCATAATAGCAATGCATATTCATTTGTCCTTTCTATAACTTTTCTCAATACCTGGATATGATCTACTATACAAAAACCACTTTTAAATCCATCTTGTTCTCTTGGTTCGTGGAAATCCAATGTTCTCTGTAGACAAGTTGTAATTATCTTAGAAATTTTTTGTATAAAACTCATAAAAGGCTGATAGGTCTGCAATTTCTAATATCTTCTTTATTACCTTTTTAAAATATTAATATTAATACTGCATTCTTCCAATTATCTGATACATCTTTCTCATTTAGACATTTAGTATATAATTTTTAAAATAAAAAAATCTATTTTTTCACCTGCTTTCTTTAATATATCAATTATAAATCCATCATTACTTGACGCTTTTCTTTTCTTCATAAATTTAATTGCATGTCTCACTTCTTAGTTTAATATTCTGGGCAATTCGAAAGATAATACAAAATACATGTACTATTAACATTTAAAGGAGATGGTATCAGTGAACCTCTCTATTTCATTTTAATCAGTGAAGCATTTATTGGAATCCAGATTTTTTTACAATTTAATTATATGTATATAATTTCCTGAGAGAAAAATGTTATAATTAATGCCATGTTTATTTATTTTCGTTTTTAAAGTGTCGTGTATACTTTTCTAAAGATTCCATTTTCACACATTATTTCATAACGTTTTAGTCGGCTCTTGTAATATAACACCAAAGTTGTTTTTACAATAAAAAAAGACATTTTGAGTGATGTATATTTTTGCTCTTTACACTCTTTTTATAATTATTTGTTGAATAAAAAAAAGTTCAAGTAAATTAAGTTACACATTACCAAACTATAAGGGAACGGTTTACATTTGTAAGGTTTTCTTTTGCAATGAAAAACAAAATTATTTTCTAAAATATAAATATCAAAACAAAGAAATTTAAAACTATTATTGTTTTTTTTTTTTTTTTTTTGGGGGGGGGGGATTATACGTAAAAAAAATAAAATATCAAAATTTTTACACAATATTTATTTATTGTAATATTATTAATTTATGTTATATATAAAATAGAAGTCCTAGACGAGGTTAAATAATTATATATATGAAGCTTAATAGCTGCAGAAAAGAACTTTGCTGTCAAATAGAAACTCTTTAATTATTTTTTGTTACGGTAGGATGGCTCAAATGAAGGGAGCGGGGTTAATTCCTAATATCGACTCCATATAGATATTATTACTATATAATTATCCTTATATTTGATTACAAATATACTTTACATCTGTGGAGTATAGATGTTCGATATATGTGGTACTTGAGATTATTGATCTTTTTCACATGTGTGTGGGCATGTATAAAGGCTGAATGACATAGAGTATATAGATGAGCTTGAACGTGTGTGTTCAAATCCCCTATAATTAATTACTCACACCATCATCATCATCATCATCAACCATTATCAATCCACTGCAGGATGAAGGTCTCTCCAAGTTTAATCCATCTTCTCCGATCTTTAGCTTCTCTTTTCCACAACACCCCTGCACATTTTCTTATTTCATCCATCCATCTCACATGTGGTCTCCTTCTGGGTCTTTTACAATCTCTTGGAATCCAGTTTAAAATTTCAATTGTCCATCTATTATCATTTCTTCTAGCAATATGTCCAGCCCAACTCCATTTAATCTTTTATTTTTTTCAATAAGGTCAGTAACACCTGTTTGTTGTCTTACCCATACATTGCGTTTTCGATCACTTCTTGTTACTCCCAACATACATATCTCCATACTCCTATGAGTAGTCTGAAGTCTCTGTATTGCTCTTCTATTAAGTGTCCAAGTCTCAGATCCATAAGTAAGAACTGGTAAAACACATTTGTTAAAAACCATTCTTTTCAAACACATAGGCATATTTCCTTTTAGTATCAAGTTATTTCTACCAAAAGCACTCCAACCAAGTTTAATTCTATGATTCATTTCCTCCATTATGTTTCCATCTGTATTAATAATCTGACCTAGGTATTTGTAACTGTTAAATCCTTCTAATTCTTCATAATCAATCTTTATTTTCATATTTTGAGCAAATCGATTAAACATTACTTTAGTCTTTTTAACATTTATCTTTAATCCTACTTTTCTACTTTCATCTGCTAACTCCTGCAACATTTCCTGCAGCTCTGAAGCATTATTTTCAAAAACAACTACACCATCTGCAAAATCTAAATGACTTAAATACTCTCCATTTACTTTCATCCCTTTAGTTTCCCATTTTAATCCACAAAATACTTCTTGCAGCACTGCTGTAAAAAGTTTTGAAGATATGGATTCACCTTGCCTTACACCTTTCTCAATGTTGATTTTTTCAGTATCATTATGTAATCTAATTGTTGCTGTTGCATTTTTATAAATATTCTTTAAAATATGACAATATCCTGGATCTATACCTTGATGATCCAATGCTTTAATCACTGAAGAAATGTGTATAGAATCGAATGCCTTTTCATAATCTACAAATCCAAAACATAATGACAACTCATATTCATTTGTCCTTTCTATGACTTCTCTCAATACCTGGATATGATCTATTGTACTAAAACCACTTTTAAATCCAGCTTGTTCTTTTGGTTGGTGGAAATCCAAAGTTCTCTGTAGACGAGTTGTAATTATCTTGGTAAAAATTTTATATAAAACTGATAAAAGGCTGATACGTCTGTAATTTCTAATATCTTCTTTATCACCTTTTTTAAATATTAATATTATTACTGCATTCTTCCAATCTTCTGGTACATCTTTATCATTTAGACATTTGGTATATAACTTTGCTAAAATTGTTTCTATTTCTTCATCTCCTTCTTTTAATATATCAATTATAATTCCATCATTTCCTGGAGCCTTTCCTTTCTTCATACATTTAATTGCATGTCTCACTTCTTCATTTGAAATTCTGGGCAATTCGGAAGATGTAATAGATATAGGAGGTACTTGTTTTTATTACGATATAATTCTTGATAAAAATCTTCTACCAATTTCATGATGTCATCTTTTTTTTTTAGTAATAATTCCATATTTTTTTCTTATTGCAGATATAAATTTCCTACCAATACCAAAATGCTGTTTAACATTCTTGAGACTTTTATTTTCTTCTACAGCTTTCCTTGCTATTTCACAGTTATACTTTCTTATATCATTTTCAACTCTTTTCCATACCATTTTACCGAATTCGAGATATTCAATTCTTTTTAATACATCATTTTTGTATATCTTCACATTCCTTCTTTTCTTCATAAATTCTCTAGTCTCAGTAGAAATTTTATTAGTCAATTGCTGCTTTTTTCTACCAGCTATTTTTGTTGCAGTTTTTAAAAGTGTATCAGTTATTTTCATGTTAATTTCATTCAAATTTGAATCATGTTCTAAATCTCCTAACACTTGAAACCTATTTGTAAGTTCTAATTTAAATTCATTAGAATGTTTCTGAATATTAGGAATATCAACTGTAAATATTGTTTTTCTCAATAATTTTTGTCTCTCTAGTTTTACATTAACACGTAACTTACACCTTACTAATCATTGATCACTTCCTGTGTTAAATTTATTAAGAACATTAACAATCTTGAAATATGTATTTCCTGTTAGTCAAAATATAATCCAATTCTGCTGTACCTTCATTTGGATGCTTCCATGTCTATTTCCTTTTAACATTTTTCTCAAAAAAATGAATTCATAATATAAAGTTTGTTTTTTCTGCAAACTCCACAAATCTGTGTCCTCTCTCATTTCTATTACCATAACCAAAATTACCTACAGCAATTTCATCTTTCATTTGTCTCCCATAACAATTTTAAAATGTTGTTTACTCTGATCAAAAACCTTTTGTACATCCATATAAAAATCTTCTACTACTTCATCACTATGAGAACTTGTTGGGGCATAAACCTGAATTATCTGCATTTGGTATCTGCTATTAAGTTGTATAACTAATCTTGCAACTCTGTCCGATACACCATCAATCTCCACAATATTGTTCTTCCACTTTTTATTTATAATGAATCCTACTCCACTTGTATTTACAATATGTGTGCCTTTATAATAGAGTATATGTCCACTTTTTAAATCAATTGATTCTTCACCTTTTCTTCTAACTTCACAAAGTCCAATAATGTCCCATTTAATATAAGACAATTCTTCTTCTAATTCTTGCAATCCTCCTTCACTTGAAAGTGATCTGCAGTTGTAAGTACCTAAATAAAAAGTCATCATCAAATGGCAGCCTGGGTCCACAATCAGGAGATTCTTAGCACCCTCCGCCTTCGGCCACCAACTGCTGCCTTGGTTGGTGACCTTACAGCCTCCTGGGAATAAAGGCCATGCTTTATTTTTGTCTGTCATAATTGTATATATGTATTGGAAAAAATATTTATCATTTACAAAAACATTAATTCTGCCTTATCAGGTACTGAGAAGAAAGACCATGGTGTTTCTTGATCTTAAACTCAGAGGTAAAAAGCCAATAAACTCACCACGCTGGCTAATGCGTGTTGGTGAGCAGCCCATCCATGTTTGTATACTATATGAATAATCACATAGTAATAACAGCTGCAATGACAAGAACATATGGAGTGGACATTAGGAATTTGCCCTGTTTAGTTCAAGAGGAATCAAAGGGTCTCCTTTCAGTTAATCGCAAACTCCTTTCTGCATGAGATGATTTCTTTTGGCTTTTTATCTCTGAATCTTTCTTCTCATTTGTCTTATATTCATACAAAAACATTAGTTGAGTAAATCAGGAAAAATATGGATGGAAATGATTATTTTTAATTATATATTTACAATTATGACCACAGAGCTAAATTATTACTCATGTTAAGAAAGAACTTTTAAAAAAATGAGAAAATAAGTAGTTTCTGGCAATTGCAGAAAGTGTAAAGAATCACCCGATTCTAAAATCAGGCTGATATTCAATGATATTTTTTAATTTACTTACCTACAAATGCAGATGACTTTTGTGTGTAAGAAATTAGTAAATTGGAAAAAAAAAGTAATATTAAACAGGAAGTTGTTAAACTTTGTAAAGTTAAAAGGAAAGGTGAAAAGGTAATAGATTTTATAAATGTAAAGAACAAGTGGAGTAGAATAAAGGAGGAAACAATAGCATTATAGAGTCTGTTGCATCAGGATAGCAAGGTTAGTTATTCAAATTAAAAGAAAATAATAAATGTAGATAATTTAGATTTAGGTCTCAACATATCCTAAGTGTAATCAAGAAGTAGGTGATTTTTACAATGGATAAGAGTAATAAATCACATGACCCTATTCTCGTAAGCTTGTAAGTTATAAACAATGAGGATTGCCAATTCCTCAACAAGCTTTGTGATAAATGCTTAGCTAGAGAAAGCATTTAAAATATCTCTGTCAGGACCCCCCCCCCCCAACCTCTGATCATGGTTTCATGCTCTTGCACTTCTGAGAGAGGTGCTAGATAGGTTCAGACACAGATCTAGTGTCTGAACCTACCCTAGCACCTCTCTGAGAAGTGCCAGAGCATGAAAACATGGTCAGAGGTTTGGGGGAGGGGGTCCTGTGAGAGATATTTTAAATGCTTTCTCTAGATAAGAATTTATCACAAAGCTTGTTAAGGAATTGGCAATCCTTATTGTTTATATACAGAATGTATTTCATCATGCCAAATGACATTTTAAAATTATCATGGATGCTATTAATACTAATATTTGGAAAAGAATACATTTAAAGATAAAGATACAGTGGCTACATCTAGCTATGTTGAGATAAATAAAAATGATAGATGCTTAGGAAGTTTGAAGACCAAGGGAAATTATATATTTTGAATACTTCCTATGAAAGAAGTGATAAATGAGATAGATATGGGAAAAAAAACCAAATATTTTAGCTAATTGAAATTTATTAATGTTCTTACTATATTAAACATAAGTTATTATTCTATTAGTAAGATTTAAGACACAAATCTTACTGTGAGAGTAAAGAAATAAAAACAATTTAAAATATACTAGAAATAGATACTAATAAAAATTATAACCACTTCTGTAAATTTAACATTTGCTAATAATTTCAAAATAATTATAGATATTGAAAATATTTCAAACTAACTGAGATCAATATCTTCCAAAAAAGCAACAAATACATCAGTAAATTTTAATTGAAGGAAGACAATTTATGAAGAAAAGAAGAATTGTTCTAAAAATGGGAAATGGATATCTGCAGTTTTGTAAAATGACATCAAAATAGTTAATAATGATATAAAATATTTAATTAGGCAAATTATAAGAAGAAAGTATAAAAAAAAGTACAAAGCATCACCTTGCGATTGAAAAAAAGTTATTTCAGGAATATGAAAAAATATAAAAATATTATTAAAAAGGAACATATTTTCTTGTTTAATTACTAAATCTTCTGAACTGACACATAATTTTAATGAAGAAGTAAGACATGCAATTAAATGTATTAAGAGAAAATCTAAGCAATAGACCAAATATCTAAATGAAAAAATATACCAATTCTTGAAAATATGTAAAGTAAAGTTGATAATAAAGAAAGGTATTAGAAATGATATTAGAATCTATTAGTCTTCTATCACTTACTCCTAAGTTTTATCAAGATAATCACAACTTGTTTCCAGTCAACTTTGTTTAGTAACTAGCCAATGTAAAAGATGGATTTAAATGTAGTCTTAGTACAATAGTTCATATCTAAATAATTAACAATATTATAGAAAATATCAGTGAGGTATCAAATTCAATTGGTAGATGACAAAAAGGCATTTGATTCTGTATTTCAATGGTAATTATAGTATTGACTCATCAAAACATAAAATCAGAGTATTTTTATACTCTGAGAAGAAATTTGCAACAGTAGTGATTAGATTACACAAAGGTTAAACTCTCCATACAGTAACACCATGCAGTGCAAGCCAGAATAAACAATGATTGCAAAAAAGATTTATGCATAAAATCCTTGTCTATTACCTACCTATCAAATATCCCCAGACTAATTTCTAGCTTGTGGCCTTCATCAGAGATGAGCCTTGGATCTGAGAGCACTGTACATAGAAACTAGTCTGGGGATATTGGATGAGTAAGCACTAGATAGGAATTTTATGCACAAACCTTCTTGTATCCATTGATTACTCTGGCTTGCACTGAGTGGTGCTACTGTATGGAAAGTTTAGCCTCTGTATAAAAAGCTTGTGTAAACATAAATAATGATGATCATGTGGTGTTTATTGATTAGATTATATGATGATACTAAGAAGACTAACATTGAGCAGGATGTATGTCTGTGTGGTTCCATATCTCCAAAACTTTTTATAATAATTTTTGAAAACTGTTGTGTAGTGTAAATGTGAAAATAAAAAAATAAAAATATGAAGATTTTTTAAATCATCACAATTTTGTAGATAATATAGTTATTTTGCAATTACATGCTTCAGAGCTTCAGGAAATATTGCAAAGAGTTATCCCATGAATGTATGAAACTAGCAATAACAATAAATGTTAAAAGATTATCCAATGACTTTTCTCAGAAAAAGAAAACAAAGATTGATAACTATGAATTAAAAAAGTTAATACCTACAAATATGTTAATCAAATTATTAATACATGTGATAATAAAATGGATAAAATTAACCAGAGGATTAAACTTGGATCAAATGTTTTTGATAAAAATAACTTTAAATTTAAAAAAAAGCATATGTATATGTTTGGAAAAATATATATATGTAAAAAAGTATTAATGCTTACTGAAGAATTTAAAACTTGGACAATTAAATGAAATGAAATACAAATATTTCAAACCTTTAGCAAAATATAGAAAGATATATATTGAGATTATTAACAAGGAATCACATGCGAAATAGTTGGGTTAAAAATCAAGCAGCATATTATTAACATCATAGAAACAATTGAGTATGTAGAGCTCTATTGCTAACAAGATGATTTACAGCTTAAACTGGATCCTAAGAGATTATTATGACCAAGAAGAGATTACATGTGAAGTTTTTGATGGAAAAAATAAGAGTTTGTTGGTATAATGTGCAGAAATGAATCTGTGGAAAAAAAAAAAAAACTGAATTAAACTTGTGAAGATCATTATTGCACAGTGAATTGAAAATGATTAAAAATATTGATGATAATTAAATCAATGTTACAATTTGAAGTATTATATTGGTGTTGAATTTTATTTAATATCTAAAATTATGTACAAATGCAAAGAATAATTATTTTTTTTATCATTTGGGAACATTATGATAAATAATATTTCATATATTATGTGTGAACACAGTCCTTATTCAAGAAAATTTAAAGCATGGCATTATTTATTTCATCATTATAATAAAAACTTTAAATAATCTAAATTTATATGAACAGTGTATGTAATGGCTCAGAGCCAGCTAACATTTAGTTCTTCAGGTAAGTTCAAATAAAGAGCAATTTTTAAACAGGCATGCAGTAAAATAATCTCATGTGATCACTGATTGCTGTATCTAAAACCTAGGTCAAAATTTGATATATTTTTGTAAAGTATAAAAAACCCACAATATTCCTGTTCAAGTATATACTCATATAATAAAATTCTTTGTGGTATATTCATTGCATATCTTCCTGATGTGTCTGTGATCTGAGTTCAAATTTACGCTGTATAAACTTGAAATATCTCTGATTCTCTATCTTTATGTATACATATATCTATTTATTTATATACACATTTCTGTCTACTTTTTATTTATATATGTCTCCATGTAAATATCTTCCTTTCTATCTATCTAGATAAGAATCTGTCAATCAGTTTGTTATCTACTCATCTGTCCTTCTGTCTGATAATTTATGTAAGTGGATATGTAATAAAATATCTATTTACACATTGATTAATATATTTGTCTATTGAAATTATCTAACTTCATATGTGTCTATGTATATTTCAATTTATTTAGCTTTTATTTAGACAATTATCTATCATCCTATCTATATAACTGCCCATAATTATATTCATTCATCAATCTGCTTATATAGAAGCTTATCTGTCTATCTATCTATCTATCTATCTATCTATCTATCTATCTATCTATCTATCTATCTATCTATCTATCTATCTATCTATCTATCTATCTATCTATCTATCTATCTATCTATCTATCTATCTATCTATCTATCTATCTATCTACCTATCCATCTATCTATCTATCTATCTATCTATCTATCTACTTATCTCCCTACCTACCTATCCATCTATCTACTATCTACTACTACTATCTCTTACTACCTACCCCTACCATCTACTACTATCTACTACTACTACTTCCCCCCCCCCCCCCCCCTTCCCCCCCTCCCTCTTCTTCCCTCCCCCCCCCCCCCCCCTACTACTACTACTCTACTACTATCTATCTATCTATCTATCTATCTATCTATCTATCTATCTACTATCTATCTATCTATCTATCTATCTATCTATCTATCTATCTATCTATCTATCTATCTATCTATCATCTATCTACTACTATCTATCTATCTATCTATCTATCTATCATCTATCTATCTATCTATCTATCTATCTATCTATCTATCTATCTATCTATCTATCTATCTATCTATCTATCTATCTATCTATCTATCTATCTATCTATCTATCTATCTATCTATCTATCTATCTATCTATCTATCTATCTATCATCTATCTATCTATCTATCTATCTATCTATCTATCTATCTATCTATCTATCTATCTATCTATCTATCATCTATCTATCTATCTATCTATCTATCTATCTATCTATCTATCTATCTATCTATCTATCTATCTATCTATCTATCTATCTATCTATCTATCTATCTATCTATCTATCTATCTATCTATCTATCTATCTATCTATCTATCTATCTATCTATCTATCTATCTATCTATCTATCTATCTATCTATCTATCTATCTATCTATCTATCTATCTATCTATCTATCTATCTATCTATCTATCTATCTATCTATCTATCTATCTATCTATCTATCTATCTATCTATCTATCTATGTCTGTCTGTCTGCCTTCTTATCTATCAATTTACTTGTTACTCTATATTATTTAATCATCTGCTTAAGCATTATACTTTCCACACTCAAAATCTTGACACAATCTGTTTCAAATATGTCACATACAGTACACGTTTAAAAAGCCAAAATATTTTTTTTTTACAATTTTATTCTGTGTAGTTAAAACATAATAATATTTGATATTTACTTTTAAATCACAAAATGCTTATTCGTTTATTTTTAAGACAAATATTGTTTTTGTTTTTATATTTAGTCACATAATTTTGTTTTCATATTGATAATTTTGGACTACTAATAGTCAAGGAACATTAGAAAATTTATTGAATCAATCCTGGTAAACATCAGACATATTAAATGTGAAAAATTCAATTTCTTTTAATCGACATGTGTTTGTTTTCTTAGATAAATATTCAAGATTGATGCTGTTAAATTATTGTATGGTTTTATTTTCTACTGTATTAAATTTTATTTTTATAAGCATATATTTTATTTATATCTAGCTTCTTTTTGTTTGCACATATAATAAACAATTGCATTTCGTTGTATATATATATTTATTTAGACTGTCTACCTTTTTTAAAACAAAATATTGGCTTCCTTTATAATTTTAATTATAAAATAGAATTTTTTTAAAAAATTAGACTATTTCTCGATTTATCTATAATTCCTTAGTTATCTATTTTAAATTAATCATCTGTCCGACTGTATTTCATCTTGCACTTTATTAATATTAACATCAGTCATTGTTCTTTTTGGCTATCTGTTTCTGCAATCCTCTGTCACATCTTCTCATCCATCTTAGAACCTCTTATGCCATTCAAACACATTCTATTTCTTCATAGCACCTTTATAACATGCGATTTGCAACAGTTGTTATGTTTCAGTGGAACAATTTTTGATTTTCACACCTGATATCAATTTACTTTGCCCAAAATTTCTATCACTCATTTTATAGCAATTTATTATCCTCTCAATACTAACAACTAGCTCTATCACCCTAAATTTTACACGGGTTAGCTTAAACATGTCCAAATACAAATACTTATGAGATTTAATTACAATTGGTAATGGGTAGCACCACTTGCCTATTCCAGAAAATAAATTATCAGTAATCCTGTTGAATGAAATCTTCCCATATTAAACTTCAGGATTATCAATTAAACATTTTCATGAGAAAAAGTCTACCTTTTCACAGGGATTTTTTTTTCAAATTTTTATTTTAAGAAGCTGCTTACAGAAAATGCAGAAAAAGCAATTAAGCATACCAAATTTGCTAATAACTCAAAATAAAATTACATCACTTCTCTCATTTCAAATCAAAATTTCCTTTTTCAATAATAAATCAAAAATATACACTCAATAATTTATGACAAAAAAATTGAGTTCTTATGATGTTCCAAATTCCCTTTACTGCAAATCTAACTATAAATTCAGCTTTGTTTTATCTTTTTCCAAATCCAGCAGTAAATTCAGGTAAATTTGATTTTTTTAATTGGAACTAAACTCACATAAATAGATTCAGGGCAATTCTTTGTCATTGCTTATATCTGCTTCAAATATTGCAGTCACAGATGTATGCAGATATAAACAAAGTATGAATCACATTGACTGTGAATTTGGTATAAAGTCATTGATGATTCTATCTCCAGATTGAATTTTTCTGCAGATGTCTTTATTACGTTTGGTAATAATTAAGTGGTCAAATAAATTTATACATTAAATAAATAAATTTATTATAATTTTCGGTACTTTAGTATTATTCAACCGATAATGTATTACACTTACCAATTTTTCTTCTGTTAGACATCATCTTTGATAACATGACAATGTTGTCATGGCAATCAAGTCACTGGCATGATTAATCCATGAGAGGGTCAATTTTTGGATTTTTTTGATCCGCGAGATTTAAAAATCGGAGAGAGGTTTGGGAAATTTTGTTATTTGTATGTCTTTTGTGATTTTGATATTCATGGCTTCAGACTGAAAAATACTAAAGAACCTAATTTTCTTTGGACAGAAAATTAAAAATATAATATACATTTTACTATTTTTATATTCCTTACATATTAACTGAAACACAGGTTTATTATATACCTGTATCTATATATGTAATATATAGGGTGTATGAGCACAGACTTTCACATGCTCCACCACTCTCCATACTATTCCATAACACTGATACACTTGAACACATATATTACATATTAAAAAGTATTGATTTTGATAATAAGTTTGATAATGGATAAAAGTGATTTATTAAATTTAAATTGTATTAAAGTTATAAAATCTAATATTGATTTACGTAAAAAAAAATGTGATAAATTCGATTACTTACATTGGGACTATTTGATAATTAAGAATAAATAATTTGAAAAACATTTATCAACATTAAAATAATAAATTGAATTAATTTATTTTTAAAAGGGATAAAAAATGACAAAGAAACATTAAAGTTTTTTTTTTTTTTTACATTTTATTAAATTATTATTGTTAATCATTAAATTCTTATATTTTATAAAAATTGTACAATTGGATTTTTATTTTGAAAAATGTTTTATTTGATTTTTTAAAATTATATAAAAATAATATATATATTCATAAGCAAACATATTTTAGATTTTTAGTGCTTTTTTTTTTTAGAATTTAGAATATTCTAAGATATCTCCCAAAGCAAAAACTTTCAGACCACTATCTCTCATTTTTATCACTTCAATCAGAACATATTATTAAAAAATGAATTAAAGGCTTCATGAAACATCTAATACTCAACATGAGAAATGTACCTCTGATATATACTTATTAATACAGAACTAATAATACATAATCATTAAAGATAATAAATCATTCAAGTGGTAAATTATAAAAAATGTACTGTCCCATTTTGTCAGAATTTGTTCTGTTTTTGGTTGTAAACTGGAACCATTTATATTTGTATTTTATAGTTTTATAAGGATTTTTGATTAGAAAATTTTTTTTAATAAGAGTGAACATTCAAAAACAGAGAGATGTTAACAAAGCATTATTCAGTATGATTAATAATTTTATTCCACATGATAAAATTAACTTCTATTCACTTTTCTATCTTTATACACAAGTAAACATAAATTAAATATATTCATTAAGGCTGTAGCCTCAATCACATGCATATAAAATGCGATAGTATGGACCTCTACAGGTCTTAAAACCACAAGCTTACTCTTGGAAGAGTAAGCTTGTGGTTTTAAGACCTGTAGAGGTCCCTACTATCGAATTTTATACGCATGTGATTGAGGCTACAGCCTTAATGAATATTATTTACGTAATGAATGTGCGTTTAAATAAAGTTATAATTATAAATTAAATATACAAATACATATCAATATAGTAGTAATAATATGAAATTTCTGATTAATAACTGGCTCAAGCACTTGTTATATCAAAGCAATACCATCTATTGGCAGTATTAATATTCCAGAAAAACCAATGTGAAATCATTAATATTAACATTTTCATTGTTTTTATAAAATTTTCTAAACTGGTATATGTTTTTATGCTACCATAGAGTGCCACTTTTGGGACTTTTCCTTGGATAATATTTGATTAGTATGTATGCTGTAGGTTATATTTCAATTTTGTTATAAATATTTCTCAATGAATGGAAAAATTGTATGTTTTAGTATCATTTTTTAAGATCATAGGAGTTATGACCTTCTTTTTAGCACCAGATTCATTAAATTGACAGATTTTATTTTATTCATTATGCTGAAATTGTATAATATGTTTCTGAATAACAATATCATTTTATGCATTATCAAAATTTTATTAATTAATAGTGTCATGTCAACAAAACAATAAAATATATCAATCATATCATTTTTTTTTTCAAAAGTCATTTATTTTAGTTGTTTTATAATAACAAAAAACAGCAACATGTTTATATAGTATTTTTCAACTTGATTTTTAGACTATCATAAAATGAGACCTTTATTTTATGTTCAAGAGTGTAGACACAACAGTTAAAAACAGTCACCTAAAGCTATTTTTAAAGTGACTTGCTTTATGCAGTATATAATTAAAGGCCCATTCATCCCCTTTAGCGAATACATTTTTTAAGAAAATTTACTTATAAAGAACATATAATAAAACACTGTAGAGATTCCAATCAGGTAATAGATTCATTAATGACTTTTTTATACCAACAGTTAATAATTATGTAATCCATGGATGTGTTGGCCACATTTATATAGACCAGAAAGTGTTAAAAACCATTTAACCATTTATAAAATGGATAAGTATAACTATTATGGACGTTTGTAAAACTCTTAATAAGAATCCAGTAATGTCTATGAAGATAGAGTACAGTTTTTCGGCAGTTGAATCTTGGGGAAAATTTTTTTTTTAAAACTTCTAAAGAAGTCTATTTTTATATTACAATTTTCCAAAGGTTTGATGGAATTTCTATTTATTGTCAAAATAAGAATGTTGATTTGAGACAATGAAGTTTCCAAAAGCACTAAGCAATTACAAACTTTTAATATAGTTTCACAGATGTGCATTTTAAGTGCAATATATAGATTAACAACTTTATATATATTTTCTGGTTTTTTTGTGAAATCTGGTAAAAAAATATGTAAAAAGTAAAAAAGCAAAATATATTTATTATGGTAATGTATGAAATCTATCATCCTAATAAGCATTTAATAAACTGAGCATAACAATTCCAAATAGTTTAAGGTAGCTTACAAAATTGTTTCATAGTAAATTTAACTATAATCCAATGAAGAAATATTTACTAAGGCAATAAACCTTTAAGCAAGTGCACATGCTTAAAGGTTTATTGCCTTGGTAAATATTACTTATGTAATACAATGAAGAAAGTAAGTCTATGGTCTGGAATAAAATTTTAATTCAATATATTATTTCCAAAGTTATTTTCAGATTAAGGAATGTTTTCAAATTCTTTACAACTTTGTGGAAGATAATTTTGTAATTGTTTTTATTTGAATGCATTATGTCAAGAAAATTTATAGTTTTCATTTCCTAAGAAAATTTTAAGATTAAATTTCTATCCACCTTTACATTTTTGATGTTGAGATGTGTTAGTAACTATTATGCTCACACATGTTTGAATACAAAAGGAATAATATAAGTATATGTATGTGAATTAATTTATACAATTATAGCTAGACAATTCTGTTATACTTTAGAGTAATTGCAGTAAGAATGCTAAAGTCAGGACCAGTTCATGATGATAGTATGACTTACCACAATAAATACTTAAAAAAAATTGTAAAAGAAAAAAATTAAATTAAATTAGTCAGCTACAAATGCAGAGAAAGCAGAGTGAACTAATTATATTGAAAATAGAACCTAATCATTGATAGGTTCTCATATTTTTTTAGAAGTCAGTAAAAATAATATTGTTACATTATTGCTTATTAATTATTTGCAATTAAATTTTATATCAACAATTTATTATCTGCGAATGTATAATTAGCCTAAATTCAGTACCTATTAATCAGGTACTAAACCCAGTATTTCTCTATGAACAACATCCTTTGTTAATTGTGATAAATGTTACATATATATAATTTATGTATGTATACTTATATATTTTATGATATTCATATTGTTTTTTCTTTTATGATTATAGTGCACAGCGCCAAAAAATACATTAGACTAAATGGGCAAACAACAAAGAAACAATGATTATACATTTCACAAAGTCTATCAAGAACACATAAGCAAAATTATTTACATATAAGTAAAAAAGTTTAAAACATATACATATCAATGTATTTAAATTTATCATAATCAAATCAGTTTTTATCTAGAAAACAAGATATGTATTTGAAACTAGCAATGCATCAAAAAATGTTTTCCTTTTTGTTTTTTTATGATTTTAATAGCAGAATATTTTACACGTTTCGCGATTATTCGAGTGGGAAAAAAAAGTGAATTAAAATAAATCTAAATAAATAAAATAAATTATATCAGTTGCATATATTTATTAGCGTAGTATTTAATAAAATAAAGTTTTTTTGTCACTTTAGTGTTAGAATAAATAAATAAAACAGTATGTTTAATTGAAGTGTTTTAAAAGTTTACTTCCAAATCATTTCTGTTAGTGATCAATTTTAAAGGATTTTATTTTAAATCAATGAAAAGAAATAAATTAGATTCAAGGAAAATAATAATTCAAGTTTATTAGCATCAAAGGAAATAAAATATTAACCAAATCAGTTATTTGTCGATATTAAACATGCTTTTTATTAAATAATAAGCTTCAAAATTTTCAATGTGTAGAAAGATAATCTAAAATGAGGTTGCTAACATAATAATCAACAAAACAAATTCAAAAACAAATGTAATTTTAAAAATTATTATAAACCATTGAATGTTAATATATATATATTGCAATGTACAGTAGATACATCAATATTCAGTACCAGAGGAAACCACTGCACTTATAACATAGAATATTTAATCAAAAGACTTCAAATGAGAGTTTTCTCATGATGATTTTAATTATAAACACTTACAGAGTTATGACAATACTAGTAGATGTTTAAAAATTCCTCTAAGTTGCAGAGAACAAAAAATTCTTTAGCAGCATCAATTAGCAAAGCAGGCAACAGCAAACAAACACTAAAACTAATCTAATAACAAACAAAATAAAGTCTACTAACAGTTCAATATAATACAGTTCAAGTACTGCTTCTTGATAATGGCATTCATCATATTTGACATCAGGCAGCCTTTAAATATTAGCATAACTTTTTTATTAATAATTCAGTACTTCTCTCTGAAAACTATTACTAAGTAATTCTTATTATCTATCTGATTCTATTAGATATGTGTTAGCTCAGTTAAGATGTACACATTTATTTTCCTATTACCTTAAGGAATAGGTGGTCCTAAAATAAATTAAATTAACTAGAAAAGTTCACAATGTGCATATTATTACAAAATTAGACATATACACTGTACATTTAATCCATACACCATATTAATAGTAAAACATCACAATAAAAAAATTCTAGCAAGAAAAAGTACAAAGTAAAATACAATTTATGGGGAGAAATTTCTCTACACAGAACAATGTCAAAGTCATTTATAAATATCTCAAGCAGGAATAAAATTTATTGCAGAGGTAAACAATATATATAGATTTCAAAGCAGCAGATAAAAATATACAGGTTTATTTATAAAATGCATATGATACATATACTAATCTTTCATTTTAAATGTGTATGTGAAATAAATGCAATAAAGAGAGCAAACTGTCTAATAGTTTTGGGCACAAGAAAATTAATTTATATATATATATATATATATATATATATGCATATCAGAATTAAAACACATACCACCTATATTTCCATTAATTTTTAAATACATTGTTCAAATTATTTTCTATGAATAACTTTAGAGATCTTTTATTAAAATAATTTTACCATATTCAAATACTAAATTGTTCTTATATTCTTTTTTAAAACTTTTTCTTTAGGAAAAAAATGTTTGAACCTAATTAAATTTTGATATTAAAATCACCTCGCTATTTGAAAGTCTTTAGGAGGGGAAAGAACTTGGGAAACAATGCTGAATTTTTTTATCTTAAATATTTAAAAGTATATAATGATATATATATATATATATATATCAAATTCTAAAACTAAATCATATGTTATAAATCTAAGTATTAAAAGTAAGTTAACAAGAAAAGTAAATAAAATAAATATATAAAATTATATATCTTAATTATAAATTTTCTATTATCTTTATATATTACTAATTTGGTAACTAGCATTATAATAATTTATTAAATCATTTACAAAATAAATAAACTGGCTTCTTTAAGACCAATATATAACTGAGAGGAGATATTTTTTATGAAGTTAATAGTTAATTTACACGTGTACATTTTTATATAGGCATGATGAAATAAACCTCTTTGTTCATTCACTTGTAAAATCTTTCCATGGATTGTTTTCAAATATTTGTCAAAATCAGAATTTATTTTTGAAGGTGGGATTTCCATTAATAGTTTAACTATTGAGAAATATGTCTGTTTCATCTGCAACAAATATACGTGAAGTTATTGGCAAAATATTAGATCTAATTCAGCATACAGAGTTGACATGCTGATGATTATGGGCTCCATGTTTTGGAATAAAGTTCTTTAGTGGCTTCCAGCCACACATGATTAGGTGCAGTGCTTTCATATTCAAGGCTCCTCACTGATGAAGGCCACAAGCCAGAAACTAGTCTGGGGATATTGGATGAGTAGGCACTAGATAGGAATTTTATGCTCAAGCCTTCTGGCATCCATTGATTACTCTGGTTGGCACAGGGTGGGACTACTGTATGGAGAGTTTTGCCTGTTATATAAAATGATCAGGTATGATGGATGGTGAGTAAGAGGCTATGACAAAAGTAAGTCACCTGTTTTATATCATTACTAGTTTTGCAAAATACATTTTTTCTTAAATTAAATAGGCTAATAATTATTTTAATTGCACACATTTTAGATAAGTAACCAGCATATTTATAGACAACTCTAACTATTGTAATACAAAAAATATTTTTAATTGACATTTTAAAATATTTATAAAGGTTGAAATAAAATTTAAAACCAATCAATTTTTCAAGAATTTCAATTAATAAAAAAATCTATTTAACAAAATTTTCTTAATTAGTATTTAATTAAGCTTTTTATAACATAATTTTTAAAACAAATTTTGTTGCAATAAATTTTGTTTTATTTTTTTTTATAATCATATTTTAAAAAATTGCCTTCATTTTGTTTTAAATACAGAAATTTATCAATGCATGTGTATGCTTAATAAGAACTAAATTTAATAACAAATATCTAATTTGTGGAAGTTGAATTTTTATTTACATTTTCCAACTAGTATATATATATATATATATATATATATATATATATACTATATATATATATATAAGTATATATATATATATATATATATATATATATATATATATATAACAAAAATACTTATATATCCATGAAATAGTTTAATATTTCAATCAGAGGACTGGTTTTTATCAGAAATAAATAAATATATACAGTAAAATGGTGAAAAATCACCATTTTATTATATATATATTTATTTATTTCTGATGAAAATGAGTCCCCTGGTTGAAATATTAAACTATTTCATGGATATATAAGTACTTTTTTTTTGTTTGACATATATATTTCATTTGGTTATATGAAGAGATTTGGTAAGTTGATAAGTTTGATATAAAAAATATAAATTTTATTTTATTAATTACTAAGCCACACATTCAATATGGAGTATATGTGACAAAGCATGACTGAACTAAAATGAGCAATGATATTCACATTCTTGTTTGCAGATAAATTAATGTGGCTTCTAATTTTAATAAATTTTGCATGTTTGCATATGTGAATACATGTATGAAAATCTGTCAAAAATTAACTATGATGTTGAATTAAATGACCAGTATCTGCTAAGAAAAATGCAATTGGTTCTCATTTTTATAGCATTTTTGAAGTCGATTATGTGCAAGGCTTCCTTGATTTTACCTTTTTTGTTGTAGCTTTTAAGGTAGATAACTCTAGCACCAGAAAATTTAATAGAATGACCAGTGTTTCTTTTTCCATGGTCAATGAACACTGAACTTAAGCACTGTTGGATTTAACTGTGTTATATAGATGAATATGTAGGGTAATTCTCAATTTCAAGTTTCCATGAATTGGATACATGAATAAAGATACACTTATAAAAATGTGACTCTTCTGCTAAATTATTACCATCACTCTCTTCCTAATGAGTGTTGGAAAAAATGTTGATAAACTTAATGGATTCTGAGCAAATGTAAATTTCTTTGTGCTTTTGAAGAAAGCATTCTAGTTAAAAAAACAACAACAATGAATTCATTTACTTAAATTTGAGTGAATGGACAACTATAAAGAATAGAAGTCAAAAGGATAAATTCATTTCTCACATTTTTCAAAACATAACAATAAGAAACACATTTCTGAGTGTTTAAAAATATACCCTTCTGCATCTATTATTCCACAGACTTTTGCTAATATAAAACTTCCTAAGAAAAAGTACCCCATTAAAGATAATGATTGACCTTGACAGTGCATATTATAGCCATGCCAATTAGAAAACATTTGAATTAGGCTTGGGGATTTTAACTATTACATCATTTTGTAACTTCATCAGTACTAACAAAACACAAAAATTCACAATGGATTTAGAATAGCTTCCTTTGATGTGATTGAGCTATATGAATCCATCAATAGAATTTTGCCAATTAATATACAATACATATTAAATTGCAGCACAATTAGTGAGAAAAGGCCAGTTAATTACGGATGTGTTGTGATGGATTAGTGCAATTTGCCAACCAAATTTAAGAAACATTTACCATCATCACAAAATGATTCATGGGCTTATCTGTTAGTGGCACGATATGCAGCCTAGTAGTAGCCAACATCAAAAAAGACCTTATCCTGCCTTTCTTACATTCTTATAAGGATGGGATATATATAAGATATGTGAATGGAGTCTTTATATGTGCTCCCACTGAACTGAGTCCTAAAATATTTGAAAAGTTAAAACAATTTCCTTAAATCAAATGGACAATGGAGAAGAAAGACAATATACATTCTATTAACCCTCCTGTATTCTGACAGATTTCTTTGTTCTCATGATTAGAATCATGTATTTTTAATTTTAATAGACATATTTAATTATAATTATTCTTTATCTGGGAAATTATTTATAAATTATAATATGTATATGAATATTTATTTTAGAGAGTGTTGATTGTATCTGTTTTAAACAGAGCCATCACATAGTTTAAATGTCAACTATCACCCTATTGTATATTGTGTGTGTCCAGAAATGGAGGGAGGGGGCTGATGTTATATTTGCAAGATGATTTATTGAGTTCTATGTTTTAGGGAAATATGATGTATAATTATAAGATACTTATTGTTTGTATCTATGAATTCTTATAGATGAGTATTTATTCAAGAATTGTTGTGTGTGATGTGAAGTCAGCTATCCTAAAGATGCTGACAGAATACTCAGATGGTTGATAATTGAAATGCTCTTCACATGTGTAGAAAAATTGTGAATAAAAAATAATAGATCCCAATCAATAGAATTTTTTGATGCCTCTTAAAATAAAACTAATGATTCATCAGGAACTAAGTTCTGTTGCTGATAAAGACAGATTTTTATAATTCTCCTTTTTCTACCTCAAGCACTTATGTAATTGAAGGATATGGTCATTATGGTATCTACTGTCTCCACATATATGCCTATATTAAGTGTGATAGTAGTATTGTATATTTGCATCATATTTCCATTGTTAAATACTTGCACATCAATACTGATTTCAATTTCCTTCTTTTTTAATTCATGCTTTCAAAAATTAAGAAAGCAATGATGGGAACATACTTCTTAGTCTAATTAGTACATAGTTATTGTCTTTACTCAATGCAGAAAAAACACCAATGAAATGGTTTGGGCCTCCATTTCAAAAACACAAGAGCTTTACCTAGCGAAGATTGTATGTTAGGCAGCCGTATTTAAAGTTTCCTTTTTCTATAGGCAGAAGTGTATCTAAAATATGGTCTAAAATGATTTGTTTCACATCGTGAACTTAGGTTGAGATACTAGTAGATTATTCATTATATAATAATAATAATAATAATAATAATAATAATAATAATAATAATAATAATAATAATAATAATAATAATAATAATAATAATAATAATAATAATAATAATAATAATAATAATAATAATAATAATAATAATAATAATAATTTAAAGTTGTAATTATAAATTTATTAAACCACATTGATTATGTAAGTAATATTTACTGAGGCTATAACCTCGATAATATGCGTATAAAATGCGATAGTAGGGACCTCTACAGGTGTTTTAAGCACAAGCTTACGATATGGAAGAAAAGAGGAAAACCCTTCTTTACTTCAACCTACTTTCTATTTAAATAGCTGAAGCAGTTAGATCTGCGAGGTGAAGCTATTCAATACTTCACTGATTAAGTCCACATTTCTTATTACACATTAATACTCGCGAAATCTTTCGATTTACAACGAGTCAATGGAAAGATTTTATATTTAGAAATCTATTACAGTAATTTAAAGTTGTAATAATAATAATAATAATAATAATAATAATAATAATAATAATAATAATAATAATAATAATAATAATAATAATAATAATAATAATAATAATAATAATGATTATTATTATTATTATTATTATTATTATTATTAAAAACAGTAGTAATGGTAAAACAGGAGGCACTAGTAGAGCAAAGATAAATATTATAAATCCATTTTTCCTAAACACAAATCCATAGCTGGTCAAATTTAGCTTATACAAATTGTTGAAAAACAGAACCGATAAATTCCCTGGTGGCTGATGAGATATCAATATCACTGCATCCGATCTTGTTGAAATTAATCTCACACAGAAACAAAGTTAAGTAAAACAGTTGAATGGTGGCAAGTTTTTTTTTGGAAATGCAAAAAGATAGATAGATAGGTAGGTAGATAGAATTATCTCAAATACATTCTAAAGAAGAGCAATGTTGATTGCTTACATTGGAAATATGTAGCAAAAAATAAAATACAATGGGTTTAAAATAAGATGTAGTCTTGAAATATTAAAAAAAGGGTTTTCATAAAAAGTTAAAAACACAATCACATATATTTAAAAAAATATAATAATGCACCTGCAAGTTCTGTATGTGCATATATTTGTAATTCATTTATTATTTTGAATAGTCATTAAAACTGTTATGTTGTATACTACTACTATTAATAAATATTTTTTGCTACAGGACCGATTACCTAATAATATTTTTTTGTGTTTATTTTAAAACCCATAAAATAGTTGTGCCAGTAAGTATATATATATGATAAAAGATGGCTTATATGATTTTCAAATGAAAGATGTGAAGAAATTTCTTTTTCTTATTTGCATGTTTATTTACTATTATCATAACATTGATATTATGACAAGAATTCATTTGCATTTGCCTGTATAATGAAAATTGTCTCTTAAATCTAATTACATAGTTTATAATTATATCCAAACGATGGCGAATGATGTCAAAGATATGATAGCGATATTTATAAAAAAAAAAACAACAAACAAGTCTCATATTGATAAATCTGAGAAAAATTATCGCATAGATATATAGATTGTGTGTGTATATATAGACATACACACTATATATAATTATCATATGACAAGTCTCTAGAGTGCAGTCATTTATCAATTTTATTTTAAAATTATATATATATATATTATCATAGCAATCTAACTTTTACATATATATATATATATATGCATATAGAAATGTTAAAAATAGTTTTGCTTAATTAAAGATGTAAAACTGTTTTGCTGAAAATTTACAGTTGCATGCTGAGTTCCATTTCCTAATAAATTTCTTAGAATCATTGACGATTACACTGGTTTTATTATGCTGTAAAAAATTTTGAAAATTAACTAAAGTAATATATTTTATTTTTATTATATAAAGTAATATTTTTTTAAAATTTAAATTATATATATATATTGTTTAATCATTTAGAAAAAAAAACATTTAAATGATATCAATAGATATATGCGTGTATTGTTATAATATTTATCATTGTAATCTTTATCATTTGTGATGTTGAATTTAATGAAAAGTATAAAGCATTCTGAAAAAATATGATTGGTAATCCCGTTTTATTCAATGCATAGCTTATTTGTAAATTCCTTTTTTTTTTTTGGTTATTTAGACATAGTTGAAAGAATGAAAAGACTGAAGTGGAGTTGGGCTGGACTGGTTGCTAGAAGATGTGATAATAGATGGACAACTGAAATCTTAAACTGGATTCCAAAAAATTGTAAAAGATCCAAAAAGGGACCACATGTGAGTTGAATGGATGGTAATAAGAAAGTGTGATGTGGAGAAGAGAGGTTAGAGATTGGAGAAGATGGATTGAACTTGGAGAGACCTTTATCCTGCAGTGGATTGATAATGGTTGAGAGTAATGATGATGATTAGTATTTTTATTGACATTATTCATGTTTCTTGTTTTTGTTTTAATGTTGTCATCTTCCCTGTTTAATAGTGTATTCTGTAATTATTGCTTTGAATACACATAAACAGTAAAATTTTGTCATTACTATTAGTAGGAATATAGATGTATTTAATAGATTTTAATCCACCATATATTCTTGAACCATATAAATAAAAACACTTTAAAAGACAAAACATCTCTTAGATATTTTTGTATTTCTGGTGTTGATTCCTAGAATAATTTATTGCAGTGGTAGTGTCAGAATTTAAAACACAAGTTCTTCAGTTTAATTCAAGTATAGATGGATATTTGTGGCATCCATTTATATTAATCCTAAATATTGGATTTCCCTTAAAAATTTTATAGCAACTTATTATTAATAGTAGTAAGATTTGGAAAATTGTTATCAATAAACACTTAAATTATTTTATTTACAAACTAGACCTGATCTGTAAAATAGGTATACAGATAATATTAAATCTGGAATATAGTAATGGGAAGAATTAAACAATTGAATTAATCAAAAGATTAAACAAGCCATACTTTGGAGATCTTAAAAGCTATAATTATGTCAGCTCCAACTCATTGGTAAAATGCCACATTATATCATTAGACTAGGAAGTCAGTTCAGTGTGGTATTTTGTAAATCTATGGGGTGATTATATATATATATATAAAATTATAATATCCGTTATAAAAATATATATAATATATGTGGCCATACACAGCTTATGGAAATTTTACGTAACATTAAAAATTTGAAATTCAGTTAAAGCTGCCAAGAATTACTATGTAATTGAAAGTGCTACTAAAGAATTTATAAAATATAATTTTTTTTTTACCGTTGGATTTTTTGTTTATATTTTATATATATGTTGTAACGGAATATAATATCCCGTCACATTATTTTAAAATTAAAATAAAAGACCATAAATAAAAATTGATTTATTAAAAAGAAAAAAAAAACTTAATTTAAAAACTGTTTAACGTATATATAGATCGCATGATGGACAACTTTAAAAACTTTTAAAAAATAAAAATATTTGAAAGTATTTTTTTTGTAAAAAGTAAAGATATAAAGATTGATATTTTAAAAATAGAAATAATGTTGATTTCTATAGTCTTAGAAAATGGAAATGATTGTCATATTAATTAAATGATTGTTCAAAAGCAAATTACCTCGTGAGGCATGTAAAATAAATTAAATGGTCAGATAAGAGAATACAAAGGAATTAAATGACCAATCCAAACACGAAAATGACAGCACTGACTATAACTGAAACACGAATGGATTAGTGACGTCTTGCTCGTTGAATCTCAAGATCTAATGATAAGAGACTAAAAAAATATAAAAGCCAAATTATTATTATAATTGTTATCTTAGAGCTGACTATGAATAGATCGTTATAACTAGCTATATTGCAGATTTTCACGATGTGGAAGTCTGCAATAAATTTAATTTTCCGGATAAACCAGCTGAGGCCTCTGGATGACAGTTCCTGACCAAATGCATGGCAAGTCGCAGTTTCATTTCAAAGAAGGACAAAATCTACGAAAGTGATCACGAAGATGGACGTCTCAATCTATTAAAACCGTAAAGTATGAACTATTGTGTCTATCTAATAAGAACTTTCCTAAAAATGCAAGTAATTAATAACTGAAAATAAGAACTCTTATCTGACTTAAAGAATGCAAATTCAATTATTGATATTTTTTATGTAGATGTTTAAGCAATCATTTCCATTTCATTTTTTTTTTGTGTGTGTATTATGTTTTAACTAAAATGTATTAAATTTAAAGTTGGGTGTAGATAGCTGCATGGATAAAGATTAATAACTATGTTTAAATTCGTTTATGTTTAATTTAAGGGATTTTAATTTCAGCCTATTTGTTTCGTGGTTGTGTCAGTGCTAGTGGAGAGATATATAGACGTTTATATTTATGTAATGTGAAGCGTGTTTAGCATACAGGGCAACGTGTCCACCTGAATGCATGACCCCAAAGAGGCAGTCATACCGTTGCAATGGTTGCAGATGTATTTCCTGCACCATTAACCCCTTCTAGCTCTATGGACAGGGATTTATAAGTCAGCAGAAAGATCGCTCTCCCCCATACATAGCACTCTTTAAAATATATATATATATACATGATTCCTTAGTCTGACAGATGCACTTTCCTGTTCTAGACACGGATCATTTCCTTCAAATAATATCACGCTGTCAGATGCACATTTCTGTCTGCGTGATTTTATGCTAGCATCTTCATATTGCATTGATTGCTACTATATATCTGGAAGCAGGCATTGGGTTGACTACGAACTTTTAGTCTGAGATTGAATGAATGTTTTGATAAGTTTTAAGTGAAAAAAAAATCTATGTAGACTATCTATGCTCGACATGCTAAAGTAAAATATAATTTAAATATCTATCTGTACGATCTATTTAAAATAGTAATTTAAATTTAAAAAAAAAATATTAATGTAAAAATCTAAAATAAATGTATTCCTCAATTTTAAATGTGCGTTAATAAAAATCTATTTGTGTGTTAATTACTGGCAGTGGCTTCTTTTATTTTATTGTTCTAAATATTTAATATATACTTCAAGAATAGAAATCTATTGAAACTTATAAATGTTTTAAAATCTCTGCTACTCTATGAGCTAGTGACCTTGGGCAAACGATCGGAATCCAAATATATAAATTAATATATATATATATATATTTTTTAAACTTAACGTACCTGCCTACTATATAAATTTTCTAGGTTCAAATGCCTAGTGGCGCCCTGTAGTTCAGATTACGTAAGCCTTCTCCCCTGATCGTTAAAATATATAATCAGTACAGAAAGTCACAAATTGCATAACTTGCTTTAAGATTGTAATACAGATATTCACCATAGAGAATGTACCAATAACTCAACAAGTTTCAATTTATAAGTGACAAAAGAGAAAATATTTAACATCTCTATCCATAAAAATCCTCATTCTCAGACCGACCAGTTTCAATATATTGGCTCACCTCAGTGAGAAGCTAGGACTTCAGATAGTAGATCTAAAATACCAACTCAAAAGCCAGCACTTATCTAATACATTACTATTAATTTGAAAATCTGAAATTTTCATACATGTAAATGTCTTTAAATCAAGTTATTTAAATCAAATAGCTATATGGGTCTAAAAGCAGTTCTGTTTCACCATATATTAATCTCCTCAGCAATATAACATTGGAAAAAGCCTCAAAGATAAAGTTATAGTAATCAATATAGCCAGTCATAAATAGTGTAATTTGCTTTAAGCTGGTAATACAGATATTCACTATAGGGAGTGCACCAATAGCTCAACAAGCTTTAATTTATAAGTGCCAAAAGAGAAAATATTTTAAATCTCTTGACATAAAAATTCCTATTTTCAGACTGATCAGTTTCAAGCTTTTGGATCACCTCAGTGAGGAGTAAACTAGATTTAAAATACCAATCTAATGTTATCAATACATGGATAAATTAAAGATGAGACAATTTTGTATATTCTAATAAAATTACAGTATAAGACAATAATAAAAAAAGATTATTTTAAAAAAAAATTCTTTAAGATTTAATAATAAAAATTATTATTTTAGATCTAGTGTCTGAAGTCCAAACCAATAGGTCTGATGATGGAGATTTTTATGAATAGAGGTTTTAAATAATTTTATTTTGGCACTTATAAATTAAAGCTTGTTGAGCTATTGGTATGCTCGCTATAGTGAATATCTGTATTACAAGCTTACAGCACGTTATGTAATTTGTGATTTGCTATATTGATTATTATAAATTTACCCTTGAGGCTTTTGGTGATGTTTTATTGCTAAGGCTATTAAAATATGGTGAAACTGAACTGTTTTTAGGCCCATATAGCTATTTGGTTTGAATAGCTGGATTTAAAGACATTTACATGTCTGAAAAATTCAGATTTTCAAATTAATAATATCATATTAGATAAGTGCTGGCTTTTGAGTAGGTATTTTAGATCTAAATGTCTGGAGTCCTAGCTCCTCACTGAGTTGAGCCAAAAGCTTGAAAACGATCAGTCTAAGGATGGGAATTTTTACAAATAGAGATTTTAAATATTTTCTCTTTTGGCACTTATAAATTAAAGATTGTTGAGCTCTTGATATGCTCCCTATAGTGAATATATATATTCTAACTAATTATAAAATTTAAGGTGAAAGATTTTCACTAAATGAATAAATTAATATTTGAGATTTGGGCCATTTTCTAACCAAATATAAAATTTAATGTGTCCATTTAACTAAAAATTATTTAATTCACTAAATATCAGCCTTTTTACAGCTACTGCACATGCGCTTTAATGAGTGTTAAATAATAAATGAATACTTTTCAGTGCCCATACAAGATATAGCATTTAAGAAAGAATAAAATGAATCCACAATGAATCCACTTATTCTTTCCGAACCCAAATGTTTATATATGGGCAAATCTTAAGTACTGGCAAATAAAGCGTGAAGATAGATCATTCACTTGAAATTACGGTTCGCGTTGTCTGACTTAATGACATCGACGAAATTAGTGCATTATAAATTAACGACAGATGCCTTTCTTAAGTATCAATTAAATATGCAATGCATCAATTATATATATTCTAGTATAATAAATATAAATCAAATAATTTCTAAGTATAGATTTAATACAATAATTTCTCAAGTACCATGTATCGACTAAGGTATGTATAAATTAAATATAATCTCCTTCGTGCGACCGCGTTACCAGCCAATTGTAACCAAATAAAATCAATTCAAACAAACGGAAAAGTTATTCTTTATTTTACCAACTTTATCAAAACCTATTGAATTAATATAAAACGTATTTTGCAATGTCTCGATCGGTCATCCACATTGAATTTCAAACATAACTAAACGATTCGGAGAGCTTACAAATATCATATATATTATTGGATAGTTTAAGCTAATTATAACTTTATTCTAACCAATGAGAATTTTATTCAAATGATCGCACATCTACGTCATGGATTAATTATGCCATATTCAAATCTATATGGTATTTACACACTTGCAGACAAATTGTATGCCAATTACAACATTTTAAGAATGGATCGATGAATACTTCATCATTCCCAGTTGACACTATTTCTGAGGCCTACTGAGATGATGATGATGATACAGAACATCTATAAGCTTAATTGCCAGGGCACCAAATTGCAGCTCCAATAAAATATAAAGGGTAAATCTCAATTCAATACTCTTAGTAATAATATTTCATGAATGGGTTAATACACAATCGATTTAGAGAACACTGAGAACGCATTAAAATTGACTATATTAATATCTTTAAGAATTCCAGGTTATTCTCAGCGCATTCCCCATTCACTATGATTAAAGCTACAATTAAATTTTATTCTAATTATAAAGTTCTATATTCATCTCCACTTTCCTGATCCACTCCTCCATCATCTTTACATCCATATATCTATTACACTATTATTTATTCTATCATTAAACCCTACATTTTTATTTACTTTTACTAGCTCATTTCCTCTCATTATAATCTCTTCTCAGGGTTTTTCGAATAATTAGGTATGGAAATCAAATAAGCTGCCATAGGTTATTGGTGATAAACACTTCTCTCTTGATCGCCTCCAGGGTGATCTCGGTTGTCTTTAATGCAGTTTAATATCAATTTACATTAAAGATGGAACATTTAAGCTTATTAAATCTTTATAAACACGTCATAAAACATAGTCGTAATTATAACAAAATTATATAAAAATAAAATGCGTTTAGAGGGTTTGAATACAACGGATGGAGAAAGGATTTTATGCCCACCCTCTGTACTCGCTATCACATAATACTATCTCTATCCACAATTTATAATTCAACCATATTAAATTATTTGGTAATTTTAAGCATTTGAAATTAACCTTTTACATAGTTTTACTAAATATCAGTTACGTATATGATACTTCAAATATTCATAATAATATATCGATGTATGATTGGATTGGAAATATCTAGACAATAATAACCCACAAAAACATGGAGACACACCCAAATTTTATTCAAAACAAATAAATTTTATTTGACAAGCTATAATTCAATACAAAAACATATACAATACATTATATCTACACTTTCTTTTTACCTTAAATATAGTAAATACCAATTTCTTCCCGTTTTCAATGCTTTCTCTTTTTATTACAGATATATTGTAGAAAATACATAGTCGATTTCTCCCCTAATTAAATTTAATAATTTTAATTAACAAATCTAAAGTTGATATTCCCTCGCAAATTTCTTGATCTTATCCTATCATCCTGATTAAATATTCTTTTGCCCTAATCTTTACAACAGAGATATCTTAAAATAATAGCAAGACTACGTCAGTGCAAATAAATTGGCATTAAGATCAAACATCATCATAGTGCACTCACTATGTTCATGTTCTTGTAACAATAATATTTTAACAATACTACCTTTCCAGCGAAGTTCTCAGCTGGCCATGTAAATATTTATTAAATAAATTTATATACGCATTGCTCATGCACAATCATTCGTAAGTTTTATTTAACCCTTAACAGTTATTAACTTAATTATTTTTGGCTCGAATGCTAAATCAAATCTACAAAAACAATATTCAAATACACCAATCGCACATACATTATCTGCATTCATTCTGTCATTAAATTGAGTTTGCGACCTGGTATCCAATACTTATAATAATGCTTATCATGGTTATCCCCTCATACACACGTAAGGAATATCAAATATTAATATGAGGCAGGCAATGACCCGAATAAAAGAGAACATTTTCACTAAGGTTGAGATATGCTAGGATTTTTATCGCTAGTCATATAAAAACATAGGTATACCAAATACCTCTGGCCATCAAAATAAGAAACCTTCTTACGGTGTAGAGAATACTCAAGTGGGAAAACTCTTCCACTGGGTTCAAATACTTTATGAATATAGCATAAATCTTAGTGAGTTAAACTTCATTGAGTTTGTGGAGATCTTTGTCTATCCACACACATACAGGTTGAAACATCAAATTATACAAGTAAAACTTTCACAAGTTTAATATTCTTGCAAATTAGTGTACTGGAACATGAGCCCATAAATTTTCCAAGCATAAATCAGCTTG
Source organism: Epiperipatus broadwayi (assembly GCA_028023455.1). Classification (NCBI taxonomy): domain Eukaryota; kingdom Metazoa; phylum Onychophora; class Udeonychophora; order Euonychophora; family Peripatidae; genus Epiperipatus; species Epiperipatus broadwayi. The sequence continues at coordinate 228,996 of JAQFVV010000304.1, forward strand.
TTTCTGGCCTTAACTTTATGATAACAATAATAATAAGTAATAAGAAATGTGCACAAAATTCTCAAAACTATTTCCATGCACTTTTATAAAACAATAAAAATAAAAATGATGATGATACTCACTAGACAAGCAATTCATTTATATGTCTAAGCATTTGATAATAACTTCTGATGCTAATAATAATCTCTTAATTGTTCCTTTTTTTTTTTTTTAAATTGAGAAAAAAAAATGTTTGTAAAGCACTTTAAATAAGGCATATCAGTTCTACCCCTAAAATGCCCATAATAGCAAAAGCACTTCAATAAACATATATAAAATCATCTGAAATCAATTTCTACCCCCAAAATAATACATTTATAATTTTAAAGTAGATGATATACATAATACACTACAAAGAAAGATTCTTTATATATATATTAAATGTCCTACACACACCTTTTGCTCTTTCAGAAAAATCAGGCACAAAATTCCATTTTAAACAGACAATTAATTTTACAATTAATAGTTATAATTGCCAATTAATTTTTGATATTTGACAGACCAGACTGACCATTATCTGGTCTAAATTAATGGTCAACTTAAATTCATTGGTAAGATCTGTGTCTTTTAAGGAATGATAATTAACTGAGTAATATAACACTTGAACACACACTAGAAGTAATTTTACTTTTTGCCTTGAATAGTGAAACAAAATGTATATTACAACTGTTTCAAACTCAGACTTTAATTAAATTTAGCTGCTAATATTAAACTTATTAAAAATGATTTTAATTTCTTATTTAAAATTGCTTTACAACATGTAAGAAATGATTATTAATTGTAAATTGTACCATTAAGATCTACAATTAAATTATACACACACACACATCACAGGTATATACTTTTCTTTAAATTGAGATTTTTAATGCCTTAATCTTTATCTATTACAGTTATTCTACCTATATTATTATTACTATTTTTTTTATTTACTTTCATGAATTATTTATTTATAACCTAGCATAAAATAATGACCACTTATCATCACTATCTAATGTAGTTTTTCAACAGTCACACATCTTCTTATCAACAAATGTGTAAATCTTACTTTTTCTAATATTTTCTTAATATCAATTTAACCCATAAATTAAAATAAAATAATCCTCTGGTTATAAACACATTAACAATACATTTTTAGATTGCTTACTAGTCAAACATATGCAATCCCTTATAAATATGGGTTCAAACTCGGTCTTGGCTAAAAAAAATTTATTACAGAAAAAAAAATTACATATATTATGAGGAAAATTTGGATGGAACCTTCTCTTTCATAGCTAACTTAAAAAAATGGAACCTTGGACAGATCCAAGGGCTACAATATATATATATATATATATATATATATATATATATATATATATATATATATATATATAGCACATACTGTTTCCCTGTTCCCAAAAATTTATATCATTATATAGTAAATATAACCTTTAGAAGCAAACTGTTACATATTTCAAATATAAAGATTTTCAAATGTTTACAGCATTACAAAAATTAAGTAATAAACATTTTGAAACTATAGGCCCCTTAATTTCCTAAGAATTAGCTTATTCTAAAAAAAAAAAAAAAAAAAAACTTTTTAAATTTCCTTAACAATTTTATACTGAATTTCAATTTAACCAAATTTTTAAATTTACAACAAGCTTCCTTTTATTAACCAATGTTGATTATTTGCCTTAATATCATATGTAAGTGAAAATGATAACGTTTGTAGTAATTAAAACTAACTTTTTGTAGTTAAATTTATTATTTAATGATATAGACTTTGAAGCTAGTGTCACTATATATATATATATGGTATCTATATGTATATATGGTGAAATTCATCATAGCATCATAAGTATATATATATATATATATATATATATATATATATATATATATATATATATATATATATATATAGAGAGAGAGAGAGAGAGAGAGAGAGAGAGAGAAAGAGAGAGAGAAAGAAAGAGAGAGACATTATATAGCTAAATAGAGAGTTAGATAGAAGACAGACAGACAGATAAATAGATAGATAAAAGGCGGTTTTATTACATTAGAATCATGCTTTAAATATTTGAATAAGAGTGTTGTAAGCATTTGTTTTCAAGGAGTTGAGTGGTATATTATTTAATACAAAAATCAATATTGAAATGAGTTAATCAGTAGTGAATTTATTGTGTGATATGTTTGCAAAACTGGTTAGTGATACTAATAAGATTTAACACATGATAATATGCTGAGACAATCAGAAATTTTGCATTGACTAGATTCTTTTCAGTACTAGTCTTTTTTTTTTATTTTAGTGTTTGTTTTTTGTATATAGAAGATATGATAAATACTTTCATTTTTTTGTATGAATACTAATTGTAATGAAATTTCCAAATCCATTTGCTTTCAGCCTAAAATTCCTTTAATAATAATAACTTGACAAATCTGGTTTTCTTCTTAATGGACAATATAATTTTGAAATAAAAAGAAAATATATTTTAAGGTTCACTTTGCATTAAGGGAAATAAGAAAATTCTGAATTTACCTGTGATTGCAATGATCACATTTTATATTATACTTGTTGAGAAGAAAATTAAGTTTTAATATTTGCCATTTGTTAGACTACATGATTTGACAACTTAATTTGTACTATTCTTTGGTATTCAATCTCATTATTAGTTCATTACTTATATAATACGTTTACTTCATCATAATTCATACTTACCTATAGTACAAGATTGATCACACCTGATTGTAACCAAGAACTCTGTTTACACTGTATATTTAACGTTTTGTGCAAATAAAGGTTATTTTGAAAATTAAATTAAATTTTAATTTACTTTAAAAGTTTATTATTATATTTCAAATATAGTTCTATTGATTTCAATTATATATTTTTTAATAAAAATAAATTTTTCAACTGTCAAACTCCACTCACAGCATTGACACCATCCACCTGAAATAAATACAACTATAATTATCACCAATCATTTACTAAACTAGAAATTATCTCTACCACAGATATAAACTTTAAACCTCAGTTAAAGATTAATATGTCTGCTTTTTGTTTAAGTTTAAACATAGACACACATGGAATTATTCACCTTTCTCTTTATCATGTGTAATATATTCATAGAAGTATTAAACAACCTCCATACTTCCCCATTCTTTTTAAATTCATGTAAATAAAGATATAATAGAAGATAAAATAAAGATATAATAAAAGACAATCATTTGTCTTTTATTATATCTTTATTTATATGAATTTTAAAAAAAATGGGGAAGTATGGAGGTTATTTAATATATCTATAAAAATAGAATTTATTAATTTTTAAACACATTATTTTTTGAAGATTAAAACAATCCTCGTGCAAGACATACAAAATATTTATAAATTTTTCTCAAGTATATATATATAATTTAAATTAAATTCTTAATACATGTTAGAATTATTTCTTTTTATTACACTTACCTAATTTCTAAAATATTGATTATTATAAAAAATATTTTACTTTTCTTACAAATTAAATTTAAAATAAAATTCTATTTAATCTTCTAAGGAAAAGTTAAAAGATTATAGAGATTTAAATTTCAATAGGAGTTTAAGAATTTTGTAGGAAGATATTAATATTATGCTAAAGAGTTAGATTTTCTTTTTCTTTTTTAATTTTATATTAATTTTTTCATTTAAAATTATTTTCATTAATTTGAAACATAAATAAAAATACATTTTATGTTTAATATTTTAAATAAGCATTAAAGCTTATATCATAGCAAATAATATATATATATATATATATACAAGTACATTATATATATATATATATAATACATATTTTGCGGGTTCATCCGTGTTAAAAACTTTTAATATCAATATACTGACGTTTCGACTTGGTCACACAAGCCATCCACAGAGTTATAAAAAGGTATAACTCTGTGGATGGCTTGTGTGACCAAGTCGAAACGTCAGTATATTGATATTAAAAGTTTTTAACACGAATGAACCCGCAAAATATGTATTTTATATATTTAACCCGTGCAAATCTTCGTTTTAACATATATATATATATATAAATTAGATGTAATTAGAAAAGATTTAAACCTAGAATTTCAAGCTCTCATTTCATCCACTCCATCTTATATAACCAATACTTTTAACCTCATATATGCAAAACAGACAAATGATCTTCAATATACTGATTTCATGCTGAATGAACACACATCAGTTATTCCAGATCACCATACTTCACACACACACATATTGTTCAGTTTCTATTAAGATAGGAAATCTTCAAACTTTAATAGACAGATTTCAATCCTCTCCCATCTCTAACTCATCAGCCATCCAGATCATATCAGATTTCCAATGACATAGATAGCTGAAGAGTTGTAGAGTGAAGATGATTAAAATATCTCCCTTAAAGTTTGATGATTTGCTATCTTAATATAATCTAAAAACTGATTATATATGTGTGTCAGAGATAATGATATGGACCAACTGATGAGTTCTTGTTCAACATGAAATCTGTATATTGGAGATCTTTTAACTTTTTTGCATGTATGGGGTCATGTGTGTTGGTCATATAAGATGGAGTGGATGACTACATGGAACTTGAAGTAAATCCACTCTGATTATATATATTGATTTATTGGATTTATAAGTCTTTTTGTTTATATATATATATATATATATATATATATATATATATATATATATATATATATATATATATATATATATATATATATATATATATATATATATATATATATATAATATAATAAGTAGAAATAGTGCCTAAAGGTAATCTGGGATAATGATGTAATTAGTTTCCAACCAGTAACCACCTAAACATTCAAAGTAATTATAGCAACCAATATTTCTAACTGCTGTCAAGGCAAACTTCACACCTTTTAATTGCAAGAATGGAAATCCATTCTTACTAAATGGTCCATTGAATATATCATTATCCCAGATTAGCTTTAGGCACTATTTCGCTTATTATTTCTAAATAATACATAGGCAATTTAAAAGTATTGCATTAAGTAATGTTTTAGATGACTATTTATTAGTCTGCATTATAATGACATGTTTATTTCATGTTTAAAAAGGTTTATTTAAACTTCAGTGTAACAATATTTCATACTCTGCAGTCAATTTGCAATCTTTAAGTGTCCATATATATTCAATGGACCATTAGTAAGAATGGATTTCCATTCTTGCTATTAAAATGTGTGAAGGTTGCCTTGACAGCAGTTAGAAATATTGGTTGCTATATTTACTGTGAATGTTTAGGTGGTTACTGGTTGGAAACTAATTACATCATTATCCCAGATTAGCTTTAGGCACTATTTTGCTTATTATTTCTAAATAATAAATGGGCAATTTAAAAGTATTGCATTAAGTAATGTTTTAGATGACTATTTATTAGTCTGGATTATAATGACATGTTTATTTCATGTTTAAAGAGGTTTATTTAAACTTCAGTGTAACAATATTTCAAACTTTGTAGTCAAGTTGCAATCTTTAAGTGTCCATATATATTCAATGGACCATTAGTAAGAATGGATTTCCATTCTTGCTATTAAATGGTGTGAAGGTTGCCTTGACAGCAGTTAGAAATATTGGTTGCTATATTTACTGTGAATGTTTAGGTGGTTACTGGTTGGAAACTAATTATATATATATATATATATATATATATATATATATATATATATATATATATATATATATATATATATATATATATATATATATATATATATATATATATATATATTGTGCCCTTTTATATGGGTCTCCATAAATTGTTGTATCCATTTATTTAAAAAAATTTAAATTTAAGATATATTTAACTATATGATGTTAATTGTATTTATAATAATTTTTTAAAAAAATGTAATTAAAGTAATTCGTGAGTATTTGATATGTGAAAATTGTGCTGATGTTTGAGAGAGACATTTCAATGGGAGTGATAATAGTATATGGTTGGGAAAACTGGCCATATTTAATACTGCATTAATAAATTTAATAAATAAATGTTTAAAGTTAAAGTTTTTAAAAGACAAGTTAAAATTAAATGCATATATTTATTTGTTGATAAAATTAATATTTAATAAATGAATATAAATATTTTAATTATTAGTAATACATAATAGAAGAATTAATGTTGGATTTTAATAATATCGAATTATTATTTTAAAGTTGTTATAAGATATTATTTATTTTAAAAATATTCATTTTAAAAAATGTATTGTTAGTTTATTTTTAGATTATTACAAGCGTTTGTAGCTTTATTGTAAAACACAGATGTTAATTTAAATACGTACACACATGCTTGGGAGTATTTTAGTAAAGTTGCAAAGCTATTTTAAAAATTCTGTTATAAAATTTATAAATATTATATTTGCTATCATGAGATAAAAGTAAAGATAATTAATGTGAAATATTAAATCTAATTTTTAAAATACTGCTTTAAAACGTAATGAATAAAAATAGACTTAGTTTGTTTATAAAAATAATCTTATAAAAGTTAAACGTGAAATTAAGTAAGAAAGAATATTTTAAAAAAATGTTTAATGGATTTAAATAAATGATAAGGATTAATTTAAGAATTTAATAATGTGATAAATAATAAATATTAAATAAGTTATTATTTATTTTTAATTCTGTCTTGTTGGTGAAATATGTAAATAAGCTAGCAAGTCAATTGTTTAATTCACCAATCAAGTGGGAGTTTTCTTCCGGTATAAAACTAAGGTTCAATTGTTTGGAGAGGACTTGTGATTGAAATTTTTAAAGTAAAGAGTACTATTAAAAATAGCTAAGTGATTATAGACGCTCTCAAAATCGTTGTAAATTATTAGAGAGTAGTTTTTTAAAAATAAGTTATAAAAGTTACCGATAAATATGCAGTGTTAATTTATTATATTTCCCTATTAATCGTTTCCTATTAATGCTCAATTTACTATCAAATAATCATGAAGACATCTTATGAGGATAAAATGTATTGGAAGCTTTATGCTGAAAATTTCACAAACGCTGGATTGACTAGCAAAGTTATTAGATGCCTAAAAGTAATACGTTGGACTTTGTATAAATTTAAAAGCTAATGTAGTTAATTTTTATAAAATAGATATTTGAAAAAAATGAGAAATACTTCTTTATGAAGCAAGTATTTGTAAATTCTACATTTAAATATATCTTGGTAAAGATATAATATATAACAGTAATTGTATAGATATTTGCCTTGTTAAGTCTTTATGGTTTAAAAGACTAAATTCTGATTATTTTAAAAGGCAAATAAATTGGAGATGTAATAAATAAAGAAATACTTATAATTCAAATTATGATATTATTAAAGTCTAAATGCTGGTCGTATAGAAGACTCTAAAAATAATCTTACCTAAATAGCTATTATGGAATGCGCAACTCTACGTGGATATCCAAATCAAATCAGTTAAAACAATTAAACAAGAACTTTATAAATTATAGACTAATTCTAAAAATAATAACTTTAAAATAATTTTCTTTAAAAGAAGTGAACCTGGATCCTATAAACTATTTTGTAATTATTTTATTTTATGGTAAAACTAACTTTTATTTTTTTTAAAAAAAAAGACGTTTTCATTTTCTTCATTTAAAACTTTTAAAGACACGTGATGTACCGGAAAAGGAAGTAATGTTTAGTGAAAACTTGTGCCTAGGAAAAAGAACAATAAGAACTGGATGAAAACACCGTTGGATGTTACGTAATATGTCTCAATTATTAACTAACATAAATATTAATTAATTATTGGTTTATTAAAGATAGGAAAGGTACATTTACATTTTTTTAAAAAAAAATAATAACTAAATACTAATATAACTTTTTATTGCATAAAGTTTATTTTATAATTATACAACACGTAATATTTTAAAGAATGATTGTTGAGTGTAAATGTGAAATTATTTTGTAAACTGGAATCCTGGAGGACATCTTGTGACGGACTGTACATTGAAGTATTATTTATGGTAAAATTGTGTAATAATAATAATGATTTGATGTATTTATTATGTTTTCTTTAGATCAACCAAATGTTATATGATTATTGAATGAATGGATTAATGTTTAAATAATATACACACACAAGATTAAAAATAGCAGTTTTTATTTTAATATGCATATTTTAAATTAATGATATAAATTTAATACAATGTAATATGAGAACCTAGAAATAATTATATGATTCTTTCGTGAATGAATTTCAATGTTTCTGTTCCAATATTAGAAGTCAGATTTATTATACTAGTGTAAGTTATTTATTTTTTATTTTAAAGTTAGTGAGAAGTATATAAGGTCTATATTTTTATTTTTTATTTTTATTAGATAAGTGAGTTAATTTTACATAGAAATTTTATATTTTTGATTGAAGGCTTATTGTAAATAGATGATGAGGTATAGGAAAGTTTTGAATCGTTATTATTTTTTTTGTTTTAAAAATTGGTCATTTGTTTTACTGAAATTAGATAGGGTTAAAATGACTTTTGTAGGTAGTAGTTTTATAACGGAATAGGAATAATAAGTAAAGAAAAGTAATGAGTTAAAATGGCAAAGAGTCATAAAATTTATTTAACATTATACTTTATAAAAGTTGAAATTATTGAATAATTTTAAAATATTATTTTTAAAAGGACATATACGTATTGCATATTTTAATAAGACATGTAGTATGACATTATATCGGAATGAAATAAACAGTGATAGTCAATAATTGATATTATACTACAAAGTTATATCAATTTATACATTAATTAATATTTGAGTCATACTGATAATAAATATAACACAGCCTTATACATTATAATATAAATAACAGTAGGACTTAAGTGAAATAGCATTTTAATTATTAAAGTTGGTTTACTTACATACATGCTACATGAATGATATCTTACATAGAATCTTTCTTATATTAATTGATAATAAGTAATGTTTATGTAAATTAAAGTCATAAACTTAATTGAATTTATTAATAAAACATTTTCTGAAATGTATAAATTATCTACTTATAGTTATGGAAATAGTAACAGTGTAAAATCTTGTAATCTTATTTTTCTTATTTTGTTTATTTTCTTTAATTTTATTTAAATGTAAATAGTGTAAATAAATTATTTGTTAAAGTTGATGTAAATAAATTTGTTAAGTTGTTTTAAAAGATGTGTTGAGTTCATTATTTTACACCACAGCATTTGACAACAGATAATTTGAATAAACATAATATTTGCACAGTATGAATTTATTATTTTATTATTTGAGAAAGAAATACAATATTTTCTTAATATAATTTATAGAAAATTAATTGACATTAACATATGATATTACAATGGTCATAGAATAATTATAATGCATAATATAAGAGTATAAGATTATTTATTGCCACAGATTGTTAAATTATAATATTTTGGTCTATTTTAAATTAAGATACTATATGGAAATGAAAGACATGCATATGATATATTTATTTTCTTAGTGATTAAAAGTATAACCCAATATATAAGATTAAGATATACCCTAAGATTATTATTGTTAGTGATTATTATTAGAATAAGTTAGGTGTATTTAGGTTTGATATTAAATCCCTTATCATTCCTATCTACATGAATTATTATTACTTTAAGATAATTAGAATAACCTGAGATCATTTTAATTATTTTCCTTAACAAAAGATTGAGATCTATTTATTTATTATTATTATAGATAGTTCATTTATAAAAGTCATAAGAGTGCTGTAGAGTTACTAATGAGATAATTAGAAGTGTTAGTATTCTTATGCCATTGAGACAGTGTCTTGGAAAGACATTGACTCAATGTAAATCTGATTACCAATTGTAACTTCACTTCACAGTCTCATGATTTTATTAAATATTTATTTAATTAGTATATAATATTGAACTAAATTAATTTTTGATAAATTTGGAATAAATCTGATAAGTTATAATATTATAAAAATATATTAAAGATAGTTGTACATATTTTAGCCGAGCATAATAATTTGATTGAGCTAGTCATATTTTAAATTATATCATATATCGAGAAGTGAGGGTACAATATATATATATATATATATATATATATACTGATATATATATATATATATATATATATATATATATATCATCAACCAGTATCAATCCACTGCAGGATGAAGGTCTCTCCAAGTTTAATCCATCTTCTCCAATCTTTAGCTTCTCTTCTCCACAACACTCCTGCACATTTTCTTATTTCATCCATCTATCTCACATGTGGTCTCTTTTTGGGTCTTTTACAATCTCTTGGAATCCAGTTTAAAATTTCAATTGTCCATTTATTATCATCTCTTCTAGCAATATGTCCAGCCCAATTCCATTTCAATCTTTTAATTTTTTTCAATAAGGTCAGTAACACATGTTTGTTGTCTTACCCATACATTGCATTTTCGATCTCTTCTTGTTACTCCCAACATACATCTCTCCATACTTTTCTACTTTCATCTGCTAACTCCTGCAACATTTCCTGCAGCTCTGAAGCATTATTTTCAAAAACAACTACATCATCTGCGAAATCTAAATGACTTAAATACTCTCCATTTACTTTCACTCCTTTAGTTTCCCATTTTAATCCACAAAATACTTCTTGCAGCACTGCTGTAAAGAGTTTTGGACCTTTCTCAATGTTGATTTTTCCAGTATTATTATGTAATCTAATTGGTGCTGTTGCATTTTTATAAATATTCTTTAAAATATGACAATATCCTGGATCTATACCTTGATGATCCAATGCTTTAATCACTGAAGAAATGTGTATAGAATCGAATGCCTTTTCATAATCTACAAATCCAAAATATAATGACAACTCATATTCGTTTGTCCTTTCTATGACTTCTCTCAATACCTGGATATGATCTATTGTACTAAAACCACTTTTAAATCCAACTTGTTCTCTTGGTTGGTGGAAATCCAAAGTTCTCTGTAGATGAGTTGTAATTATCTTGGTAAAAATTTTATATAAAACTGATAAAAGGCTGATAGGTCTGTAATTTCTAATATCTTCTTTATCACCTTTTTTAAATATTAATATTATTACTGCATTCTTCCAATCTTCTGGTACATCTTTATCATTTAGACATTTGGTATATAACTTTGCTAAAATTGTTTCTATTTCTTCACCTGCTTTTTTTAATATATCAATTATAATTCCATCATTTCCTGGAGCCTTTCCTTTCTTCGTACACTTAATTGCATGTCTCACTTCTTCATTTAAAATTCTGGGCAATTCAGAAGATGTAATAGATATAGGAGATACTTGTTCTTTATTACTATATAATTCTTGATAAAAATCTTCTACCAATTTCATGATGTCATCTCTCTTTTTAGTAATAATTCCATCTTTTTTTTCTTATTGCAGATATAAATTTCCTATCAATACCAAAATGTTGTTTAACATTTTTGAGACTTTTATTTTCTTCTACAGCTTTCCTTGCTATTTCACAGTTATACTTTCTTATATCATTTTCAACTCTTTTCCGTACCATTTTGCAAAATTCGAGATATTCAATTCTTTTTAATACATCATTTTTCTATATCTTCATATTCCTTTTATTCTTCCTAAATTCTCTAGTCTCAGTAGAAATTTTATTAGTCAATTGCTGCTTTTTTCTACCAGCTAAGTTTGTTGCAGTTTTTAAAAGTGTATCAGTTATTTTCATATTAATTTCATTCAAATCTGAATCATGTCCAAAATCTGCTAACACTTGAAACCTATTTGTAAGTTCTAATTTAAATTCATTAGAATGTTTCTGAAGATTAGGAATATCAACTGTAAATATTGTTTTTCTTAATAATTTTTGTCTCTCTAGTTTTACATTAACACGTAACTTACACCTTACTAATCGATGATCACTTCCTGTGTTAAATTTATTAAGAACATTACAATCTTGAAATATGTATTTCCTGTTAGTCAAAATATAATCCAATTCTGCTGTACCTTCATTTGGATGCTTTCATGTCCATTTCCTTTTAACATTTTTCTCAAAAAATGAATTCATAATATAAAGTTTTTGTTTTTCTGCAAACTCCACAAGTCTATGTCCTCTCTCATTTCTATTACCATAACCAAGTTTACCTACAGCAATTTCATCTTTCATTTGTCTACCAATTCTAGCATTAAAGTCTCCCATAACAATTTTAAAATGTTGTTTACTCTGATCAAAAGCCTTTTGTACATCCATATAAAAATCTTCTACTACTTCATCACTATGAGAACTTGTTGGGGCATAAACCTGAATTATCTGCATTTGGTATATGCTATTAAGTTGTATAACTAATCTTGCCACTCTGTCTGATACACTATCAATCTCCACAATATTGTTTTTCCACTTTTTATTTATAATGAATCCTACTCCACTTGTATTTCCAATATGTGTGCCTTTATAATAGAGTATATGTCCACTTTTTAAATCAATTGTTTCTTCTCCTTTTCTTCTAACTTCACAAAGTCCAATAATATCCCATTAAATATAAGACAATTCTTCTTCTAATTCTTGCAATCTTCATTCACTTGAAAGTGATCTGCAGTTGTAAGTACCTAAATAAAAAGTCGTCATCAAATGACAGCCCGGGTCCGCAATCAGGGGATTCTTAGCACCCTCCGCCTTCGACCACCAACCGCTGCTTTGGTTGGTGTCTTTACAGCCTCCTGGGAATAAGGGCCATGCTTTATTTTTGTCTGTCATAATTGTATATATGTATTGGAAAAATATTTATCATTTACACAAACTTTCATTCTGCCTTATCAGGCACTGAGAAGAAAGACCATGGTGTTTTTTGGTCTTAAACTCAGAAGTAAAAAGCCAATAAACTCACCACGCTGGCTAATGCGTGTTGGTGAGCAGCCCATCCATGTTTGTATACTATATGAATAATCACATAGTAATAACAGCTGCAATGACAAGAACATATGGAGTGGACATTAGGAATTTGCCCTGCTCGGTTCCTTTAAGGCCTCCAAGAGGAATCAAAGGGTCTCCTTTCAGTTAATAGCAAACTCCTTTCTGCAGCCATATATATATATATATATATATATATATATATATATATATATATATATATTTAATGAATGTTTAGATGGAAATCTAGAAAGTGTGGTAGTATCTATTTAAATTCACTTTGAAAGCACTTAACCTCTTTTTGGATGCATCAGTCTGCCAGTGGATTTTTAGTCTTAGCTTGGGCAGTTGTTTGAAGTTAAGTGATTTCTAATTAAGTTGATTTAAATGATAACTTCACACATTATATATATATATATATATATATATATATATATATATATATATATATATATATATATATATATATATATATATATATATATATATATATATAGCTCACAAATAAGCTCTTAACAAGTTTTGCAAAATATCCCCAACCCCAGACCAGTTTCTGCTATCTTCTTTCTCAGTGAGGTGGTAGGATATTCAAACATTAGATTAAAAATACGAGGACAATTCCAGCAATTTGATTGTCCTGGTATTTTTAATTTAATGCTTGAATATTCTAGCACCTCAATGGGGAAGCCAGTAGCAGAAAATGGTCTAAAGTGCTGGGCTTGTCCTGAAATTTTTATTCTAATTCTTGAATATTCTAATACCTCACTGAGGAAGCCAGTAGCAGAAATCACTCTGGGGTTGGGGAGATTCTGCAAAGCTTGTTAAGAGTTTATATCTGAGCTCTATATATAACATTTGTAATACAAGCTTGTTAAATTAGGTCATGTGATATACAACTTGATTTCTTTGTAGTTTTATTTTTGATATTAAGTCTTCGGCAATTTTATATTGCCAAAGTTATTAATATATAGTGTATCAGAATGTGGTTCTATCCCATAAGGCTATTTAAGTTAGATAGCTGGATTGGAAGAAATAAATGTCTGAAAAATTTAGATATTCTACTTAATAGTTATCCATTAGATAAAGTGCTGGGTTTGACCTGGTATTTTTATCTAATGCTTGAATATCCTAGCACCTCACTGAGGAAGCTAGTAGCAGAAACCAGTTTGGGTTGGGGATATTCTGCAAAGCTTGTTAAGAGCTTATTTGCAACCTCTATATATAATATTTGTAATGCAAGCTTGTTAAATTAGGTCATGTAATACATAACTTGATTTCTTTATAATATATATATATATATATATATATATATATATATATATATATATATATATATATATATATATATATATATATATATATATATATATATATATTTGTAATGCTAGTGGGAGATATATGTTATGAAACAAACATATCTCTAGTGATTCATATTTATAATTTAAAAATAAATGATTAAATTATTAATAAAAATAAAAATAAATAGAAAATATATATGTTTCAGCAAAGTAGCTATCTTTTGTTTGAAGTAGTTTAAAATGTAGTATGTAAAAGTAATTAAAAAACAAACTCAAGCTAAGATCAAAATTAAAAATAACAATAAGAAATTAAAACAATGGGAGGAAAAAAGTATATAAAGTCAATCTATTGTTTTTAGTCAGGTCTGCAAACAGTAAATCAGTCTAGTATGCATTTTGTGATTGAATCATTCTGACCTTCATTTTGTGATTGAATTTGTCTGGTCTTCATTATGTAAGTCAGTCTGATCTTGATTTCATTCTGGTACATTATTCATTGCTACAGACATCCATATATTTGGAAACTGTACAGTAGTAATCTAATTAATTATTGCTGCAGTCAACATCAATGCAAAAGTCACAGGTCTAGAAACATGTGGTGCTAGACCATCTTTAGGAAGTTTGTCACCTACATGTCCTAGTTATCAGAAAAATCAACTAAACTTGCCTGGAGCCAATGCCTTAAACAAATGCATAAACTCTAAAAAAGATGTCACTGCTTACTATTTCTCTCTCTTCCATTGTTAAGCCAATGAAATGAAGACAATCCCTGGAACCATCAATGGAGATAAAAAATACAACTTGTTGGAAACTGACAATCAAGTAAACCTAAGTAAAGATACTTTTAAATAATTGTCTGTAGACACTTTATGATGGACTATCATAATTTTGGCCTCAAAGCAACCATTTATATTTTTATGGAAAAATATTATATTGTGTTATTTATATTATATTCGATATGAGCATGTATAAATAAATATTAATGTTTGCTTAAGTATTATTTGGTCTATTCTCTCTCTATTTTGTCACTGCATCACTATTAATTTAAGAGTATAGCTATTTTTATGTGTTAAGTAAGTGTGCTGGACTGCTAGTTAAGAGTATGAGCTAGCCATGGGATATTTCAAGCACTGAATTGTGTTCCAGTCATCTGATGCATGCTGACTATGGTTGGCTGGTGATAGGTTGATCCTCAAAACAAATAAAATGATTTGAATGTCAAGGTGCTTTGAATTCAACAGTCAAGGTGGGCCATAGTCTGGAAATATGATTGTGTTATGCTTTGCATTGATGGTTATGCTAACAATGATAGTATCCTCTCTGCTTGAAAGGCTGGACCATTTTTGTAATATTTAAATTGTTTAAAATACTATTTAAAACCAGTAAAAATAAGCTTTGTTTAGAGTGGCCTGGTTCAATATATATATATAATTCTATAGTAGTGAAGTGAAAAATTCAAGTCTTTTATTTTATGTAATATATAGTGTATATGAGCACAGACTTTCACATGATCCACCACTTGCTTTTGTTATTT
>JAQFVV010000304.1:245248-308771 GCA_028023455.1 Epiperipatus broadwayi
ATATGAGCACAGACTTTCACATGATCCACCACTTGCTTTTGTTATTTTAGTTGTGTGAAAGAATTTTGTAATAATAAATATGAATTTATATTTTTGTTTTCACATAGATCTCCTTTACACATTTCATTAATATTATAAAACCAATGAATAAATCCATGTTTCTTCATTGACTTTGACATAAGGTCTAAATTTAGTTTTCTATTTCAACTAACGAGAAGTCATTTTCAGAGCTAAAAAATATGTGTATATAAATCTAGTCAATACAGATAACAAACCTTATGGTCAATTAATCATTGAAGTCTTTGTATATTCTTTTATACTTGTAACAAGTATATATCTTCAATGTCTACCTACCCTCTATCATAAAAAAAACAGAAAGTCTTTATCATATTACCTAATTAATTTTTTTCAATTTTTTCTCACATAATAATTAATATTATCATAATCACAATAATATGCCTAAGTTAATAAACATATAATTTTTTAATAACTATTAAATTTATCTCTCTGTTAATATATAACATTTTAATTCTATAATTTTTAAATCTAAGTTTAAAAATTATAGATTATTAAATTTAAACTTTATAGAATTAAAATTTTATATATTAACATATAAAAAAAAAAGATAGGTTTAGCAGTCAGCTGAAATTTGAGAATGCAAGTTCTGAAATAATTGTTCTGAAAAAGTTGATTCTGCCTATTGAACTTTAATTTGCCTATTGATTTTATCATTCAATACTATGTATTTATTTATTTCCTGGTTTAATAAAGTTTGTTTTTGATAAAAAAAAAGTTGATTGTTTTATATAAAAAAAAACTTTGACGAACATATGTAAATATTAAGTTTTAATAAGATTATTTATATTTTTGTAGCTAAATTCTTATTGAAAATCACACAAAAAATGTCATGAAATGATGCAATATTTACACACACACATATAGTAATAGAATGCATCCAATCACAGGATGTATATGAGGAGTTTAGACAGCCATTTGTTATTTTATGAAACTCAACAATACTACACAGTAGGAAGAGAATTATTTACCTTAACCAATTACATGCTGGTTGTCCATTTAATTACAATATATATTTTGTTTATTCACAACTTTATTTATTTTAGTGCTTACATTTTATGGGGCAACCTGAAGCAATCACCATCTTATAATTTGTCCTGTAACATGACTACAGTAATCGACACTTTTAAACTACTGGGATTTCATAAATGAATTATTTATTTAAATATTATAATTTTAATAACACACTGTAATTAGACTTTTGTACTATTATAATTACAAAAATCATTGATAATGAATCTAAAAACTAGTATATTTTTTTCAATCAAACAATATCTTTATAGGATAATAAATTACTCATATCTATGTGCCATTTCAAATAAAGATATATTATTTGACTAATGTGGATTTTATATACACTCATCCTTTGTTGGTAGCTTCCATTTACCTCAGTTTTTCCTCACCAGCAAACATTAATTTAAAAGAAATAGTTATATCATAAAAATTAAGTCTGCTTTGAATACGATTAAATCATATACATTAGAAAGATTTTAACAATAAATAAAACAAATTTATTTAATTAAGCATCTGACAGTACATATGTCAACACCTATTTGATATTAAATATATATTGTCATTATAAAATAAATTCACAGACAAAATAATGCATTTTAGTTTTAGTTAATAATAATAAAGAAATATGTGGGAGTTGATAAGTTTCTATTAGTAATTATAAATTAAATTATTTTATATCTTATCAAAATTAATTACCCAGACCTTTTTATACTGTTATAAATATAAATATGTAAAATTATTATTTTGTTATTAGGTTTGATGACAAGTAAAAAGGTATTTCTTCTTATGACAGAATAATGGATAAGTCTTATGAGATAGTCATCTTCTTTTCTTTCACTCCAGGCACACAACATGTGATCATCTTCTACAAAAGAGCTATATGTTGCAGAATCCATATAAACACACATTGGTGTTTCAACAGTGCATTCTTTCAGATTTTGTTTTCCCTGATGATTTGGTCATCACTGATTGCTAGCACCAGAAATAGTCAATTACTAATATTGTCTCCAAATGACAATGTCTTTAATTGCTCTGATAAATCAGTTTTGTATAGTTGTCCTAGGTCATCTTCTGAAATGTATCCAATGCTGTCATCAGCCATGCAGTCTGAATTGTTATCTGCATATTTATATTTCTCATAATAATATAATATAGTCCTCTAATCATAACTGTTTTAACTAGTTTAATCTTTTATTAAGTCATAAAACTTTATATTTTTTGTTTACCATAGATTATAAATTAATAAGTCTTTTCTTATTTTTATACAATTAAAATTAAAAGACAAATTTGGTACTTATTACTTAGCCAGGTTTGGCCACTTGATGGCATTGTTGCCATGTAAAAAACCTACAAATGACATTTGCATGGCCTGACTTACAGCTAAGAAAACAGTTCTGTTTATTTTAGCCATTTCAGGCCACTTGATGGCATTGCACAGAAATATTATGGCCTGTTTTATGCTTCACAGCATTTTATGCAAATTCACACATTTCACAGTTGGCTACCGTATCATATGACAGTGGGTGGATTTCAAGTGGCCACAACTTTTGATATCTCCATAGCAGAATAATTTCATTTCTATTTAAATCATGCAGTCTGACTCACTAAGAATTATCCCACCATCCCCATCCTTCTTTACACAGCTTGGAATGTGCAAAATATTGACAAAGGGTATGGCCAAACCTGATTCTGCAAATTTCGAGAGAAAACTCTCGCTTTCATGAAAAAATTTACAAGACAATAAAATGGCTACACTGCTGCAACCAAATTTTTAAATGGTGCCAGTTATCGATGTCAGAAAGGCTCCTGTATTCAATTCCTAAAAATAAAATATTAAAGATGAAGAAGAAAAAATAAAAGGTTCAAAAAAAGTAATTAATAGTCAACATTCTAATTTTAAAAAGGGCAAAATCGTAATCACATAATACAAATCACCATATTTTAAAATGAAGTTTTGATCTTATTGTAATTTTTTGGGGGTGGTGGTGGGTTGATGAAAGAATCCAAAAATAAAATTAATAGTAAAAGTTGTTTGTTAAAAATAGTAAAATATATATTGCATAATACAAATCAAGCCCAAAAAAAACTCACTTTATAGCCTCCCCCCAAAGAAAAGGCGCAGCCAATTTTTTAAAAAAAAAAAAAAAAAACGAAAATGAAAGTTGAAAATGTCAAAAGTTTTGATCTTATTTGAATTGTTTTGGGGGGTGGTGGTTGAGAAATACTTTGTCATCACTGAGACAAAAGTTATTTTTGATTTGTTTTAATTTTTTTAAAAAGGTAATAAAATTGGTTTTAAAACTAAAAGTTTTACTATAGCAGCAGTATATAAATAAAGACTAAAAAAAGTCACCGTATAGCCCAAAAAAATGTGTGGTATTTTTTAAAAACAAAAAACAAAAATGAAAGTTGAAAAATCAAAACTTTTGATCTTCTTTTAATTGGGAGGGGGGGTACTTTGTCTTCACTGAGACAAAAGTTAGAGACAAAAAAAAATATTTTTGGTTTGTTTTTATTTTTTAAAAAAGATAATAAAAATAGGTTTTAAAACTAAAAGTTTTACTATATCAGTGGTATACAAATAAAGCCCAAAAAAAATGCCTTATAGTAAAAAAAAAAGTCACAGTATTTTTTTTTTAAAGAAAGTTGTTAAAAATCGCAGCTCAATAACATTGCTTTGTATTGTTTTTGCCTGGTAACAATGCTGTCAAGCGGCCAAGCCTGGCTAAGAAATTAGTGCCACATAAGTAATTAGCGCCACAAATTCTATCAAACATTATTGATTAAAGTGAACCAAAAAAAATCTACATCTGCATTTTTGGTTATCTAAAATATTTATAAACAAAAAGAAATAAGAAAAGATAAAATATTTTATTTTTATTTTTAAATAATGTAAATTAATTAAGTGATTACTTTAATTAAATTAAAAACAATATTTTGTATTACTTCTTTTTCCTTTCACATAATAGATTATAAAACAGCTATATTTCATTATGTAGGATTACATACATGTAATTACATTATTTTATGATTATATTTAAACCAATAAATACAATTATTGTATTTCATACTAGACATCTTCATTTAATCATTCTACAATTAAAATTTGTAGTGACAAAAATATGCAACAAACATTTTTTTTTTTTTTTTTTACAATTAATCATTGTCACTATGTTAACATACACCTTTAAATTGTTTATTTTTAACTAGTTATTTACTATGGCTTTTGTAATATTGAACATCATATTGACATCAGTTCATTACTATTATAGTATATATATATATTGTAGATATATATGACTCATTTCACTCACATACATATTATTTAATTAAAAATTTTTTTTTCTTTTATATATATATATATTTATGTGTGTATTTATTATTATATAGTCTATATAAATACTTAATAAATAAGCAGTTGTAGAGAGAGATGGTAATAATATTTAATATTGATTTATTATATTTTTTATTGAATAATGTGTTAAATTATTTAACTTTCGTTTTGTTAAAATAAAGTAGATCAGAAAGAAAGTGTAAAATAAGGTGATCAGATCAAGATTAGGAGATAAAAAAAATGTACACGTGCAAAAGAATGTGAAAGAATGAAAACGTCTGTATAAACACAAAAACGCCTTTACACCTATTTCTGATAACTATGGATTTCCAGCTTTGTTGTATTGTTTTTATCTGTATCTAAGATTTTTTTTAAAAGAGAGAGGTGATTTGAGGAAATAAAAGGTGATTATTAATTTTCTTGTAAAATTGCAACAGACCATCAAACTTGAGAAGCTTTGAGTTTTTGTTTTAAGATAAGAGCTTTGCAGGTGGTCAGTTTCTTTGACCAAAGATTTGCAATATAAATGAATGAAATAATATTGAGAGATCACTCAGTCAGTATTATTAATCAGAGATGTAATGACTCAGTTTTTACCTTATTATTAAACAGAAATGTTTAAAGATCACTCAGTCATTATTATTAAAAAGAGATGTAACGATCAGTTTTTTTTTTAATGTTGGAAAAAGAAAGTGAGCAATTTGATTTTTTTTTCACTTTTTAAAAATTGAAAAAAGGAAGGAAATGACTCTTGTTTTAAAGCCAGTATAGACGAAGATGTGCATCTATATAAGTAATTTCCAGCAGTATTAAGATAAAGAAGAAAGAATGGAACAAAATTGAATTACTTGGAAGAAATTATTAACAATTATATAAAAATGATATTAATATATCTTGCTGTGCATAATACCATGAATTTGCATTGCTAAAACCATTTTTTCTGCTTCCTGGATTAATACAGAATGGGTTAAAATCACTAATCTACTGTGGACTCATATAACAGTCAAATAATAACCAACAAAATGATAGAGTTTGAAGCCAACCATACAAGCTATATGAAATGCTTCTTTTCTGGCTCCTGGTCTATTCTAGGCTCATTACCTTTGGATGGATGGAGAAGGGGAAAGAAGAGGAAGAGAAAATGTATAAAAGCCATATATAGCCAAATTTGAAGCTATGAATCAAATTTTTGTTAAAGTTTTCCTCAGTCATCTAAAGTGTCTAAAATGATTTTTTTAAATGGGAGAGACAAGAAAATCCACCAGTTCATACCTATCTAAAAGTATTTATAATAACTCTTTTTGAAATGGTAGAATGAAGCCAATCAACGAATTCAGCATTATCAAAAGTATCAACAATAAATAATTTTAAAATTGAAGAAATAAGCAGGTCAATTAATTCATGTTTATCTTAAAGTATCTGCAAGAACTTTCTTTTTTAAATGGAGCAAAGACAAGCAGTCTGAAAATTCAAACTCAGGACATTTATAAGAAGTGAAAGTGATCGGGTAACTATGAACTTTCGTTAACAGATCTTTTATTATTGCTTATTAAAAGTAAACCTTAATTTATTGTTCAAAGCATTAATTTTTTCTTTTGATACAGAAACATTAAGGGCTTGTTTATCTATTGTTATTCTCAATATCACATAACATAACACAAATACAGTTTAAATCTTTAAACTTAAATGTTCATTTTTTTTTTATTATATTGTAATATTGAAATGTTTTTTTTTTAATTGTTCTTCAGTTGCTATGATAATGAGCAACCTATAAATATATGCATTTATAATGTTTTTTTTTTAATTTTATCTTGTTGCATATTAAAATTGATATAATGTATTTTATTTTCTTTTGCTAAAAGGTTGCACAAATATTTTTTATATATATGTAATTTATGTATTAATCTCTAATATAGGGGTATACATTTTGAACATTACCGAATGTGTCGCATGTGTAATTGCTTATACAAACACATCAAAAGAATAGATTATACCTAGTTAGTTTAAATATAGTAAATTATAAAGCAGGAATCACATTTTAATAGAAGTGAAATAAAACACACAAGTTACATATGAAATTTATTTTTATAATATAATAAGTTAGGAAAGTCTTAAGTAAGCATTCCATGAAATATATATTTTTTTAAATGTCATTTTAAGCCAGCTTATTTTAAAATATCCAAAATGACAAACTTATATATTAGGTTTATTTGGTTGTGCTTATATAAATTTTTTGTATTAGTTTTGTATTGAATTAATGTAATAATAAGCCATTTATCTAATTATTAATTTGATTTTAAAGAAAAAAAGAGTAATAATATTAATCAAATATAATTATATATTTTAATTGATTTCCGAGTTCTTATTAAAAATATTATGTTTTCTTGTCTTAATTCTATGGTTTTAAATGATCATCATCATCATCGCTCACAGATATTAAGAATCATCATTCGTAAATATTGAGCAATCACTTGCTAATATTAAGCGCTCGCAAAATGTTAAGTAAACTAGAATGTTGACTTACATTTAGGTATTTAAGGGTTAAGCTTGATAATAACCAAGTTTTAATAATTATAGGTGTATAAAGAAAGCTAAAATTATGTTGTGTCCATGAATTATGATCATCCTCATCAAAGATGGATATCGGGTTATTGATTAAAATGTTTCAAATAATACTATACAAGAGTTATGATTGCCATCATCATCATTAATAAATTATAATCATTAAATCTAATGTTTAGCATAATTAATATATGTAGTAAATAAAGATTTATAGAAAGATGAATATCATACATAGAGATTCATGATGATCATTCATCATCACTAATATTAGTAAATCCTGGTTTTAACTATAAAAGTATTTTAGTAAATAACTATAAACTTATATAAATGCTAGTAAATGTAATATTTAAATCTCAGTTTGAAATAGGATAATTTTTAATAAATGCATATGAGTTTATAAAGATTAATTTATTGTTGTGAGTTTATTAATAAGCTATGGCTAGAATCATCATCACTATTATTATCATTGTTATTATGATATCACTATTATTATCATTCATCATTATTATCATCATCCTTATCACCTTTATATTGTGATAAATAATCTAGTTAAATGGCCATCAATATTAATAATGGCTTCCACGATGCTTGTTTAGAAGCCATTAATAAGATGATACTTGTCTGTTCATCAATATACATAAAATGAGCTAGCAATGTCTATAAGAGTATTTGATCTATAATATAAATTTTGGTAATATTGGGATCTTGTAATTTTATCGATATAGATAAAATGTAAGAATGTCATTTTTTCATTAGTCATCCAAGTCATGTGTGATAAAAATGTACCGAATGAGTTTGAACTCAGTACACTCTAAACAGATATTTATCTAGATTTAAAACAATCTAGTGGCGCTCATGGGAAAACACATATACTTAGCTAAACTGAATAAAGAGTGATATAATCCCTTTCCAACTTCATAATATTAACTTTATATAATATATATTTTATAAGTTGTCATGAATAGCACCAGTGTGTGCATGTGACCCTGAATGGTCTTATATGGTTGGAAAGAAGAATAGGAAGGATTCTCTGTTAAAAAAACCTAGTATGGGAGATAAGCATAATGCACTCCAGGAATCTCAAAGTGGGTAATTTTATTCAGTTGCTATATTTAATATTCTTTTATTTGATGACAATGGCCAGTATGTTTTATTGTTCAAATGACATCCCCAATATTTAGATATTATTAAATCTTTAATGATGATAGTTTTAATTGTCATTGTTGTTATTTTATATGGAGAAATGAGATAACTTATTTATTTCATTACTAATGTGACAGAATTAATGTTTAGGATATTTGCAATCGGGCTATAATGTTATATTTAATTAATTAGAAATAGACACCCAGATAGAGCATGATATGCATATATTCTTATTTATATGTTAGCATCATCCTTATTTAATTATAAATTGTATTTTGGCTAACACCGTGAATTCATTTCTCATTTAGTTTACTTGGTTACAAATGATGAACCGCTGCAGCATATCATTATCCTGATTAGTGTTTGGTTATTGAATTGTGGCAACTATCATTTCATCACTCATCTATTTATCTATACTGTGACAATATTTACTTGCTGTTACAAATAACAGATTAGATAAATATATATGTTAATAATGAATCATTTTCTATCAATTTATTATTATTTCTGTTACAAATGTCTTCTTTCCGTTACAATATATATATATATATAACGTGATTATAACTTGTTTTTGTTTTTCATATATATATATATATATATATTCTACAACAGTGTGTAGACTATTTTCAACAATTATAGTAATAAATCTTAACAATTTTTGTTTTTTCACTGATCCTGCCTGGTTAATTGTTAAGATTTATTATCATAATTGTTGACAATTGTCTACATATTCTTGTAGAATATATTCTTGCATAGTAAATATGGTATGTAGATATTAAATAATTTATTTTATAAAGATATGCATATCTATATATAAGTGAAAAAACGTTACTGTATTATAAATACTCCCCCCCCCCACAAGCTTTGGTAGCTGAGAGGTTAGCGCATCAGCCTTACAAACAAGCAGTTGCTTGCAGACAGTTGTCGCGGTATCGCTTCCTGGCCGATGCTTTGACGTATGGAAAAAAAATACTACATTTTTTTTTTTTTTTGTAAGAACATTGCAGTATTTATATTATAGAAAAAGGAATGATCCACAGTCATCATAGATATCTTATGTAGATCTTAAGCAGCATAACTTTAGAATGTTTTTTTAAAATATATTTAAGATAAAAAACTGATTTTAAATATTCCCGTTTTCCTCATTTTAATTGTTAAATTCTTTGATTAATAATTATAAATTACTATTCTCCAGGAATGTTTTTTTTTTTTTTTACAAATATAAACATTCAATTTACATTTTATATTAAAACTATTGGATACCTTAAAGATATTTACAACCTTTCTTACTAATATCTATTCCTATTTGTTAATTTTTACTATAATAATTGATATAATAAATGATATAATTTATTTCAATTTGTAAATGTAGTAGCTAAGTTATGAGATCTTTTAGTACTTTCAAGAATCATCATTTTCAGGTTCTTTAATGAGTCATTTTTCAAAATAAATATCAGAAGTTTGTGGGCATTCCATATTTAAAAAAAAAACAACTATATAATATAATATTCTAAACTTTGATCAAGATGTGTTCTATAATATGTAAACAGTTTTATTATAACTTTATATAACTACTATCAAATAATTATATATAAAAAGATGACATTCATCTATATTGTAACGGCCATATTTGTACATTCATGTAACAAAATCCAGAGATTTAGCAAATTATCCCAAGGCTGATCTAGATTAGAGTTTGAGAACTCGAATCAGATCACATCTTAATTCATTCATCAACACTCCATGATATATGAGGCTACACTGGGACTTCTTTAATTTGCCTGCTGGCAGTAGTAAATGATGGAGCATGAGACTCAGAGAATTATTATAACTCAGATCAATTAACTAGATAGACACACACCTATGGCTGTTAGACATGTGAATATATTCTAACTTAACCAAACATGATAATTTAGAAAGGATTGATTAAATGGAAATGAGCTTTGAATAATACCTGAAACATGAAGACATTTAGATATGTGTTTATTTAAAAAAATTAGTAATAGTGCACTAAGTTACACTCGCAATTGTATCATGATGAGTAGGTTGAATACAGGGTCTCATCTTTATTAGCACATTATACCATAGAGAATAATTATAGTTTATTAATAACTTTAAGAATTTATTTATCTATGGTTAAAATTTGCCTGACTTATGCCATGTCATATCTGTGGTTTGCTAAAGTTAACATATAAGAGTTATCATCTAATATATATATATATATATATATATATTAGATATATATATATATATATATAAACAAAAAAGACTTATAAATCCAATAAATAATATTATATTTCAACCAGAGGACTGGTTTTCATCAGAAAGAAAAAAAATACACAGTAAAATGGCAATAATCAAAAATTACAGATTTGATAAAAGATTAAAAGTTGTTAACAAAACCCCCCTGATTGGTCACAAAATCTAACACAGAATATCTACCCAATCAATGACAAAATTGAAAAAAAAAAAAAGAAAAAAAGAAAAAAACTACATTCCCTCCTAATCAAGCTTAAATTCTATTCAAATTAAAATAAATATAAAAATAAAAAAAATCCAAAATTAAAAATTAAAATATACATATGTGCATACATACAAAAATTAGACTATGCTCACATACAAAAAATAGCTGTGCTCACATTAATATTCATTAAAAACTAGAATACTTATACATTTTAATCAAAAATTATAGTGCAAAGTACAATAATTTATAATAACTAATTATTTATCTATATACTAATTAAACACAGATATTAAACATCCATATAACCAATCTTTACATAAAAAACCTCATATAAAAAAATTTTCACATAAAAAACTCACATATAGAAATCATTTAGGAGACCAGGTAACCCAGAGATGTAATAGTTCAAGTGTTTAAATTCAATCCATGTGGTTTTAAGATCTTGAATTTAAAAATAAAAAAACTCTCCTTTTGTTTCCTCTCCCTTGTAGAAGAAAAAACCTTCCTGAAAAATCACTACTTTTAAATCATCAATTGAATGATTCGGTAAGTTAAAATGTTTTGAAACCGGTCTATCTTTATTCTTATGCAAAATGTCAAATCTATGATTAGTCATTCTGACATGTAAACTATGTGCTGACTCACCTATATACTGGTTTAAACATCTACTACACTCTATAAAATATATCAAATTAACACTTTTACATGTAACATAATTAGGAATATACCATTTAAAATTACGATTCTTAGTACTAAAGATCACTTTTGTCACAACAAATATGTTTACATGTAAAACATCTTTTTATTCTCACATGGAGAACACCCTTTTACCTGCACAGAACTACTAATAAAATCAGTTTTGACAAGTATATCTCTAAGTGATCTGTGTTTTCGATATACAACCTTAGGTGGATCAGAAAAAATAGATTTTAAATAATCTGTGGACTGTAATATGTTAAAATGTTTCACCAATATCCGGTTAATATTAGGTAAATCTCTATTAAAAGTAAGAACCAATGGTGGAACATCTAATTGTTTTTTACTCTTTTCAGATAAAAGAAGTTTCTTTCTATCAATTAAAGAAGATCTTCTTACTGCATTATCCAACAATGTCTTAGGATACCTCATATTGAGCAATCTATTATATAAAATACTATTATTATGTTGAAGAAATTTCTCATCATTACAAATTCTCTTCATCCTTAAAAATTGACTATAAGGAATATTAGCTTTTAAATGTTTAGGATGGTTACTATAAAAATGTAGATAGCGGTTATTATCAGTTGGTTTCCTATATACAGTAGTAGTAAGAACTCTATTAGTGTAAATAACTTCAACATCAAGAAAATGAGCAATTGATTTTGAAAAATTCATTGTGAAATTAATATTTTTATTAAAATTATTTAAATAACTTAAAAAATTATGAAGTTCAACTTCACTATGTGGCCATATCATGAAAATGTTGTCTATATATCTAAGCCAAGTGTGAGGTTTCAGCTTAGCATTATCAAGTATAGAAGATTCTAGTTTTGACATAAAAATATTCGCATAACTTGGTGCCATCTTTGTACCCATAGCAGTACCTTGTTTCTGTAAATAGTATCTAGAATCAAAAATAAAAAAAAAAATTTTTTTAAAACCAAATATATTACTTCAACCATAGTAGTAATAAGACCATGATCATACTCTCTATCTTGTAAAGCACATTTAATAACCTCAACTCCATCATCATGAGATATATTTGTGTATAATGATACAATATCCAAAGTAAACAAAAAACAATCAACTGGTAATTCAGATTTAATATTTTCTAACACACAAAGAAAATGAGTAGTATCTTTAACATAAGAATTAAATGATGGTGGAATAAATTTAATAATATTATCAACATATGCTGAAATATTTTCTGTAGGACTACCAATACTAGCTACAATAGGTCTGCCTGGACAACCAGGTTTGTGAATCTTTGGCAAAATATAAAAAACTACTAGGATGAATTTTGGTTGGTACTAAAAAGTTATATACATTATTATTTATAAGACCCCTAGCTCTCATATCTTTTAAACTAAAAAGTATACCCTTGAATAATGAATTAATAGTAGTTAGTGAAATAGGCTCATAAAAAATTTTATCATCTAAAAGCTCCAGAGCTTTTTTAACATAATCATCTTTATTCATAATTACTACTGATCCACCTTTGTCAGCTGGTTTAATAATAATATCCTGTCTTTTCACTAAACTGCGTAATGCATTCATCTCTCTCAATGTTAAATTACTCTTATACTTACTATGTTGTTTAAGTCTAATTTCATTAATAATATCCTGATATACATTATCAATGTACGTATCTAATAACACATTTCTTTGATGTGGTGGTGTCCAATCAGATCGTAATTTCCCAATAGTATCACATTTTTGGTTTCCAAAAAATTCTCTTAATCTAAGTCTTCTTGAAAAATTATCTAAATCTTGATGAATTTTAAATTCATTTTTTTGATAAAATGACTGAACTGTAGGGCAAAAAGATAAACCTTTATTTAACAGTGAACATTCTACCTCACTAAGATTAATGTTAGTTAGATTAATCGCATTGTTTTCCTTATTAGCTAAACATAAAAAGTCATTGCTATAAATATTTGAGTTAGATTTATTAGTATTTGTATTTCCAGAAACTAAAATATTGTTAATGCATTCAGAAGAATCTGTAACTCTATGAACCAATGCTAAACCAGCATCACTATTAAGAACAGATGGTAACATTTCAGCACAATCTAATGAATGTGAAGATGATATAAATGATTGATCAGTATCAATTGGAATCATATCCGATGTAGAAATATCCGACACAGTATGATTATCAGAAGTCATACAATTAATTAGGGTTTGTGACTGATTAGTAACTAATTCATATCTTGGCTCATTACCCATAACTTTGAACCAATGATACATTTTATTATGAAATTTCTTCACCAATATATATATATATATATATATATATATATATATATATATATATATATATATATATATATATATATATATATATATATATATATATATATATTCAACATTAATAGATGTATAACCAGATTCAATGTTCAGATCAATGCTAAACTACTAATATCATGCTGGCTGAACTGGAGATGTGCAGCATACTTCCGATACTATGGTGCTACATAAACTAACAGAGTAATGCACCCCAAATGTGTCATTAAGCATAGGATTCATTACCAAATAATCAGGTCTTGTGGACTGTACAACTTGCTATTATATAACTAACTTTAGTTTGGGTGATCAGAGCAACTTATAAACCATCTGGACCCTTGTGTTCAGTCCTACATAAAAGAACAGTTCAAACTAGAAGAATGGGATGACCTTAAATCAGAAGCCCAATTTACAATAACATGCATAGCAAGGCATAATGCCCAGATATGCTTCCTAAAGTCACATTTGCAATGCTAACTATAGGAACAATTATTAAATTACTATGTGCTAATCTATAGATTCAATCAGTGAAACCACTTCTCACCAGTTCAGAAAATAGCATCTATAAAATTATGCTAAGAAAGGAGTATTTAAAATAATATAGTTTATAGAGTTGTTGTCTGTATAGTTTATAATATATTTAAGGAGGTATAAAGCATATCTTGGATGTAATCATTTATTTATAATATGCTCTATATAATATCACCCTTATATTTATTTAACTGATTATTAAAACATGGAAACCTGTCTATGTAGCAAATATTAGCTTAACTAACAGACGAGATGTGTTTCTAGAATAGAGATTGCTATGTGTGTCAAAGAGCAATATATGTATTACAAGAGAGCATCTTATTGTCTCTCTACTAATAATAATATTGTTAGAAATATTCACTCTAGTGAAGGTATAACATTATCAATAAACAATAAGATAAAATAATAAAGGCATATCCATACATTTAAAAGATTAATGATAATAACTGGTGGAGTTATTATATTTACAGAATATTACTACTATTAAATTATTCAAATGGAAGTTAATCTCCAATAATGCATTATTCCTTGAATATTATAAATCTCTGCAGACTCTCCCACCAGTAAGAATTTAAACAAATTAAGTGAATCACTTAAGTCTAGAGCATACATTCTATACACACCATCACTTACAGACCATGCTTAAATCAGGGCTTGAGTCTATTGTATGCTGATGTTATAATCAAATATTCAATTGTACAAATCTATTTAACCCATCATGAGAAAGACAGAGTCTCATTTTTAACTACCTACCATTAGACAAACATGATTTATAAATGTAACCCTATTATTATAAATTGTTGAAAACTTTGAAATTATTCAAATGGAAGTCAATCTCTGATAATGCACTATTTCCTAAATATTATAAATCTCTGTGCACTCTCCTGATGGTAAGAATTTTAAAAAAACTTAAGAGAATCACTTAAGTTTAGAGCATACATTGTATATACATTGACTCTTACAGACCATGCTTAAATCAGGGTTTGAGTCTATTGTGTGCCTCATGTTATAATCAAATATTCAAATAGTGAATTATCAGAGATTGACTTCTATTTGAATAATTTCAAAAAATTTTCAGCACTTTATAATAATAGGTTTACATTTATAAGTCATGTTTGTCTAATCATAGAGGGTTAAAAATGAGACACTGTCTTTCTCCTATGATGGTTTAATATATTTGTACAATTGAATATTTGATTATAACATCAGGCACACAATAGATTCAAGCTGTGATTTAAGCATGGTCTGTAAGAGTTGGTGTATATAGAATGTACACTCTAAACTTAAGTGATTCACTTAAGTTTTTAAAATTCTAAATAGTGGAAGAGGATGTGGAGATTTATAATATTTAAAAAATAGCACATTTTCGGACATTGACTTTTGTTTGAATAATTTTAAAGTTTTCAGCACTTTATAATAATACATTTAGAATATTATTACTTTAACATTTAAATTAGAAATTTAAATCTAGAAATTAAGAATTAGGCAAGATTTTACAACAATAATATTATTATCCTAGAATTACATTAGAAATTTGATTAATAATTTACAGTTTAATACAAAGTTTATTTGCTAAAAATAATTTAAGTAACAATGTGTGCACATTTATTTATAAATAGCTTATAAGATTTATTAAGATTTAGTTTAAGAGCTCTGCAGAAGAATTTATTACCGATCATCTACTTGATAAGGCTGCTTCATTCTTGGTGACTTCTCAGTGGGCTCCTCCTGAATCTTTCCATATCTATAGACTGGTCTCTCCATAAGAAAGACAACAACTATAGACCTTTTAGCCACTGTCTTTCATAGTAAATCTGGGCATAGCCTCTGACTGCAACATATTCTTAATATTAGAGAGTGAACACCTTTCATAATCAAAATAGGAGGTTTTTATATCAACTTCTTTTCCCTACTCCTTTTGTACAAGCCATAACTTGTTTACAATTTTAAATCTTAAATTTAAATTTTAACATTACTTTATTAACTCTTAGTAAAGACAAAAGCTCCACCTGAGTAATTGACAAAATAGTACTCGTCCAGTGACTTTGTCTTTGTCTTCAATTTATTTTTAAATTTATTTTTAAAATTTCTGCTCTTTATTTCCAGATGAGAGTCAGAATGTTTTCCAAGAAATAAACCTTTTTTAAAAGAGATTTAAATTCTGTAAATAATCTGGTATATGTGTAACACTGTCACCTCTGGATATGAAATTTTATATGTGAATACCAGCAAATTTATCATAAAACTTATAATAATTTAAAACAGATAATTTAGAGGAGTTGCATTGTTCATAAAATCTATCACATTACAGTTACCTTCACATCTATACATAGGTGTGTTTTTATACATAGAATGATGATTACACAACTTACTTTAACTTATTAATTTAAAATCAGAACTATGTATACATTTATAATTATCCACATACAAATATTATTAGCTAATGTATGCAATATAAATACATGCATGTACTTATTAATAGAGCTTATTACATACAATTTTAAGATTAATTTAACTAATGTACATGCACTGGGGTGGGTTTAAATTTAGAAATATTACTATGAAACATAGTAGGTGAAACTGAATGATAAAAAAATTATACTGTTTCAATATCCATTATCTATTCATTTACTTTATTTTATGTCTTTTTTTTTAAAAAAAAAAAATCATATGTATTAAAGGCACAGCGTGGGACTAAAATACTATTCAGAATGCCAAGCAATTTAAATTAACAGGTATCATTTTTTGACAAAATATAAAATTGCATTTATTTTTATCCTTTTGTTATATATTTAAATCTATAATTCAAATACAAGAGGTCTAATAGCTTACTAATGTTTAACATTTTGTGATAAAGTAAAATGTAATAGGGAAGAAAAGGGAGCTTTTATTAATGAAATAAATTTTGTGAAACCAAAAATTATTAAAAATTTAATGCAAAAAAAAAGAAGTTAAATTTTATTATTTTAAAAAATTAAGAAAGTACAGAATAGTAAACTCTGTGTTGAAAGATATTCTTAATGATAAATCAATTTAAAATATAAAATTGAAGAGCATATATTTATGAAATGTTATTTATGTATATTGAATTTAAGTGGGGAAGGGACTAATATTTGACAATAACAAAGAAGTAGTTTGCCACCATAGACATCTTACTCTATTGCAGTTTGGTCAATTTATATCTTACCCAAAACAAACTAACAACTTATCAGGTACTTAGAAAAGGTATATGTATCATTTTATTTATTATATTTTCTTGAGTTTTATATATTCTGGAATTTTGCACAAAATATTAGTTTCATATAATCCCAGTAATATATATATTTTATATATATATATATATATATATATATATATATATATATATATTATATTTTTTTTTTTTACTCCTTCGATATAACAATAAGAAAATGTAACATATAAAAATATCAGATTAAAATATAAAATTTTAATAATAAGTTATGACAACAACACTAAGAAAAAATTGCAACTAATAAAACTAATAACATAAGAAATAAATATACATAACATTTGCTGGTGGTTGATTGCCTTAATGCAAAGCTGAAATGAGGAATGTACTGGAAAATACCTTGAAAACACTATACAATTATGCAAGTATGTATTAATATATTTATCCTCACAACAACTATTTTACTTCATAAAATAGAATGTAAAAAATATTTTATATTCAGTTTGTCATCAAAGTGCATCTGGAGATTGGCTTATTTAAATTTAAGGTTAAAAACTAATATTATGAATAAAGTCTCACTATTGAATGATAATATATTTAACATTTATTTTAATAATTTTTAGGTTAATTATTAGAAGGTTGTTGATGAAAGTAGTTAGCTACTATAAAAAATTATTCATATATATATAAACATTCTTAATTTAAATTTTTTGCTATTGGTGGAACTTTAACATTTTTTTCAAATCAGTGATTGTAGCGCCTCTACAACTGTCTTTCTATCTTTTATGACCCAGTGGATGACTTGTGTGATCAAGTCGAAATGTTGGTATATCAATATTTAAATTTTTTAACATGGATAAACCCACAAAATGTCTTATATATATATATATATATATATAAGACATATAAACCCACTAATTATCTTATATATATATATATATATAATTAGAATAGTTCCCTACTTTATATACATTCCTGTTAAATGTCATACATTATTTTAGATTTTAAAAATATCATTTTTATCATGTGATTCTAATAATTACTAAAATGCTACTACATCCATGATTTTACTTACACTCAAATGTTAGATAAAAATATTTAATATCTATTTTCCAATAGTGAGGTTTTGAACCCAGACTTTCAAGCTCCCTTTAGTTATCCACTCCATTTTATACAACTAATACACACGACCCCATAGATTTGAATTCAAACTTCCAAACTCCCATCAATCATACACTCCATCTTATACAAAAAAACACATACATGTTGTTATGTGTATTGGTTGTATATGATTGAGTAAATGACTAAAGGGGGTTTGTGTTAATATAGCATTCAAGAATAGAGAAGCAACTATCTATATCATTCTGGCTACCTGGCAAAGTTCTGGCTAACAGACCATAATGAAGTATGGAAAAGAATTGTCAACTAATGTAGTAGCACCTTAAATAGCATTGTGTTTATTATATGCTTAGACTTCAAGTGCATATTGCTTTTTGGAGAAACTAGCCACCAGTCAACAAGTAAATTACCATCTGATGTTGACTGTAGAATTAAGAACAGTTTGATTAAACCTACTGCCTGAAATGTAAGAATGAACTCTTACTGATGAAAGGGAGTGGATATGAATTTTAAAATATATTATTATAAATATACTGTACTAACGTTAAATATTAATCATCATTTTCCTGAAAGTATTTTATAAATTATTGTTAGTATTGATTTTGTAAATTGTTTATAAACTAGCATGACAGGAGATTGCTATTTTGTCTTATTTAATCATGCCACAATTCAATTGGCATAAATCTGAATGAAGAGTATTTTTTTATATAGATCAATTATTTTTTCTTCTTTATTGCAATCCTTCACCATACTTTTAAAGACTTAGTATTCAAAAATCAGGCACCACCTACATATATAAAATAATAATGTAATTATAACTTGATGAATTCTAGATCAGATAAACAACAGGCTCCATAGACATAATCAATTAAGATTGTCTTCTTATTATCTTTTAATAGTTTATAGTTTAAGCAAACTACTCTCCAGTTTTGGGAAAGGATAATTGGGTATATTGATGTAAATGCAGTGTTGCAACTTTATTTTGGTCTCTGTTGTTTTTAAGATTCATTTGTATATATTTTATTTATTCATAAATAATAGTGTTACTGTTGCAATTGCAAATCAATTGCATTCCTTAATTTGTTTAGAACAGTAATATGCAGAAGACAGGAATTCTTATTGTATATGTATATATACTTTGCTTGTATACATGTTTTGGATGATACCCTTTTGCAATTTCCAATCTCTCTTATGCTCAGTATCCTTACAATAGTACACAATAGACTGATATTTCTATCATATAGCATATTCCTAGTTCACATGTTTTTATTTATTCATAAAGAATGTAACACATATATTGTTTTCCTGTCTCTTACAGTCACCTATACATCATTTAGTTAATTATCATATTAAAGCTCAAAACTAGTCCAGTTTTTAAAATTTTATGAAATTATTTGTCATATTTAATGAATTTAGTTTATCCTCAAATTGTAGGTTTATTAAATCTTAAAATTGTAAGAATTAGCAGACAGGATCATTAGTATATGCAGTGAGTTTATATTAGTTCAGAAACAATTAAAATGTATTATACCATACATTATGTATGGATAGTATAGTGAATGTTATTAACTTGTTTAAAAATTGACAAGGTAGAAAAATATAAGGTTAATCCCAGATAAAATATACAGGTTTATTGCCTTAGTAAATATTACTTATGTAATCAATGTGTGGTAAAATAAATTTATAATTAAAACTTTAAATTATCGTAATAGATTTCTAATTATAAGATCTTTCCATTGACTCGTGGTAAATCGAAAGATTTCGTGAGTACTGGTGGGTAATAGGAATTGTGGACTTAATCAGTGAAGTATTGAATAGCTTCATGCTCTCAGTTCTAACCACTTCAGCTTCACCTATTTATATAGAAAGTAGTTTGAATTAAAGAAAGGGTTCCCCTTTTTTCTTCCAAAGAGTACGCTTGTGGTTAAAACCTGTAGAGGTCCCTACCTTTGCATTTTCAAGCGCACATGTTTAATGGTTTATTGCCTTAGTAAATATTACTAGTTCTTCTAGAATGAAGTCAATTTATGCTATTGTGTATGTTGCAAAAAAGTATATATGTAAATAAATTGTAGTGCCTCATAGTTATCATCAATAAGTTAATTAAGGTTAAATAAACTATGATAGCACCTCAAGTATCTTGCTGATCTTAACAGGCTATAAAAAGAAAAAAATATATTTTGTGACATCAGCTAATAGAGATCTCATGCAAATCGCCCTTAAGTGATTTTTTTTTTCCATATGTCAAAGTATCGGCCGGGAAGTGAACCCGTAACAACTGTCTGCAAGCAACTGCTTACTTGCAAGGTTACTGCACTGACTTCTCGGCTACCAATGCTGCAAGGTATATATTTTGATAGTTACAACATACAGATAAAGAATGATAAAACAAAATCCAAATAGTTTTTTTTTCCTAAAATGGACATTTATTTAGAAGGTTCAGGGATGGCTTGAACCATTAGCACATTAGACTTAGACATAAGTTTTGGAGTGCCACAGCGACATGTTATATATTTAATTTAAAAATATTTATTTCAATCTGTTCATTGTTTCCTTAATACTTAATTTGGGTGGTTGTTTTTGAATTTTATAAATTAAAAATATTTGGATTTGGTTTTTTTTTATCATTTTGTGTTTGAGATTAAAATCTCATTAATGACAAAAAAACTCTTGGGCAGGCTTTGAGAAAAAGAATATTTTTTAATAAAATTGTAGACTGTTATTATATATATCTTGACACTGTCATTAGTAATAAAAATATAAAAATACCAAAACATATTAAATATGTTAAATAAAATTCGGTTTAATTAATTATATGTTTGCGAATGTGTAAATCAATAAATTATTTATTAATAACATGTTATCTGTAATAGTTTAAATTGTATTAATGGTTAGAAATAAATAGCAATAATATATAATTATACAGAATTACTTTACATTATTTAGATTGAACTATGTGTACTAATATTATTAAATTGTCTATTTATTATAGAATCTTTAATATGATTTATAAGAACTGCCTCTTTATTTTATTTTTCAGATGACGTCTTTCTTCTTGGCGACTTAATTTTTTACAGAATTACGTGGCATCTGCTTATTGTCAGCAAAAGTTCAATTGATGAGGATTACAATATAAGAAATAAACAATGTTTCAATATAACTGTCATTTATTTTTTACCAATATGGTAATTTAAGACTAATGTAACGAAAATAAATATAAATATTTCAGCAACGAACTCACTACAGTTTGCTTAAATGTCAATTACCAGCTACTTATTTGTTTTTAAATCAAACAATACATGTAAAAGGATCAATTATATGTATATTCTCCTCCGTTTTTTTCAAATTCTAATGTGATATACAATTTTATTGTAAATAGAATTTCAAATCGGACACAAATACAATTAAAGCATGTTACAATGAAATATTAACTGAGGGATATATTCCTTTTAGGGTTGATCAAGTAATGTGAATATGATCTTGGTTATAGATGTAATCTAGTTTTTTGTTTGTTTACTGATCTATGAATTTTCTTGTTGGTAAAGTTTATATATATATAAATAAATAATGACTTCTAATTTAACTGACTATTTTGTTTTATGTATAATTTTTTTTAGACTTTTTAATTATATTTATTATTTCTCTTTTAACTGTATTTTTTTAACTAATATTTATAAAAAAAATATTCTACAATTTTATTTTTTTATAAACTCAATGTTATTTTTTACAGAGATAAAAATAAATCCGATCAGTCAAGTTTAACATTATATATATATATTTTAAACATCATGTTATGTTTTTGCTATTTGCTGATATATAATCTCATTTTCAATAGTTAATAATTAATATTTTTCTTTTTACTTTGAAAAATAACAAACTTACAACAACTTTATTTTCTTTTTATACTAAAATAAATGTTTATAATATATTAACATAAAAATCTTTATGGTCAATTGTAGGACATATTTTTAGCATGCCTATTTATGACTTGGATTTCTACGTGGGCTGAATGAACTCGAAAATATTTTAAACAACTATGAACTTTTAGGTAATTATCCTATAACCATCCTAGTTAACAATAAATATTGATTAATTAATATACATCTAGTTATTCTTAATTTTATAAATAGCAAAACAAAAATAGAAAATATTTAATTCAATCCTTACCTGATATTTGGCAAGCCATGTGAGTATGGATTTTTTTTTTTCACTATTTTATTATGACAATTGTGGAATAAGCCTTTCTCTTAAATTAGGATATGTGTTATTTTTTGTCTTTAATTTGCATTTATATTTATTTTTGCTTTTTAAAATTAAATTTATAGTCTCCAGAACACAATTATAGTATAAGTAGGTATCTAATATTAAAGACAAATATGAGATCCCCCCCCCCCCAAGTTTATGTAATAATATTTTCCACTTCTATTGCTTAAAACATTACAGTAGCAATAAAATGTTTTGAAGGCAAATATTGATTTTAGAAAGCTGTACTGAAATTAAAAGTATAAGTAATCAGTCTAAAAATTTTTTTATTATGGAAATAATAAAAACGTATGATGAAGTAAAATCATTTTAAGTCAGCTGGAATCAATCATTTAATGAGTCCTATTGAAGAACTAAATCAAAATAAAATTTTTGAAAACTTAAAGCAAATTTATTTTAGACAAAAGTCTAATAATAGGATTATTTGCCTTTGTTTTACTTATAAATCTGCAATAAAAGAGAAAAAAGTATTTTATAAAACATGTTGGAGTATAACCATAAATATTTTTTTGATTTTATACTTTTTAATAAGTAGAAAAAAGGCAATTGAAGTATAAATTATGTTTGTGCTATATGTAATAATAATACTACTAATGGTAGTGATAGCGATAATGATGAAAACGATGTAGTTTTCCAGTGCCATAAATGAACATATCTGGGACTACTGAAGCATGGACCATACATTTCAAAAATTATCAATATACAACAGCACCACTTTTGACATTTAAAAATAAAAGGAATGATTGCTTATGTGTATAAAAATCATCTTGCAATTCAAAATAATTAAAGTAGTAAAACATGATTTATAAGTTTTATGAAAGTTTTTTTTTTTTACTTTGAAATTGCAATGAAGAAGAATGTTTGAAATGGAAAAAGTATCCAAATGAATAAAAGTTAATTATCTTTTATTCTGACATTCTGGTGAGACTTTTCAAAAATTCTTAACCTTGGACTTGATTTATTGTTAAATTAATTTAATAAGCGAATAATATTCTAAAAAGTCACATTTTTCTATTTAAAATATTTAAAAACTTTTTTGCAAGTATAGCAATCAGCCCTAAAAATCACCACAGATATTTACATAATCATTAAAACTAAATATAAATGAATTGTAATAGACTATGTAAACTACCTCTTTGGAATAACTGCAAAGAGATAGAAGATTAATCTAGAAAAAAAGAATTTAAAGAAAATGTCAAAAATCAATTCATTTATAATTAAAATCTGCAAAGTGCACGTGAACAGCTTAATGCTGTTTAACTATTACAGTTTATAAAACATCGGCGCTATATAAAATAATTGATTTATTTACATATATTTAATTTCAAATAAGAATGATATATCGTAAATTCTAGTAATTTTCACCAGCGTCATTCATTCAAGCATGTAAAAGTAATTTAAAGTGATTATTTAATATCTTCACGCTTTCACTTTCAGACACTTAAGATTTGCCCATACAAAAGCGTTTGGGTTCGAAAAGATAGATGGCCATTCTATCTTTTCTCAAAGACTTTATCATGTGTTTGAAGTGTTTGCATTCAGTCATTTATAGTTAAAATCTGCAAAGCGCATGTGCACAGCTTAATGCTGTTTAACTATTGCAGTTTATAAAACATCGTGCGCTATATAAAATAATTGATTTATTAAAGAAAAATGTAAAATTTAATTTAAAAAAATATATTTAAAGTATGATAAAAATTAAAGCTATAGTAAGGAAAAGAACAATAGGAGAGAAAAGACAAAAAATGTTTTTGTTATTGATTTGTTTTAGTCTTCATTTTATGATTGAATTATTCCAATTTTCATGCTGTTATTGATTTATTACATTATTCATTGCTCCAGAGATTTAGAAATCTGTGATCAAAATAAAACCAGTCATTACCACTGAGAAAAATGTTATTTTAGAAGACACAGAATTAGCAATACACATTGCTAGACTGCCTTAGAAGTATTCTACTGGGATTCAGGCCTTATGTCTTCTGAAAAATGAACCATCACTGGAGACTAATGCCAAAATGGTAAAATAGATGCTGCTGCAAACTCTCTATCTCTCTCCCATTGTTGAATCACAGAATGGAAATCAAGCTCTGAAAACATCAATGGAGACCAAAAATCCAACCAGTTGGAAAGTAACACTAATGAAAAACACAAATAAATGAACTGTGTTATTTAATCTCACAAAAACCTAAGTAAATATATTTTCCATAATAATTATCTATAGACACTTTATATTTTTTTAATGGAATGAACTTTAATAAAGGACTATTATAAAAATTAGCTTGAATTAATCATTTAAATTTTTCTATGTAAAATTTTATTGTGTTAAGTTACATTACAATGTGTGTGCATGAATAAATACTAATGTTTGCTTAATTATTATTTAGTCTATTCTCTCTCTCTCTCTCTTTCTTGTCATTGCTTCACTATTTATTTAAAGAGATAAATATTATATGTGTTCAACTAAAGCACTGGACCCCCTTGATTAAGAGTAGGAGCTAGTTGGAATATTTCAAATGCTGGTTGTGAGCCAGTCATCTGAATATGCCAGCTATATAACATATGGTCTGCTTGTGCCTGAGTTTGATCCTTAAAAACAAATAAAACTATCTGGATATCAGGGTTTTATTCCAGCAGTTAAGATGGGCCACAATCAGGAAATAGGGTCATGTTATTCTTCATATAGCCTGATCTAGCTGGGCTATTTTTGATGGTATTGCTATTAATGGTATTCTCTCTTCTGCTTAAAGTTCTGGTCTCTTCCCATATTTTAGAGATATAATTAAATAATTGCATAATGAAATGATAAATATAAAAGATATTGTTTAAGTCAAATATTTTTTTTTTACTTTTGGGAAATATATGTATTCAAGCATGAGTGTGTGTGCAGCACAACTGTTCCCAAAAGCTATTAATATAAAATAGATAACTAAAAATAATAAACTAGCTGAGCACTTTCAAAGGATCTTGCCTTCATAATCATAGCTTGCTACTACATT
This sequence comes from Epiperipatus broadwayi, assembly GCA_028023455.1. Taxonomy (NCBI): domain Eukaryota; kingdom Metazoa; phylum Onychophora; class Udeonychophora; order Euonychophora; family Peripatidae; genus Epiperipatus; species Epiperipatus broadwayi. Next base: position 270,925 of record JAQFVV010000304.1, read on the forward strand.
TAATGATATGCAAATGTGCTAATTCCATTTCTTCGATAAAGCATAGCACATGTCCTTCCTATTTATGGCATGATTGTCTCATGAGATAAATAAAGCCTCTTTGATTTTTTCTTTTAAGGTCATTTCTCTCTCTACAGATGATTGTGGGATTGTCTGGAATGCATCTTTGTCCACACGATTAGCACAACATAAATATTCATACAATGGAGGTAGCAACGATCCTTCTACCTATTCAGTTTTGTATCAGCACCAGAGCACAAGTCACCACAAGTGCATTCCAGACAATCCCACAATCATGTGTAGAGTGAGACATGACCTTAAAAAAAAATCAAAGAGGCCTTATTCATCTCATGACACAATGATGCCATAAATAGGAAGGACATGTGTTATGCTTTATCAAAGAAATGGAATTAGCATATTTGCATATCATTAAATGTAGTAGCAAGCTATGATTATGAAGGCAAGATCCTTTGAAAGTGATCAGCTAATTTATTATTTTTAGTTATCTATTTTATGTTAATAGCTTTTGGGAACAGTTGCGCCACACACAAACTCGTGCTTGATGATATTGTTTAATAAATAATGTTATGAAAAGATATAAAATAATAATTATCAACAAAGTTATCTATTAAGCATGATAATAAGCTTACTAAAGTAAATATGATTCAAACTTATAAAGTCAAAAGTTATATGCAAGATATTAAAACTTGTAAAAGTATTTAAACCTAGCAACAAAATAAAGTTCAGAGGGAACCAGTTCAATATATACTATAAAAAAATTAGGGGGCTTGTTTTAAAAATATAGTGTCATATATATATATATATATATATATATATATATATATATATATATATATATATATATATATATATATATATATATATATATATATATATATTTTAAATGACAATATGGGATTTCAAAATTTTAATTAAATTATAATACAAGGTAGAATTTTTCATATCTAATTTTCTTTTTTCATTATACTGCCTGTCTTAGATTTTGCTTCAAAATCTGAAAGAAAGCTTATACATTATAAAAATTTTTGACTTTAAATGTTTTATAATAAACATATTATTTATATAAAAATAGCATACATGAACATAGGTTTTATTATAAAATGATAGATCAAACCAATAATAATTATTATTTGAAAATATGATCAGAAGATTCATTTCATCTAACATCTTTATAATCAAAACAACCAAAATATCTTTCAAAAACGTAAGAGAATACAATATTGGTATAAAGTCTTGAAATATTTTAACAAATAACTCTTTACTATAACATAAGCCTGAACAATTATTCCACTACACGAAATTTTATAAAGTGATTGAAATGTTACGTATGTAAATCCAATACCCATGTATATGTTTTATATTTTAAAATGAATTCACTTTTTCTTTAATGTTTGTAAACGTTTTATATTAAATAACAATAATTTCTTGTAAATGGTTTTGCTTAATCTTGTTTTAATACAATTGTTGAACTGAATAATATATTGTATCATGGCAAATCCTTTTATTTTAATTTTAAACAAAGAAAAGCTTTCTTACGTAATCATTAAACTTTTGACATCTGTATTAACTAAAATTTATTTTGCCACATTATATTTGTTCCAACTTTGTTCATTATTTTTTATATATAAACTTACAATTGTATAAGTGTTTTAATACAATGTTATATTTAATTAACTTTATCAATTTTTATATATATGCACAAAAAGTTACAAATGTATTGTATGTAAAACTATTTTTATATTTCAACTGCAGCAATTGTCTTCATCAGAAGGAATGAATACAGTACTGTAGTCTCAATTTCTAATGAAAAGCAGTTCTTTGGTTGAAAGATAAAAGCAGTTTTGCATACAAGTAATTTCATTTCTATTTTATTTTTTGTATTTCTTTCCTTTAATTAGTCTTTATATATATATAATTACTAAAGTAATGTTTAATCGATTTGCTCAAAATATGAAAATAAAGATTGATTATGAAGAATTAGAAGAAGTTAACAGTTACACATACCTAGGTCAGATTATTAATACAGATGGAAACATAATGGAGGAAATTGATCATAGAATTAAACTTTTTGGTAGAAATAACTTGATACTAAAAGGAAATATGCCTATGTGTTTGAAAAGAATGGTTTTTAACAAATGTGTTTTACCAGTTCTTACTTATGGATCTGAGACTTGGACACTTAATAGAAGAGCAATACAGAGACTTCAGACCACTCAAAGGAGTATGGAGAGATGTATGTTGGGAGTAACAAGAAGAGATCGAAAACGCAATGTATGAGTAAGACAACAAACAGGTGTTACTGACCTTATTGAAAAAATTAAAAGATTGAAATGGAGTTGGGCTGGACATATTGCTAGAAGAAATGATAATAGATGGACAATTGAAATTTTAAACTGGATTCCAAGAGATTGTAAAAGACCCAGAAAGAGACCACATGTGAGATGGATGGATGAAATAAGAAAATGTGCAGGGATGTTGTGGAAAAGAGAATCTAAAGATCGGAGAAGATGGATTAAACTTGGAGAGACCTTCATCCTGCAGTGGATTGATAATGGTTGATGATGTTGATGATGATGATGATATATCATTGAAAGCAGTCAGCATTTAAACAATACCAATATCAATAACAATCAGCAATCTCAATCTGTTGTCAAGGCAACCTTTTAACAATAAATGTGTACATCAACTTTTATTTATGTAATTTTTTATATAAATACTGAAGATTGTAATTTGTACGCAGAAAGTGAAATTATTGATACAAAGAATTTTAAATAAACTTCATTAATTAGTTAAATATAACCTATTCTCAATGCAGACTAACAAATACTCAATTATAACATTGAAACTGACATGGTAACTTTGAACCAGCACGCCAACAGTATATTACATAAATAATAAAACTAATAATGGCCAAGGCTCATTAGGTTTTTTTTTCCTCATGTGTCATAGCATCAACCGGGATACGATCCCGCTAACCGGGACAACTGCTTGTAAAGCAGCTGTCGCTGACCTCTTAACCACCAATGCTTGACGGGCTCATTAGGTTTATAGATATAAATTCATTGAAAGAAATCGTTACTTAGGCAGACCAATATTAGTTATTTATTCAGACGTGAAACATTAAGCAAATTGATTCTTTTTTTCAGATTTCTTACATTTACAATTAGAAAACTGTTAAACTATTTAAAATGCTATTTGCAGATCTATGTAAAAATAAGTAAATCAGTTAATTTCAATTCAAAGTAATTAATAATGAATGAATTGTAACACATATTAAAAGTAACATGAGAACCGATTTTAATCAAAACTGCATTTCGAAAATCTTTTGATTAGCGCACTTTATAACATAATTCGAAAATGAATATTATATAAGGAACCTTTACCTTAAGTTTTTCTTCTTTTTTTAATAAAAAAATATTTTTTCATGTTATCAATCATATTGGAAAATTAATAGTTTTCATAATCATGTTATGTTCCATATTTTCAGAAAAAACATAAATATCCAGGAAAAATATGAGGCTAACTTTATTCAAAAATAAAATTCAAAGTAATAAATATTATTAAAAATATTTTTTTATATAAAATGCATATATATAATTTTTAGAAACGTTTTTATCCCAACGTAATTGTTTTAAATCACCTTTTATTCATTTATATGTCATATGAATATACTAAGATGTATTTAAAATTTCTATCCCACCATCTATAATTGATATTAGTGAAAAAAATATGAAAAAACAATCACCAAAAAACGCATTTTTGAGTAAACACGCACCTTTCAGCACACATCAGACAACTCTCATATATCTTTGTTCAGTATTTATCAAATGAAATGTGCATTTAGTCAGAAATGTATCTTGCGTGATATTTGTTTTTTTTCTCCAGATTTGTTTATTTATATATTTGAAGTAAATATTGGGAAATAGCCATTATAAGTATATCTAAAGCATATACATATGAAAAAAATGGATAGAAGTGAATTACTAATACAAAGTGAGTCTCTTTATATAAATTAGATTTATTTGATTAAATTTGAATTATCACTATGAGCTAAAATGATAATATTTAGTCTAATAAATAATTAGCAAACGTTTTTAATAATATTTATCTAACCTTAATGTTATCATATGTATAAGTATAAGAAATTTATGGTGCTTAACCATGTTGACAGCCCATATTTTTGATATATGTACAGTTTCCAGGGTCTATGATGTGCCAAAAATGTAGTTGTTAAATGAAAAAAAAATTAATAAATCGATTGTTTAATTTGAAAAAAGAAATAAATTCTAATGAATTATCTTAAGAAGCTTTATTTCAATGTTTTAATTTTTTAGTTATAACTTGGAAAGTGACGAGAGGCTCTTAACATGGTCGTACTTTGGTTTAATTCCATATGTTTCTTTTTTCCAGTAATTTTTTTTATTAAATTGTCATAATGATACAAATTTGGGACCTTCCTGTCATAGAACATGATACAGTGGTCTATTTTCAAAGACATGGGATCCTGCCCTCCTGAAAAGTGTGCATTAATGGTCATGATATGATTGTATGCCACTAATATGGATAAATTCTAAATACTGTATTTATATTTTCTTAATTTTTCTGTTAATAAGATAATCAAAAAAAAAAATAAACTGTAAATATTGTAATTAATTTTTCCACACACATTTATTTATATCAGAAGTTTCATAACATAATCATATATATATTATATATGAGCTTGCAAATAGCTCTTAACAAGCTTTTCAGAATATCCCAACCTCAGACCAATATCTGCTACAGGCTTCCACCTTGAGGTGCTAGTATATTCAATCATTAGATTTAAAATACCATGCCAAGCCCAGAACTTTATCTAATGGATAACTATTACATAGAAAATCTGAAATTTTCAGACATCCATATGTCTTCCAATCCAGCTATCTAACTTAAATAGATATGGGACTGAAACAAGATCAGATACACTGTATATTAATAGCTTTAGCAATATAAAATCAGCAAAGTCTTATTAGTAAAAAATAAAATGACTCAGAAATCAAGTTGTATGTCATATGACCTAATTTAACAAGCTTGTATTACAAATGTTATATAATGAGCTTGTAAACAGCTATTAACAATCTTTTTCAGAAAATTCCAATGTCAGACCTGTTTTTGTTACTGGCTTCATCATTGAGATGCTACAATATTTAAACATTAGATATAAAATACCAAGCCAAGCACCATGTTATCTAATGGATAACTATTAAGTAGAACATTTGAAATTTTCAGATATCAATATGTCTTCCAATCCAGCTAGCTTAAATAGTCATATGGGACTGAACCAAGTTCAGATATACCATATATTAATAGTTTTAGTAATATAAAATCACCAAAGTCTTAATAGCAAAAAATAAAATTACACAAAAATCAAGTCATATATCACATGATTGAATATAAAAAGCTTGTATTACAAATGTTAAGTTAGGTAGCTGGATTGGAAAACATATGGATGCCTGAAAATTTAATATTTTCTACTTAATAGTTATCCATTAGCTAAAGTGCTGGGCTTGGCCCAGTATTTTAAGTATAATGCTTAATGCTTGAATATCCTAGCACCTCACTGAGGAAGCCAGTAACAGAAACTTGTCTGAGGTTGGGAATATTCTGAAAATCTTGTTGACAGCTATTTGCAAGCTCATTATATTTGTAATAAAAGCTTGTTAAATTAGATCATGTGACATATGACTTGATATATATATATATATATATATATATATATATATATATATATATATATATATATATATATGGATTATTTTAAAACAATACATCTTTCTTGCAATGATAATTGTACAGAATGACCACTTTGAGTCTGATTTCCACTTTAACAGTCACACAGACATATAATAGGAGATAATCCTTTAAATCTGAGTCTGGTTTACTTGTAATACTCCTTAATTAATTGAGGTGGTCCATTGGATTTGTCTCCAAATTTACAGAATAACACTGTGATATATATATATATATATATATATATATATATATATACAGTATATATCACAGTGAAATGCACTGCTTCACTATATATATATATATATATATATATAGTGAAGCAGTGCATATCCACATGCTAATATGCTTGCTTTATTTTATATTTGCCTAAATTATATTTTCCAATTATATATAGTAAATTTCTCAATATCTGCAAACATTAGTAATATGCACATGTGTTTATGTACAATTTTACATTTTTTTTAAAAAGTTAAATTAAGTCACACTACATTTTTAAGTTAAAAGAATATATCATGTTAAAAGGCATGAACAATCAATTAAAGAAATATTAATGTATTGCATACAATGAAAAAAGGATAAGTAATGGAAAGAAGCCATTATAGATTGAAGTGTAGGTGCCTTATTTTCCTATTGATAGATACAATTGGCTGAAAATAATTACAGTTGAACACCTCTAAAGTGTGGGCATATTTTACGGTGTAAAGTGTAAAGTGAAAACAATGGTAATGAAACCAATGTGGCTGCACATTAGTGTGAGGAAGTAAAAAACTAAGAGAACATCAGTTAAAGGAAAAAAGTAGAGTCAATCAAGTAAGAACTCATGATGTGCACAAAACTGAAATATAATTTGGGCAGGAGATATTGTTTGGATGTAGAAATTTGGAATTCTGCTAATTGGGAGATTTAAAAAATTCTGCTGATATATCCTATAATTCTGCTAATTTGTCTATCAAAAAATGCTTAAAATACATTCCATTATGAGTGAATAGATTGGTTCAGCTTCTCGATGGACATTCACAAATTCTGGTGACTAGAAGAAAAGTTCCATTGACATAATCAAGATTGTTCTATATCCTACCAATGCCATGCAAGTCCTGAAGACCAAGAATTGTTTTTTTCCATCTGTGCAGAGGAAGTCCTGAAATGTTATAATCTTGCTGGTATAATGCTTTAATTATATTCAAATGGTCTATAACTGCAACTCAATTATTAATATGTTTTTTCACTAGTCTTAACTTATAAGATTTTATATGATATTTCTTATTTATGTTAAATTTACTGGTCTTAATTATTTAGCAAATTAAAAATTTATATGTTTGCATTTTATTTACGTTAACTTGAATGATGGAGGGATTTAAGTTTTAAGTCATTAAAGGTGTTTATGCTTCTCCACTCTCAATGTCTCATGAGATAGTGTGAGTCGAGAAGACACTAAATTTAAAGTCGTAAAAATTAAAATAATACCAAAACACATCTAAACTGATTTCTTTTCTTACTCTTATTTCTCCCCACTCCATCATCATGTCATGTAAAGTTATTTTCAATTTCTTAGAATTATTTAAAAAGTTATTGAAGAATGGCTAGCATATTCTTAGTAATCCATAATATAAATGAGTTTTGTTTATTATAATGCCCTACAGAGATACAATCCAAGTTTTGTTTATTATGATGCCCTATAGAGATACAATCCAACCCATAAGATAAAAAAATTATAATTAAAAACATTTGTAATGAAATATATATATATTAATTATGTTATGATTAAAGTCTTACTTCACGTAAAACCAATATTAATAATTCTAACTCTAGTTAAAATTATTGTATGTAAAACACAATAATATTAATGATTTTGTTATGTATAATATTAAAGATTTATTACATGAAAGTAATATTAATAATTTATCTGAATATATGTGTTGCACTGTCTATATATACAATATAATAAATATGTATAACAAACTGCAATTTATGTATAGGTAATGTAATAAAGAATAGATAACACTATCAACCCCATTGTGAGTAATTAATTTTCCCATCATTTTAAATGTAATAATATTAGATTTTCAAGTTTAAGATTTAGTTAGTAAATACTGTATTGTAGCCAGGTTCAAGTTTATAATATAAAATCATACATGGTTAAATAGTGGTACTTATTATCTTATAAGAAAAAATGAATTTCATAATGTTTATTTTAGTGAGGAAGATTTATTAAATGATAGTTTGTCTTATATTTATAAATTGCATTCCTGCACCTCCTTATGTCTTGCAATGGTTTTATTATTCTTGAATTCATTACCTCCACTCTCTCTGCATCATATACTCATCTATTTATAGTCACTGTGACAAGTGCAAGCTATAATTCTTTTTCTATGCCCAGATTTCTAATCAAAATATTAATGCTGGTCTATGTTTTGCATGGGAATCAAAGACTCCTTGTGACCCCAAATCATAGATTTAGCACATCATCATCTTCATGGATATGTGCTCTCAGATAGAAGGAATACCCCTGTGAACAGGGACATCTTCATTTCTTAGTGAATTTGCCCTCCGATCACAATGATAATCTTCATTATTGTTTCTTACCATAGACAACATTTGCTTAGGATAGTACCACAATGTTTTTAATTAATTCTTAATCTTTAACCTTCATCCACATTCATAAACAATTGTCCCATATGCACAAATATATAATTTATTAGAGCTTAAAACTCATAATGGCTGTTAGCTGTTTTATGATGTAGTTCAAATTAAGTAGGCACTTGTTGATTTCTGTAAACCACCATCATCTTTATCTATATAATGTAAAAGCCAGTATCTATATTATGTAAAATTCAGTAGATTCTTTTATGTTAACAAACCTGTAAGCTACCTATTCATTATATCAATTCCTGCAATAAATGCCATATTATTATTAATTATAATCATGTCCTTTGTGATAGTCAAAACTATAAATTTATTATATAGAATTAAGTAAAGTTATTAAATTGCTAAACAAGCAAATCCATCACTTTGTAGAATATTATCATAGCATAACATTTATAGAATATGAATTAATCAGATTCCTGAGGCAATAAATAGCCATAATGAGTGCTATTGTGGCATAACCTTCCTTCTTGATGGAACAAACTTGAAAAGAAAAGTTCATGTTCTAACATTGAGCTTAGATCATGCTGTATGAGGAAGGGAAGCTGTGTGATTCAAAGGTATTAATTATGTGGTAGAGATTAGGAAGACTAGGTAGGGGTTTAAACTTAGATCATGGGGTAGCCTTGTGTAAGCTGGGTGGGAGTCCCTGCTTGGTCTTTTGGTCTTGTTATCATATTATAAAAACTTGACCATTACAGGGTTTTTTTATACATAGTACACCAATGTACAGCTTTGAAGTTTCTTTTATGTGACTCAGGGATCACTTGTAGGTCAATCAAAAAAGGAGGGATCTGAAAATCTTTTGTGTACTTTGTATATATACCTGACATTGTTTTGGTATCCATCATGGCATACAAACATGTGGTTTAAACCATCATTCAAGATATGAAGAATACCGAAGTTGAGTTGGGTAGAGAAAACTCAGATTTATTTTTCTTGTGGTGTTTGTACATATATTTTATTTTTGCATTTGTATAATATATCCATTACAACCTTAGAGATTTAAAACAATGTTGTAGATGTGAGTGTACATTTTTATTGTTATGACTGGCAATAATAATGAAAATTGTTGGATAGTAACTTAAGACTAGCATATGTATGGAAATGGGGCACCAGTATGAAAATAACAATATAATTTTTAGTCATTTTTCTTTTGCAGATGGAATGACTCATCCAAGTAGTATACACAGCAGGAAAAAAATTATATGTAAGGGACAGTAGTAATATTAGAAACAATAAAGTTAGATAGGACAAAATTTGTAATTTTTATTCCACAATAATAAAGTAATATGAATGGAACATGATTCCGAGCAGGATGACCATGGGTGGCAGAGTCTTTATAAAATTAAGAAATAGAAAAGTAAAAAAAAAGATTTTCCCCTCCATATCATGTCTGTAGTAAAAGGTAGCTGTGATAGTAAAGAATTGGGCAGACAGATCCCAGAAATAACCTTCAAAATCCATGAGAAGGTCAAACATGGCAAGAAAGAAAAGAGAAGAAAAGAAAAAGTCATATAAGAGACAGTACAGAAGTTGGAAAAGGGAATAAATGTTATAATGCAAATATTGCTAGAGCTATGAAAGAACCAAGAAAAGACACAAGAAAACAAGGATAAAGTGATTGAATAGCAGTGGAACCTGCTGGAAAGTGATCCTAAAATAAATGTATAACCAAAGATGGTTCAAGTAGACTGAACAGGGTAAATGAAACCTGTAGGACTGGTTTACCAGCTTGTCACACTAATTAGACACAGTGAAGAGCTACCAGAAAAAAAGAAGAGATAGACTAGGACCCTATCCCAATTGAGGGCCCTGGTGAATTAAAGATGATGCCTGGAGGGGCACAATCAACTGTAGGGAGGGCCATATAAGTCAAATCCTTTTATGGAGATATTAGGAAGGCTCACATGAGTCACATCCATTGATAGGAAGATTTGTTTATGTGTTATACATTGAGCAGTAATAAAGAAATGGCAGTGGCTGTGAATAATCTGGGAGGAATGGTAAAGGATTGGTGGTGGAGCATGGCCAGACATTCCCAAATGTGGTGACTGTACAAATAAGTGATTCAGAAGACATTTTGATGGCATGAAAGACAGGATGAGTATCTGCACTCTATCATGCAGGAAAAATGTAGTGGGAATAAAACTTAATTTTTTTGATACCAGTAGTCCATATGAGACCCTTGATGGTGTTTTCAATGATGGGCTGGAAAACTGTCCAAAATATCAGGTACAACTTGCTGATAACCAGCCAACATATTATGTTCAGTGACCAGAGCTACAACATTAGTAGAATGACTGAATCACTCATGGTCATTGACTTTCTCAACTTTTATAAAGATTGATCAGTGAGAGTACAAAAAATATATCACAGCCTTAATTTGAAGCCCTACCAAGATAGGCCCCCCTGACTCAGGATGAGAACCCCAATAAAGAAATAGAAAAACACAATTAAACAATGACTTAGGGGTTAAATTTGGACTTCAAGAAAAAAGAGAAACCTACTATAATTATTTAGAGCAAAAAGAAAACATATAGTGATCACTCATTCACTGCAGAGGAGATGTAAGTTTTTTTTTTTGTTTTTTTTTTGGGGGGGAGGCAACATGGCAGATATAAAGTAGTGCATATTTACATGCATATGTGCTTGCTTTATGTTTAACTAAATTATATTTTTCCATCATATATAATAAATTTCTCAATATCCACATACATTAGGAATATGCACATGAATGCATGTACAATTTTACATTTTTTAAGTTAAAAGTTCTTATTTAACTCATGCTGTATTTATAAGTTAAAAAAAGTATATTGTTAAAAGGTGTGAACTATCAATTAAAGAAATATTAATGTATTGCATATAATGGGAAAGGGGTAGGTAATGGAAAGAAGACATCATAGAAAGAAGGTTAGGTGCCTTATTTTCTTATCAATAGGTACAATCAGCTCAAAATAGTTACAGGTGAACACCTTTAAATTATGTGCACATTTTAAGGTATAAAATATAAAGTGAAAACAATGGCCAGAAAACAATGGCCTCCACATGAATATGAGAAAGTAGAAAACTAATGGAACATCAATTAATTAAAAAAACATAGTTAATCCATTAATAAATTACAATGTGGACCCCTGGTGCACAAAATTGAAATATAAGTTGGAGATAGGGCATTGTTTGAATATAGATATTCAGAATACTACTAATTGGGAGATTCAGAAAAATTCAGCTGATATTCTCCAAGCTGATATTCTACACAGTAATCAGCAAAGTCCAGCATCCAGATGAAAGATCCATTGACATAATCAAAGTCAATCTATATTCTACCAATGTCACACAATTACTGAACACTAAGAATTGTTTGATCCACCTGTGTAGACAAAGTCTTGAACTTTTCTAATTTTATCAGTAGAATGCTTTAATTTTATTCAAATGATCTATAACTGTAACTCAATTATTAATATGTTTCTTTCTAGTTTTAACTTATACAATTTTCATATAATATTTCTTAATTATGTTAAAAGTACTTGTGTAGGGATAGTGAAAGCAATAAGACACTAAAATTAAAGTCATAAAAATTAAAATAATAACAAAAACATATCTAAACTGATTTTTTCACTGTTTTTCTCACTTCCAGATTTTATATTCCTTCTGTTAAACATTTTACACTGTCCCGTGCTTTGTTTTCACTGGACTCAGTAGATTTTAGGACTATTTCATCAAAATCAGTGTTCAATTTTCTTTTTGATGATTCCCTTTTCTGTTGTACTTGCTCTAGTATTTGAGATACTATTTCCAATGTCATTCTGCTTATAGTTTCATCAAATTCATTATCTTTTTGTTGCATTTCTTAATTTGTTACTTGTATTTCTTGCAATTGCTTTTTTGAAGTATTTCTTGATTTTTCTGTTGCACTGTCAAAATTCTTTTTGTATCATTTTCTTCATAAATACACACATTATTTAAATATTATATATGCCTGGTTTCAGTTCTGAAGACTTTTTCATAACCTGTATGGGTTTTTTTTTATCTGCTTTAAGCTCCATTGGCTGTGTTTGTTTTTGCATAGCTTATTGCTTTATGTTTAATTGAACATCTACTCCATTTTATTTAACATCTCATTATCTGTACTTTGAAAAAAATAAAGATAATCCAAATAAGCATCTATACATAGTGTGAAATTTACATGTTAGTTAAAAACAATGATAGAATATTAAATTTTTAAATAAAATAATAAAACATAACATTGTTTGATTTTTTTCCAGCTGGCAAAAATAATATTAAAAAAACACTCCCTGCCCATTTTCCGCATAAAAATTCAAAAATCAGACTAATAATAGAGATTAAATTTTACAAGTAACCAATCACTGATGATTCAAGATTATGGTAGATTGCAGTAGGTTAAATGGCAAAAGTAATAAAAAATGAAACCACCTTATTTAGTGTAGTAGCAAGCATATCCTAATTCATGGATTGTGCATTTTTTGATAGTGTATTTTTTTCTAAACCCTTGAGAAAATAAACAAATCAATATGGCTTTTTAAATTTAATCAGAAGGAAATAACACTCCATGCACATTAACAGTAATGTTGTTTTAATACTTCAACAATGTTTGTTGGCTATGAATGATACTCTCCAACCAGTGCATCAAATAGAATCTTTGAAATAATAAGAGTGGTCATCATATCTTTGTAACTAAATTCAGTTGTATAAGCCTATCTTTAAACTCTTATATTTCCTCTTCATATACACTTTAATTCAAATTTTATATATAATTCCTTCTTTTTTCCTTACAGTTTTGACTGTCTTGCAGCCTTCATCAGAGCTCTTTTTTAACATTCACTGTAAAAGACAAAGGTAAAGGTTAAAAAGTGCTCTGATGAAGACTGCAGGACAGTCAAAACTGTAAGAAAAATAAATAATTATATATAAAATTTGCATGAAGAGAACATATAGAAGTTTAATATATATATATATATATATATATATATATATATATTTTTAACTTTCTTTGTATTTATATATATATATATATATATATAAATACAAAGAAAGTTAAAAAAGAAGATATAAGAATAAGAAAACTTATATGCCAATCTAAAGCTTCTTGGAATAGTATTTCAATAATCAGTTTATATCCACTAACTTTATTCCATTTATTGACAATTGTAAAATCTTCTATGCAACTTTCTATTTAATTTATGAGTGCATTACTCATATGTAATTTTAATTAGAAGGGAATTAGACTATATATACACATGTGCTATTTAATGTTGCTTTAATACCTCAGTAGTGTCTCAAACCAAAGTACAAGATAAAGACTTTGAAAAAATAAGATTGACCATCTTATCTTTGTATCTAAGTTTACTTACATAGATCAATATAAAAATCTTGGAATGACAGTATAAAAGTGTTCAAATAAATATTTTACATCCATTAACTATATTTTCTTTATTAATAATTGTGAAAACTTTCAATTTACTGTCTGTTAATATTACAAAATATTAAAATCTCTTTTCTTTTCAAGGTCTATCTTGTTCTTTGGTTTGAGAGTATCCTTATTACACAACAAAACTCTGCTGAGGTATTAAAACAACATTACAGCATGTGCATAGAGTGTAATTCCCTTTTCATTAAAATTACACACAAATACTGTGCAGGTAAGTTAAATAGAGAGTTATGTAGATTCTAATATTTCATAATATTAAGAGGCAAAGAAAGATGCTCTCAAACCAAAGCACAAGATAGACCTTGAAAAGAAAAGAGATTTTAATATTTCATAATACTGTTAACAGAAAGTAAATTGGGAGATTTTGAGTATGTTAATTGATAAAAAGTAAAGTTAATGAATGTACAGTGATCAGTGGAACACTTTCACACTCTGATTCCAAGATGCTTTAGATTGGTTTATATAAGTAAATTTAGGTACACAGATAAGATGACCACTTTTATCTTTTCAAACTCTCATGCTTTAGTTTGAGAGTATTCTTCATATTCAACACAACACCAATGATGGTTAAAACAACATTATAGCACGTGTACAGGATGTAATTCGCTTCTGATTAAAATGACATACGGATATTGCTCTAATAAATTCAATAGAAATTTACATTTCTTTTTCATTCAATTATCGACATGAATACATTGAATTCTAATAAAAGTGTACATTAGTTTGGTCAACTATTTTATCTTACTCATGGAATCAGTAAATAATAAATAAATAAAAAAACATTTTCATATATCCAGAATAAATCAAATCTGCTAATTAAGAATAGCCATTATCAAATATACTTTGACTTTGTTATTATGATAAAATGAACATGCAAAGTGGATTATTCAAAATATTAATTTCGACAGGAACAATGACATTACATTCTTGGAAAAAATGTGTAAAAAGTAAAACAATACTATATTTCTTTGTTTATTGTTTAATTGTCTCACTAATAATCTTCTTATAAAATAATCAATTTTAAAAATATTTGCACTGTTTGTACTTTAAAATATCATGTGACATTTGAGTTCAAAAAATGAGAGTTGATTTTTAATCCAGAGAGTATTAGGTCTTTACTCTACATTACATTAAACAGTACAAGACTGTAAATTAAATTAAAGAATATTAAAATATATAGTATTTCTAGTTTATTTTTTTAATTTTTTTAAAAGATTAAAGTAAGAAAGTGTTATCCCAGACTTTATACAGGAGTTTTGTAAGAAGTATTCTGTTGGTTAAAATGGAAAGCTAAGACAGTAAAAATAAATGGAAATTATGTAAGTCATCTACATTTTAAAGATGATGTAATTATTTTGCAAATAATGCTTATTAGTTTTAAAAATATTGCAAAAGTTATCAGATGAAAGTAAGAAAGTAGGACTAAAAAATAATATAAAAAGTCTAAAGTAATATTCAAAATATTTTTCTAAAAAAAATAAATAAAGATTGTTAATGATGAATTAGAAAAAATTAAAAATTATAACACTTTGGTCAGATTAACAACATAGATGGAAGCATTTGCAAACTCTTCATACATTAGTGCCATCCAGTGCAAGAAGTTTTGTGTCTAAATTTCTTATCTAGTGTCTACTTAACCAATATTCATATACTAATTTCAAGTTTGTGACTTTTATCAGTGACAATCACTGTTTCTTAATCTTACAGTCTAATGTAACACTCATAACATATGCCCTTTAACCCATTTAGTTACTATAAATCTATGAATCCAAGATCAAAACACAATAATATATTCAAAACTAAGCTCTTTTCACTGATGGAATCCACAAGCTACAAACTAGTCTTATAATATTAGATGAGTAAGCATCACATAAGGATGTTATGCACAAACCTTGAATTTATTGACTTCTATGGTTTGAAATTGGTGGCACTACTGTAGGGAGACTTTGGTGCTGTTTAAACAGCTTGTGTAAGCATAGAAAATGATGATAATGTAATGTTTTAATAATTTTATATCAATCCTGCTTATATAATTTTATACCAAACCTGCTTATAGAATTAAGGTGGATGTTGGTTTTGAAAAAACAAGGACATCAAAATGTTTAAATACTGAACTGGGTTCATATCTATTTTACTATAAAAGTAAATGAACTTGATTTGAAAACGTTTTTATTTTGGCCTCATAGCTTTATGTTTAACTAAATGGGTAAAAGATGGCAGCCTGAAAGTTATAGATCCTAAGATGTAGGTGCAGTGAATTCAGTTCCAATACTCATCTCTGATAAAAGTTACAATCTAGGAATTAATATGGGGATATTGGATGAGTAAGTACTGGATAGAGATTTTATGCACAAATCTCTTTGCATCCACAGATTACTAAGGCTTGCACTGGGTAGTGCTACTATATGAAGAGCTTGCTACTGTTTAAACAGCTTGTTTAAGTATAGAAAATGGTGATCATGTAATGTTTTAGATGGAAATATAACGAATGAAATTAATCATATAATTAAACATAGATAAAATGACTTTGGTAGAAATAACTTAATATTAAAATGAAATAATATACCTAATAGTTTGAAAATGAAAGTATTTAATAAATACATTTTAGGAGTTCAAACTTATAAATCTAAGATTTGCACACTTAGAAAAAAAAAAAACAATATAAAGAATTCAAACCATTCAATGAAGTATGGAGATATATGTTTTAGGAGTAATGAAAAGGAATCAAATTGTGTTACTGACCTCATTGAAAGAATTGAGACTTAAGTGGAATTGCATAGAATATATTGCAGGAAGAGATGATAGTAGATACACAATTACAATCTTAAACTAGATTCCAAGAAATTATTAAAGACCTGGGGTACTGATTTAGTATGCATTCACAGCCATTTTGAATTATAAGAACCACCCAAAATTCATGCTTACATATCCAAGCAATAAATGACAATGATCAATCTATACATTATCACGATACAATCATTTTATAATATTGATGAAATATGGAGAGAAAATGAGAATGACCACATGTAAAAAGAATAAAATAAGGGAGTGCCAGAGGTTAGAGATCTAAAAAAGTAGATTAAACTTGGAGAGACTTTCATCTTGCAAATAATTGTTAATGATTGAAAATAATGATGATGATGAAGGAGAGTAACTAATTTTATCAAAATATAAATTGACACACATTTTATTTATATATATAGTCGTTCTCAAGCTTACTGATATCTTAAAATACATTACATTGTTTAATGGAAAAGAAAACAAAAATTTGTTTGCAATAAAGTAGTTAAATTCTTTGATTCTTAATGGGGGGAGGGGGCACCCACTTTTAGTTTTTTAAGAAGATTATTAAAGTTAAAATTGCAAATTACAATAAACTTATAATTATAAATTTATTAAACGCACATTGATTACCTATTACGAGGCTGTAACCTCGAGCATATGCAATAGTAGGGACCTCTACAGGTGTTTAACCACAAACTTACTAAATTAATATAAAATTTACAATACCTCTTTTATATATTTATAGATATTTTAAACAACCTTCATACTTCCCCATTTTTTTTAAATTCATATAAATAAAAATACAATAAAAGACAAATGACCCCCAAGATGCATTTCATGCTGAACTAGCACTCATCAGTTGGCCCTGATCACCATCTCTCGTATATATTTCTAATACATGAAAAATATTTATCTATAGTAAATTGTTACATTTTTATTTACAACTGTCAAACTCACTCTTTTCACAACTTTGACACTATCCACCTCAGATAAATACAACAATGATTATTACTAATCATTTTTTAAACAAGAGATTATCTCTAGTATAGTTATACACTTTAAACCTCAGTTAAAGATTAATATATCTGATTTTTTTAATTTTACACATACACACACATGGAGTTATTCACCTTTCTCCTTTCTTCCTTGACATTTGTAAATAAAAATGTAACAATTTACTATAGAAAAATACTCTCCATGTAATAGAGACATATATAAGAGATAGTAACCTGGGTCAATTGACGAGTGCTGGTTCAGCATGAAATGCATCTTGTGAGTCATTTGTCTTTTATTGAATCCTCATTTATATGAATTTAAAAAAAGGGAAAGTATGGAGGTTGTTTAATATATCTATAAAGATATTACACATGGGAAAGAAAAGTGAATAACTTCATGTGTGTGTGTATGTGTTTAAAATTAAAAAAAATCAGATATATTAATCTTTAACTGAAGTTTAAAGTTTATATCTGTGTTAGAAATAATCTCTAGTTTAGAAAATAATTAGTAATAATCATTATTGTATTTATCTGAAATGGATAGTGTCAATGTTGTGAGTGGAATGAGTTTGAAAGTAATTAATAAGTTTGTTGCAATCTTTTATATAGTAAAATGTAATAGACGTAATATGTGCGTTTATACGCATTAATGGATAAGTTTATTAGTTTTATCTTGCTATAAATATGAGAAAGTAATAAGTTCTCAAAAGCGTTCAGACATATAATTTTTAAATTACTAATACATTTCTCTATTAATGCGTATAAGCGCACATATTTAGTCTGTTACATTTTATATATGAGAAATATAAACTGTTAACTCTTTATTACATATATGTAAAATATTTTTTAAGATATACAAAAAAAAAAAAAAACATTCATTAAGAAATTTTATAAAAAATGTTTTTGCATTATGTATTCAATTATTTTCAACTATGTATGGTTATAATTGTTTTCAAAATTTGTTTATAAATTCTTTATGTTGGATTTTATTCATAAAAAAAATTGCATTCTTTAAATAAATATTGTGTTAAAGATTTGCAGAGGTCTCTACTATCGTTTTTTTTTTCAGGAGCATAGTCTTAAGGTTATGGCCTTAATAAATATTAAATATCACTCTAATTAATAATGGAATATTAATGATGGTTGAAAAAAAATTTAAAGCGAAGTTTTTATTTAAATTTGCCATTAAAAAATCAGATATTTTTAAAATCAGAATATTAATTATTTGTTTGATTAATTTTTTTTAAGCTAGTAGTTAGTATAGTGTGTTTAATATTTTAAATACAAGTATAATTTATATACCTTGAGACTAGATATAACAAAAGATTTGAACACAGACTTTCAAGCCCCATTCAGCAATTCATTCTATCTCATACAACTAACAAAAATGTGTGAAAAAGATAAATGACTCCAATTATACATATTTTGTGCTAAACTAGCATTTATCAGTTGGTCCATATCACCTTCCACACATATATATACATGACCACACACATGTAAAAAAGATTAATGATTTTTTATTTCATATATATATACATATGTATCATATATATATATGTAAGCTTGTGGGAGATGTTGAGCTGGACCAACTGATGAGTGCTGATCCATATGTGTGGGAGATAATGATTTGAATCAATTGATGAGTACCGGTTCTGCACAAAATACCATTATTGGAAATCATTTATATTCTTCACATATGTGTGGTCATGAATATAGAATGGATGGCTGAACAGAGCTTGAAAGTTTGTGTTCAAATTCCCTAAATCAAAAAGTAGTCTCGATGGAGGAGGGGGTGAGAGTAGATTTTTAATTAACATTTTATATAAATTATTTAGAGAGAAATTATATTTTTGTCCAATAAAATTTCAGTAATAGTTCAGAAGCAGGAGAGAGATGTAAGAGAAAACAATAAGTTGATCTTGTAAGTAAATGGTTTATTTATTCAAAATGTTGAATGAACTTCTTCAAATAGAATTTAATTAAATTATTTCATCTCATCTATTCACACAGTTTGATTTTTTTTACAATTTTCAATAGCCTTTCTAATAAACTGTAATAAAAATATATCATGGTTGAAAATACATTAATGTTGGTGAAATATATATTATGTTTAATGCATAAAGCCATGAACAAGAATTGATAAGATAATAAGAATATTGATCTCATGAACATGTGTACTTTTAAGAGAATTGGAATTATGATAACTACAAGTACATATGAGTATTTTTATTATAAGAGTATTTTGCAACCCCATTCAAAGATTTCAACATTGCAAACTTTTTGATTAATAGTGAATACAGTATCGATATTGTATTTTCTTAATGCTTGTCTTATTTAGTCTATAGTTTCTTTTAGATAGACATGAAAGGTTTTACTACACTAAATGTTCTTTTAGAAATTATTTTAAATCGAGAAAAACAACTTATTTTATAATTCTATTGTGTTTTTTTAACAAAAAAATCATAAAAAAGAAAAGTGTTGTTAGCGGAGAGGTCAGCGCAGTTGCCTTGCAAGCAAGTAGTTGGTTGCAGATGGTTGTGGATTCGCCTCCCTGCAGATGCTATGACATATGAAAAAAAAAAGAAATATTCTAGTTTAAGAGAGATTTTTCTTTTGAAAAGACAATGGTTTTGTTTTCCCCTATATCTTGTTTTTTGCTAATATAACATCATGATTAAAATTTTCATCTTCATATATATTAGAAAAGTTTTCAACGATCATTCAATAAACAATATTTTAGGAAAAAATTTCAATAGATGAATAAGTTAAAGTGGCATTAATAATATTATATATTGTATTTTTCCTTAAATGAAAACTACTGAACAAAAGAATCCGGCTAACTAGCATATAACTATAATGAACTGCAATTGAGTTTCGTAAACAATGACTATTATAATAATATTGTTTTGACTAGCTAAAGATACATTGCTAACATACAGTATCTAATAAAATAACATTTTTCAATAATTAAATTTAAGAAAACTTATTGAATTAAAATATCTTAACACTTAGGTTCATAATAAATAATTGGGGTTCCAATTATAATATTTAACTTATTCATTTTACTAATAAATTCAATTTATAACTAGCTCAATATTATAAATAAAATAAAATTCAATTAAAATAACAAGTACAACTATAACAAATCTTAACATGAGACGTTCGGTAAGGTACACTGACTTAAACATTGAGGATACATCCCAAAAGATACATTCCCAATGGCATAATTATTACCCCAACAAATTCACATAAAAAATACCATGTAATACTCTCATATCTTTAAAACTCACACCTAATAATTCTAAAATATGATTTATAAATTTATTACAGAAATAATAATAAATTACTTAATATTCCTTTAATAAAAGTACTAATTGGATATTTAACATTAACAAACAATTTCTTACTTATCATCTTTCAATAGAAAATTTTACAATTCTCCAAAATTAATACTAATAATTTCAGGTTCATTTCTAAGAAACTAATAACAAAATAAATTAATTAATTAATTTCCCATAGCTAAATATGATGAGGAATTTTATATGATATCTAGCTACACTTTCAAACTAATAACAACAATAAGCAACTAAAATAACTTAATGAATCTCAACATTAAATCTATTTAATGATTAAAGTTTAGCAATAAAACATAAATAATATAATAAGATTTATGTGAACATTTTAGAATCTCTCTTTGTTTAATGTGGCATTCTTAAAATATAATGTATTTTAATATAGTGGCAATATCAAATATATCTTTCATTGATGTTGTATCAGTTTCAAAATAATTATCAATGATCATATCTTCTATGATAATAATGATGATAATATACCCTTAAGACAATATGGTATATATGATGTACTATGATAATTGACAGCAAGAAAGTCAACTGGCTGAGAAAACTCTATAGTGATTGGGAAACTTTTTTCAATCAATGTCTGAGATACTTGCCAAGGAAGACAATGAATTGAATCTGTGGTGGTCCTGGAATAACTCTATGTGAGATTATCAGATAAACATTTGTCTTGAATAAAAGTTTAGTTCTTATGGGTGGTTTATTCCTTGGGCTAATCAATCATTTTGTTACTTGCTTTGCTCATTTGAATTGCATGTCTTAGAGTCTCCATCTATTACAGTGTTACAAGTCAATATCCTTGAGTTGAAGAGAACTAGTTAATTGCCTGCAGTCTTTTTGATCTTAATAGTGGAATATATCAAATTCTTTGGGTTTTGGTATACAAAACTGTAACATATTTATCATCTGCTTAATTACTTGTATAAATTGTAAATAGTTATTGTATTAATAAAGGTTTATATATAATATATACTTTGTTACTCAATCAAATATAATAGAAATAATATCTAAGTAATCTTAGACATCATGTGCCAAATAAGTAATATTTCAAATTATTAATTTTCTGTGGATCACACATGTAGAATAAAAAATCAAATAAGCAACATACAGATAAATCACAACTTGACAAAAATATGTTTTGGAAACAGTTAACAAATTTATTTACAAATAAACAATAAATTTATAACATAATATTAAAAAAATATCTATAAAAGCAAAATAAGAATGTCATTATTTAACATTAAAAAAAGTATTTACAATAAATCTTACCAGTAATGACATGAAATAAGATAACCTTCATTCTGGTCATTTCAAAATAAAATAAAAGAAAAACAGCAGTAATGGCAATATATAATCATCATTTAGTAAAATAAAACTCTGTTATTTTGTACTGGGAACAATTATAATAAATTTTCCAATTTCTAAGAAAAACTTAATATTATATTTGTACTATTGTAAAATATATTTATTATGATGTAAACACATCAATATAAGTTTATATTTAAAATACACATTTTAAAATTCACAATTAAAATATTTTCAAAATAATTATTAAAGACTTTCTTCACAGTATAGCAAAGTATCATTATGATATTTGAATATCAGAAAATTTTATACAAAAAAAATATGAATATACCCCTCTATAAAAAAATAACTATTTTATGCACAATACTTTAGAGATAATTTGATAAATTTTTGTAACTTAAATGGGTTTAAATTATTTATAATAAAATTTAAAGAACTACCAATACATTATATAGCTTGACATTTGTATCACTCTTTGTTTTTATATTCTTACATTCATCATATCATTCAAAATCATTTTCACTATTCTCATTTTCATTCTGATTTGAATATGCAGCTGCTTGAGCTAGGTGATCTCTAATACTTATATGAGTACCAATTATTCTTCTCTTATGTTATACACTATGACCATCATTAAACATCTCAACATTATTTGCAAAAGGAATTTTTATATACTTCACCTTGGTTTCTCACAAATTATCAATTTCAAATGGTTTAGTCATTACTTTACCAACTTATAAAACTATTCTCTATGATGATTCCTGTGGTGATAGATAGTAATTAAAGTGTAGGGTATGGAATAATAACAAGAATGACTCAAAGGAGTAGTATAATATCATCATGGATCCAGTGAAAATCATAATAATAATAGGTGCATATTCACCATGCACCTAAGATTCAAGTCATAGTTCTATTATAGCACAACTGCTCATGGAAAGTGATATACATCCCTATGTTATCTGTATAATTTAATAACTTTAAAGTATTAAAATGTAATTCACATACAACAGTTTTCAACATATCCCTAACACCTAGGATTTCATATGAATATTAATCTCATGTTCACCATTCTATATCTTTGACAAAAAATAGCTCACTTAATATCATAAAAAATAAAAACTGCACTTCAAAATAATTTCCAAAACACACTATTAAAGAAACAACTAAGATCTAAATTCATTTCAAGATGTTTTTTTTTTTTTTAAAAAATTTCAAGCTCAAATGATCTTGATAAAAACATATGTTTGTACTATTTATATATTTATTTGTTATATAATTTAGAGATAAATATTATGTCTTTTTTCTATATTTCAACAGATAAAATTTGTAAAATAACATATTAATAATTTAACAATGTTATATAATGTATACATATTGAAGCTTTGTATTAAATAAATATGTAAAATATTCTCTGATGTTTTCAAACATTTGTCCACATTCATCAATTTATAAAAAATACACCCTATGTTAATTCTATCAATGGTTCATTCCACTGTTTAATATTAAGCTCAAGCAATATGAAATGCTAATTTAAAATACTCATTAGGATATATCATTTAAAAAAAAGCAAATTATTAAGCAAAATATAATCTAAATAATAAAAAGAAATTATCAATGATGTCAACAATCATTAAGATCATTTATGGCAATCCACTTCTTGGACCATACATTCAAAAAACAATTATGTTTATAATTTACCTTGTTCAGAAAATTACTTTTTATATACCCATTTGTTTTTATTTTACATAATAATAAAGGCAATCTATTTTGAGATTAAAGTTAAAATATAATAACAAGTTAGTTTTAAAAATAAAATAAAAAATAATATTCTAAATATTAACATTAGTCTTAAAATATAAAAAAAATGATAATGTTTTAAAGTTACAAAAATATTTTTTTCTCTCTCCTGCTCAAAAGGTGAACACTTGTTTGGAATCTCCCATTGTCTAGTTATGAGCAGGTAACTTTGTGCACAAACATACTCCTGTCTTGGTGTCATTTAAAAAAAATGTAGAAGTAATAATATAAAATCCACTAAAATCTAAGAATATTAGTCATTTTGAAAGATAAAATGTTTATTCCAATCCTTTATAAAAATCTTATCCAACACATGCAATATCTTCATGAATTAATAATTCTAATATTCATTTTATGTAAAAATATGTTTTTTTTCTCAGTATGTACTTTCCATTAGTTTTGGCCATTGTATATCTGGGTAAAGCTAGAGGCGCCATATTTAATCTTTTTAAAAACTAACCTGAGCCACAATTTTTACAATAATTTCAGTTTTATTAATGCTAGAGCAAAAAAACTTTGCATTGATAGAAACCAGAAAAAACTAAGGAAAACAATAAGGCTAAAAAAATAGTGATTACCATTGAAAAAATAAGGAAAAAAGAAATTTCAATATCTAACATAATTATTACTTTATTGTTTGTTTCTAATTTTTAATTCATCATTAACAAAGTTTAAATGGCATCTTCAGTGATAATCTATTTGTATTCCTCACAAAACTATTTTTCAAATCGTATATAATACTTTTTACTTGAGATAATCCATAGCTTTAGAATATCCAAAAATATTCACATAATAATTCTTCATTTTTATATTGTACCCCAAAAGTTGATAAATCTCAAAGGTGTCTATAAAAAAAAAGATTCATCCTAATAAAAAGATACAAAACAAATATTTTCCAGAAGATGCATATGCATTTGTCATCATAAAAATTGGCTTCTTGTCTATCTACAACTAGAAATTGTAGGTTACTGTCTATATCACTAATAAAATGAGTTTTATCTCTTCATTTTTTATATTTTGTCTACATCAGTGATGTTTATATTCTTCATACACACCCAAGATGCTATCTTGTTATATTTATTGTCTCATATAAATATAATTTATTTGCATATAGTTCATTTGTTAGCTATAGACTTGAAAATAATGTGATGCAAGATGTGAAAAAACTACTACCTTCACAGCAAATATAGCAATGCATAGGCAAGAATCAGAATTTGATTCTTTGCCTGAATACAATTTCATGTGGTATATGCATAGCCATTGTGACTACTACTACACAAACATCATTTAAAATCTCTCTTTATTGGTTTTAAGTTCATATTTTCACATGGTACTATGCCCAGTAAATTGTGTGAATGCTTCATCAGCTGCAACCTGCAACCTTTCTGTACATTTGATTATCAGTTTTTAAAATTTACATTGCACTGCTCTATATATGTAAATCATTATTTGTTATACAACACACAAAAGTAAACACAAACACACCATATAAGCATAATAAGTTATTAACAAACTTTGATCAAAGATATAAAATTACTGTATGTATGAATAATAATTTATATACCATATAATAAACACATAAATAATTTAATATGATATAATTTATAATTTATATACTACACACACACCAATAAAATAAATTAAAAATATTATAAAAAACATACTTATATCAGATATTCTGTGATTACATTCACATCTCATTCTAGGCCTTGAATTCGAATGACCAGCATATTTTTAATCCATTTTCATTATATAATGAGGTCATTGAATTTTTTCTGCTATTATCACTTCATGTAAACTAAAAAATTGACCAAAATCTAAAATCAAAAATTAATAAAAATTCAAATTTCTTCTGATTTTTCCAAGAGATGCCATTACAAAGATATTTTTAAGATGCATAAAATGTCCATATTTCTATTGACATCATGGTTATAGTTTTCCTGCAATTTAAAAAGGAAAATAAAATTTTAACTAATTAGCTGTGACACACAGATGAAAAGCTAATAAGGTCTTAGCAGATATAGCACATATAATGTAATACATATAACACAAATAATAGTTGCATTTCCATCAGTCAAAAAATATTAATGGAGCATTATATAATATAAGTTATTTTTCAACTGGATTCCAAGAGATTGTAAAAAACCCAGAAAGAGACCACATGTGATATGGATGGATGGAATAAGAAAATGTGCAGAGGTGTTGTGGAGAAGAGAAGCTAAAGATCGGAGAAGATGTATTAAACTTGGAGAGACCTTCATCCTGCAGTGGATTGATAATGGTTGATGATGATGATGACTTATCATATATGTATATCAGCAGAAATGTACTTTTTAAATTAAGATAAATATTTATTTCTTTAAAAAATTTGCAAAACATTTATCCTTTTAAGCATATCTTTCACTAGGTGTTTTTCCAGATAAATGGTATCTATATTAGTCAAAGTATTTATTACCTGATATAATTTTAATCATTTAAAAAAAAAAGCATATCAAAGCTTATTTATTTCAAATAAAATTATTTTAAAAATATATAATTTATTAATTGATGTGATCAATAACAAGTCCATTTAAAAGCATAAAAGACATTCAAAAGTTACTTTCCTCAATATGTCTTTAAATGCGTTGTTCTTAAAATGTAAGTCCATTTAGATTACTTTAAAGACAAATTAAATGTGAATTATTTCTATCAAATATATAATAAATAGACATTCACCATAATATAAAACATTTTAAATTCAGTTTTTGAACTTAGATGCAAAATCTTTTTTTTTTTAATTTAACACTATGATAAAGGTTTTCAATAAATATCCAATTGACTTTAATAAATTATTTTCATTGTAATATGATAAAGTTATTGTAAAAAATGTTCACTCTTCCAGCCATACTATACATAAAAATTTCAAAGTTCTTACATAAATCTTCTCCAGTTTTGTATTATATTCCTTGATCTATATAATTTATTGGCTCAATATTTAAGTAATTACTATCACATTGCATAGAATTATTGAGGTCCTAAACCAAGTTTCAAAAAGAAATAGAATGACAGGGAACTTTTGTGTTTTAGTGAACTATTATTTAAATAGTTATTCCAATTATATTTTTACAAAACAGTTTTAAAGTAAAAATAATAATTAAAAAGAAATAACTATTATCACGATATATAAAAATATACAGTTATAAATTTCAAAATAATTTGTCTTAATCCAAATATGTAAATCACTGAAACTCTATGAAAATTTGTAAACCATTAAAACCGCTGTATCACTATATGACTGTCTAGACTGGCTTCAACCTCTGTTTTATTCTTAGCTTAATCCAATAATTTCATTGGTCAATAATGCTTGTAAAAAATTGCTACTTTGCATAACTACATCAATATCACTTTTACAATTAAGTTTTAAAAGTATGAGTCGTACATTATTAAATATTATCAAATCATCAATAATTCAAAAATTAAATATTTCTATCTAAAAAAATTAAATATCCTTATTAAAATAATTTTTAATATTTTAATGACATAAAATTGATTTCAAAATAAAATATTACACCTAAATAAAATAAGAATTTTCATTATTATTTTTCTAACATTATGTCTAGTCTTAAAAATTTGTTATACTTTATTATGTATTAAATTTTTGTCAACAAGCTAAAATCAAATTTTCTGTTCCTAACTTTTTGAAAGTGCACATTTTCTCACAATCACCTCTAACCATGTGATACTTTTAGCACATTTTATACTAATGTTTAAATTAAGTATTTTAAACAAAATATAATGACTTTAAGCCTATAACATAAAATATTTATTGCTATAATTAAGCTATTCTATCTCTGTAGTATTTTTTAAGTATAATAAATAAAAATTAATATCATCTTTTAAATAATTTATTGTATCATTTTATATTTAATTTATCTCAAAATGAGTTCAAACTATCTAATATATCATTATAAGCACACATCTACTGACTTTGACCACTATTACCATAACATTAAAATTATATGTTAGAAAATAACTAAATTGTTTTTAATATAACTACTTTTCCAACCCTACCAATTGTAAAGGTGCAATATATATAATTGTGCACAAATGTGGTCTCTGTTCAAAGAAATGGTTACAATATCCAATCAATAAAATAATAGGATCAAACTTTAACAGTTATTCTTAGTAATAGTTCACTTTAGCTAGTCTTTTTTATTTTTATTTTCATGTATCATAATTTATAGCTACATTATATAGAAGATAAGAATGATTATTATTATTATTATTATTATTATTATTATTATTATTATTATTATTATTATTATTATTATTATTATTATTATTATTATTATTATTATTATTATTATTATTATTATTATTATTATTATTATTATTATTATTATTATTATTATTATTATTATTATTATTATTATTATTATTATTATTATTATTATTATTATTATTATTATTATTATTATTATTATTATTATTATTATTATTATTATTATTATTATTATTATTATTATTATTATTATTATTATTATTATTATTATTATTATTATTATTATTATTATTATTATTAAGACTATAAAGTATAAAATTAGTCATCTTATTTTAATTTTTATAGCCAATATTACTAAGCATCTCCTGGTTATTAAATAAGTAAATGTATCAAGTTATTAATCAAAAATATGAGTTGATTAAATAGATCTTGAAGATTAGCATTCATAAATAGTTTTAAGGATATTTTGAATATTAAAAACTGTTTCAAATTTATTAAAAAATATAATATTTCAAAGCTAATTAGCAATTTTAGTATGACTCATATATCAATGGTGTCATATAATTCTAGAGAGAAATTATATATCAAGTTTTGTTAAAGCTCCTGCTGCTAAGTATATTTTTTGGGAAAAAACCAACAAACGAAATAATAAAAAATCACTGATAGCATAATTACATAAGTTTAATATCTATTTTTTGGTAATCAGTTTTTTAATGGTATTTGAAACATGAAAATGATAAAAGTATTTTCAATATAACAATTAAACAAGCAAGATTTACATATGAATGACCATAAATATGCGCTGGGGATATATTACAGTCATGAGAATGAATTCAGAAGTTTTGACTAACAATATTTAGGTCAAAACCATTTTAATTAAATATAAATACATAGGCATGTATGTTTGCTATATCGTAGATATATATTCGGTAGTTTACTCTATCTAGTGAGAGGTATGGGCTTTGTTATAATGGTGTCCTAACTAAATGGCTTTGAAGAGAAGTAGAAGGGAATGAGGAAAGTTATGAGATTTCAGAAATACATTAATAAAGTGAAAAGTTATATATTTTTATTGAGGAAGGGGTTGTTTAGATATATAATTCAAATGAATCATTAAATAAATTGAAGTGCATTATTTTGTTAAATATATATCTATTAAGAAATAACCATTTTGTCATTTTGTGGTTGTGCAGTAAGTCAAAGATATGCAATATGTTATCTTTTGTTTATCTAATTTGATGAGGTTTCAAGAGTTAAAGAGGCTAACAGGAAGGCAGTGCAGTGTGCTGGGATGGGGGAGTTGGTCTGAGGCATTAATCAAAAGTAAAATAAAAGAAAAGAATTTTATGAAAACAAGGGTGCAAAATAAAATGGAAAAAGAAGAACAGGAATATATTTTAGAGCGAATTTTGAAAAAGCTTGAAAGTTTAGAATTTAGTTCGGAGAAATAGAAAAGAGAATGGATAGATTGGAACAGAAAGTGGGAATTAAAGACAAAAATGATTTGGGGGAACAGGAAGGTGAAAAAACAGATATGGAGAGCAGGGGTGAACAGAAGTAAGGGGCTCAAGTAAACCCCTCGGGAAAACCAGCAGCGGTAATAGGTCATGTGATGGTGCAAGGGAATGTAAAACAATTCCATAAAATTCGTCCATTTGCAGGTAGGATGGGGGAGATACCTGTTGAGCATTTACATAGCTTGAGAAAATACTTCAGTATAAATCTCATCATGGAAGAAAGTAAAATAATTATCACATGTGGCAACCTCGCAGACAATGCCCAGTCGTGGTGGGATGCGCTAGGTCAAAAGCCGGCTACTTTTGAAGAGTATCAAAAACAAGGGAGAGAGGCCTTTTGGTCCAAGGATAGGCAGGCTATCAAATCATGCAAGAGAAGTTTAAAGAATGTTGCAATGATAGCTATTCACATTTTTTTCACAAACAGGTGGCTAGACTGTGGACATTGGATGTATGCAACCTGACAGAGAGTGATATACTTCACATTGTAAGACATAGCATGCCCATGAGAGTGGAACAGATGATATTGGGGGCAGGGAAAGCATCCATTGGAGAGTTCACCCAGTTGCTCAATGCCATTGACATGAGCTTGTATGACTATGGTGGGCATCGTGAAGTAGTAAAAGATGATGAAAGAGGGTGGAGAATGGGAATGGAGATCTTTCCAAAATAGAGAGAAACCCCTGAAGAGAAGAGACCACCTGAGAAGCTGAACTTTGGAGCAGAAAAAGAATCAGAGGGACATGTAGGGCGAAACAGATAGGGTTGTACCAAAAGGAGCCATTCAAAATATGCAAAGGCATTTGAAGGCTTTTGGAAAAGGGGGTATTGTGACAGAATGGGTTTGAACCCAGTCACAAATAGTATTAGTAATCGGTATTTAAACATATATGTAGATATAAAATATTTAATTTTTATTACGTGGTGGTTACAAATACACAAACGTGGGGGAGGGACTCTGTCAATTTGAAATGATATATATGTGCATGTGACAAATGTGTATGAATGGATTAAGTAGTTAAAAAGAGAGAAATGTGATTTTTGTTTCACGATTAAATAAACTAGAACTTGCCCACAGAAATGAGATTTCACTTTCTTTTATGTACAATAAAAGGTATGATAAAAGTTTTCACGCATCAACCATATCTGGTTAGTCAGTATTTGAAACAGGAAGTGAAATCAAAAGAAACTTTTAGAAAAATGGAGGGGGCTATAAAAGAGAGTCACCCATAATACATTTTGTCTTGGCCCTGCAGAGTTACAGCCACAAACAGTAAAATCGTAAATCCAGAATATTAAAAGTTTTAATATATTTCTTGCATAATGGAGGACCCAAAGGAAATGTTGGGGTGAGAACATACTGTGGCGGATTCAAATCCCTAATTCCAACCAACTGTAGCTGCCTCGCCCAATAATATTAAGATGCCTCAGAATAAAATATAATTCCCAACATGGAACCAAGTTGAACCTCATCAACCAACGGACATAAACAGACATGAAGATCGGGAACCTTTTGCATTGAATTACCTGTTATTACCTGTGATGAACAGAACTCTTTAAAATAAATAAATCTGCTTCCACTAATTCCCAGGGGAAAATTCAGGTAAAGAACTTTAAGAACTGATTTTTTCTTTTCTTTTATGAGAAATTTTTACCGTTTATAATAAGTGAAGGTGACAATCTAAGTTATTTTAATGAAATTTTTTAAAGTCTTATTTAATTGTGGACATAAATAATGTAATTATTGTTGGAGGTTATGTGAAATAAACTTTTCTTAGTTTCGACCTTCACTACTTGATTTATGTGTGATAAATCTATTGGAAAGAATGGCGTATGTGTGTGTATCAAAATGACTGAGTAGTAATTATATTTTTTTATAATATTAAATATAGAAAGAAAAGTAGAGTATTGAATTTTTTTTTTTTTATCTAAAAGATCAAAGAATAATAATGATCATTAGAAGTCTTTAATAAAAACTGATTTGATAATGAAACTCAAAATAAATCTTATTGTGATATTTATTTGCAGATCCATTTTTTTTATGTGTGTTTAAATAAAAACTCTTAACTCCATTCATAACTACTCTCGGCTGTGATGCCATCCGACCATGAGTTTGAGCTAGCCGATGGTCAAAACTCCTCTCACATTACGTAAGATAGTGTTCTTGTTGGTAATATATTCACTTCGCGTAATTCTTATATTCGTATAACATTGGCACTTGGAGTCTTCGGATGACCATAAATATGCATTGGGAACATATTACAGTTATGGGAACGAATTCAGAAGTTTTGAATAACAATATTTAGGTCAAAACCATTTTAATTAAATATAAATACGTAGACACGTATGTTTGCTATATCGTAGATATATATTCGGTAGTGTACTCTATCTAGTGAGAGGTATGGGTTTTGTTACAATATATATATATATGGGTATTTAGATTTACAAGCCCAGTAGATAATATATATATGAATTATTTTTTACTGCAATTGGTACAGCAAATAAAATATTTAATTTTAATTAGCGTTTATTTATATCAACAGGAATATTTATAGTAGATAGTTAACTTATTTATTAAATATTTTGGATATTATTTTCCAGTTAAATAGAAAAAAAAGAGTAATTTTTCAGTTCTTTGCGCAATCAATATTTATTCTGATAAGCAATAGACTATTAAAAAATATAAAAATGTATATAATGAACATCTTTACATATGTCTGAGCAAATATTGGAATAATATATATATATTATTTTTAAATATTTGATTTTAAAAATTCACCATTATAATTTAATGCTTATCTTGCATGACTGATCACTCAAGATTAAATTCATTAAACTTTTTATCCAATAAAAATAAAAATAAAAAACTTTTTTTCATGCATTAGTAAATCTTTTTTTTTTTCTCAGTTGGATAGAATCAAAGTATAAATTTAATATGAGATGAAATGCTGTAATATCATTTAAAATATAATCTTGAAGTGTCTTTTTCTTTCTGCAAGATATTTTTTTAAAATTAAGATACTTAGTATAAATACATTAATAACTGTTTAGTTTGTACAAGTGTAATATAATATATATTACATGATCTCTTAGAAAGAAAGTTTTAAGTCAAAAGGAAGTAAGTAATATAAAACACTTAACACGTCTCTACTTCAAATAGCTTCATTGTTAAATTTTATTAGTATCAAAGTGATATTTATTACCAAATCTTTTATAGCTTCACACTAATTAGAAGTTATAATGTAATGAAATTCTGCATAATGGATTTCTGTTCTTTAACATCTGCCGCTCTAATTTTTATTTAATAGCTTTCATTATTAAATATTCTCTAGTATTTGCTTATTTAAATAATACATATATCTACAAGTATTAGTATTAATTATATGTTTGACTATTTTTATTATTTGGCATTAATTGTTAAATGACTCTTCTAAAAATTCAGATTTTATTTAAACTTTTCAAACACATTCAACTGCTAATAGTGGCACGCACATTAGAATATAACACAATATTTAGAGTAATATTTATTCAGGAGTTGCTTTCCTGACAAGTGACAGTACAAGAAAAGGAATGAAACCTGAATAAGAGAGGAGAATAACGTACTACAGGAAATATTTTGACAATACTACTACTCTTTTTGTTATTATTAGCAGTTGAATGTATTTGAAAATTTAAATTTAGTTTGATATGCATATACTGTTTCTTATACTGTATCAGTAAATAATAATAAAAATATCTATTTCTCTCTTATATTTATTCCAATTATCAAAGAAAGAAATACCTCAATAAAATATGTTAATCATTTCAGTGTTAAGGGTTCTGAAGTTGAGGGATATAATTGTTTCAACTGCAACTGAATTGTGACAAATTTTAGAACATTTTTGTGTGTATAGTATAAAACTTGTTATTTATCAATTGAGGATGTTTCAGCTGATATATATATAAATAAATTTGAAAGCTGGAAATATAAAAGTATTGATCAAAACGTTTTTGTTTCTTATTTATTTGGAACAAGATTACAATTTTGTTTATAAGTTGTCAAACTTTCTGCACTTGACACATCTTTTATTTCACTTAAATAATTTTAAAATTCTATTTGAATCTATTATTTTAAAAAAATAACTTATTTAATGTATAATAAATATGGATTTTGGATATAAACACGTTTTCTGTGTTTACAACGAGTTATAATTGGAAAAATTAAAAGAAAGAAATATTTATCGAATAAATATATATTTAAATAATGCTAGTATTGAGTGTCTTTTATCATTTACCTCTTATATGAATTAATATGATAAGCCTATATAAATTATTTTTGTGTAGTATCCAACTATATTTTCAATATCATAAGCATTATATTTATGCAATGATTTTAAACATCACTGATATTGCAATTTAAGTATCATTCTTTTAGTGGTTTGTTTAAAGGCATGTGTTTTCTATTTCGTGTACATATTTGATGGTTGGTTAGACTTTTAAACAAAGTGTGAGAACTTTTAAATATAATTATAAATTTCTTTATTGTCTGTTTATCCGGATTTATTGGAGGGTTCTGTTTTATTTTGTTAGATAAACTATAATACCAGCAATAATTTGTACTATTAGGTTTACCTCTTATTGTATAAATCTATCTTATTTTATTAAAGTATTGTCATATTGTAAATACATATTTTTATCCATTAAATACATTTATGTTTTTACTGGCATCATCTCATCAATTTATCCAGAAAATCCAATTAATATGTCATATTGTAAATACATATTTTTATCCATTAAATACATTTATGTTTTTACTGGCATCATCTCATCAATTTATCCAGAAAATCCAATTAATATGTCATATTGTAAATACATATTTTTATCCATTAAATACATTTATGTTTTTACTGGCATCATCTCATCAATTTATCCAGAAAATCCAATTAATAAAGTTATTAAATTTTATTGTATATAAGAGTATATTTCATAAGTCACATTAAATTTTATTTATTCCATTTATTCATTTTTTCTTTATCCTGTATTATTTATAATAAGTTAAAGTTGTTTTATATTTATTACAAGTGTGTACAGTGATGTAATAGGTGGTATAACAGTACCCTTTCTGCCTGCTACATTATTTTAATTTGCTTGGTATAAGGTTATACATTCAGATATTCCATGAGATTTACACATCATACATGGATCTGTTTATTATAAGATAACAACATAAAAATGTTTTAAGAGTAAGTTTTTATTGCTAGCCAAACGTTGTTTGAAGCAATCAGATACTTGAATATCTTTTACTGCCACTATTCTATTTATTTTAAAAATAAAATATAAATTATTAAAGGTAAGAAGAAAAGAATACCTTGTGAATAAGAACCTACATAATTATTTCATTTAAAGGTGTTTAAATATTTAGTAAAGTAATTATTTCTTATATCATGTAAAAATAAAATTATGAAATATAGATCAAATAAGAACCCAATATTTACACAAAATAAGAACATAATATTTGAAAATAAGAACCTGTGATAATCTGAGGTGTGTAAAAAGTTCATAGTTGTTATAGCACCAGCCTATGTTATCTAGTATCATTTCAATAGATCTTGGTCATATTGGAATCACCAAATATACTGTTTTCTTGGTGCATTTATTTGTTGGTCAACTGAGTTGTATGCCAGTGATTTCTCTTTCACTTGTTAAAGTTAAATTATATATAATTGATAACATAGTGATTTATACATGTTTGAAATATTTTAAAAGTAAACTAGAATTTGCAAATGTATTATAAATAGTCATATACACTCTCATATCAAAAAATATATAAAATCATAGTTGATCCATCTACACTTAGAACTTATTTTTTTAAAATAAACTGACATTTACTGACTGAGCTTGAATTGAGATGTTTCAGCATAGATAGATCACTTATGCTTTTAAAACATTTAATGATGTGTGTGTATATGTATTTTATAGCACATGCATGAAGAGTAGTTTACTTTTACAACATTATACTAGTAAATATTGTGATGACCTAATGTCAATCCAATGTCTAGGAAACCAAGTATGGAAAAAAAAGCAGAATTCTATTATGTAATTTTATTTTTTTACTACAATCAATATATATAATACATACAATAATAGACATCCATGGCAATGGAAATGGAAATGCTACTACACTAAGCATCAGAAATTAAACAGGGTATAAAAGCAAACCTATATCATTTCCATCATCTTTTTTTTTTATTTCTTAAATGATGTGATAACTGTACAAAGCCAGCATTTTATGATTTGAATAGTTGAATACAAGAGAAGATGGATGACTTGTTTGAATATTTCATAATATCCATATAATTTTCGCAGTGCAAAACTATAAAAAAAATTACGACTGATGTTTAAATAGAGAAAAGTTTGATAAATTTGAACAGTTGAACAAAAGAACTAAACTGATTTTAAATTGATATTTAAAAATAAAATGCTATTATTTGAACATGGAGAAAAAAAAGTAACATCACTAGCATTCATATAAATAATGAAGTATTTTTTTATATAAGTCATTAAATGTCAAATGGTAAATTAGAAAAGTTAAATCTGTTATGAACTGTTGTGCAATATATTCTGGCTAAATTGACATTGCCATAGAAATGGAGTGATACAATCCTACTATAGATGTGTGATGATTTAATCTACTTGCCTATATAGTGCCTAAAGAAACATCAAATGCCCTACACAGAGTATCTAAATGGATCCAGAAAGAAATTAACTGCAACAAATGGAAACAATATCATTTCGTGTGCATTTCTGAAGGATTCTATCACATGATGACTGACTTAGTGAGAAAGGATTTTCCAAAAGGAGGTAAACTGTATCAATAAAAGTCATTATTGCTAAACTCATGCACATTAACAAAGATGAACTAATGGACATTTTGATTTATTATGTATTATTTTTTTATATATGTTTGTAAAAATTCTAGTTTTGTTTTATCTCCATACTTTGAACCTTAAATGTACCTATACTTGGAAGAGTTCATTATGTTTGAAAGCAACAGAATGAAGGAGGGGGGTATTATGTTAGATAAATTGTTTTTATGTTGAATAAAGTTTAGGTGAGCTTTTCATCCATAGTGAGTTCACATTTCATCATCATCACTGATATGGAATAAAGTAATATTTTTGGATATTATTGTATATTAAGCACACACACTTAAAGGACAGAGTTTGTGTTATTTATTTTTATCATTAATTAACAATCATTTATATTTAGTTATTTGGTATAAACAACTAACCTTCATGTTTGGATGTTCTTTTCTATCCACCATAGGGAACCTGTACATAGATAAGGGGGGGGGGCAGGTTCCCAAGGAAGATGGAATATCAATAACTGGAAACGGATGATGAGGCCATTGCACATACACTTGTGTAATTTTGTAAATTAGTTAGTCAGCTTCATGGTCTTTATAATAATGATTTTTTTCTTTTTAATAACTTTATCTGCTTTGTAAATAATTAGTGCATTGTTATGCATCTCTACCATGGGTATGGGTTGGAATAATGAACACATTTAATCATTAATGTGGTAGAAATACATACTTGACACACACAATCATATCTTTTTATTATGTTAAAAAGTTTTGAATTTTTCTTTTATTATTTTCTTTCTAGTGTAAGCTTGTGGCTAAGACCTGTAGAGGTCCCTACCTTCGAATTTTTCAGACGCTTATTCTTGATGGTTATTGCCTTAGTAAATATTACTTAATATAATAATGTGTGTTTAATAAAATTTATAATTACAAATTTATTATTTAAATAAATGTCAATTTGATATAAATGACATTGGTCTCTAGTTTATCAATATCATTTATACATTCATTCATCAACTTATAACTGGATATATATATATATATATATATATATATATATATATATATATATATATATATATATATATATATATATATATATATAT
>JAQFVV010000304.1:309271-452109 GCA_028023455.1 Epiperipatus broadwayi
ATTGTAACCTACTAGAATTAGAGGGGATGTGAAAAAGAGAAAGAGAGAGAGAAAAGAAGAAACAGAAATAAAAGAGGAAGAGAATAGAGGAAGAAAATTATGAAATGGAGGTAAAAATGATGATGATGAAAGGTAAGTGGAAAGGAAGAGGGAGAAGATGATAAGGGAGATATAGAGAGAGATAAATTGTATCCTAATGAAATGAGAGAGGGGGTGTGAGAAAAAGAAAGAGAAAAGAAGAAAAAGCTAATAATGAAATGGAGATAATGATAATGGTAAGGATAAATGATGGAAAAGAAAAGAATTAAGGAGGAAAAGAAATGGGGAAAAATAATAGAAATGATATATGTAATGGAGAGAGAAAATAAATGAGATGATGGAAAGATTTGAAAGAGAGATATAAGAAGAAGATGGAATAAAAGAAAGAGAAATGAAATGAGATGATAGAAGAAACTCTTAACGAATGTTTTTAATAGCTGAGATGATAGAAAGATATGAGAAATGACATGAAAAGAAATGGAATAAAATTAAAATGAAATGAAATAAAATATAAATGAGAGACTCTAAACGACTCGGCTCAGTGGGGTTACAATAAATTTAAAGAAAAGAGATGATGATCCAGAGATGTATAATCAAATAAAGGTCAAATCCAATACTGATGAACTATAACTACTACAGCAAATTAATATTTTAATAAACCATACAAAAGATTATCTAAAATCACTAATCAATGCTTATCATATTAGTCCTATCAATAAATTATACACTCTCTGAATAAAACCTATGATGCTTTGTTTTAAAATATTATCTTACAGAATTATATTTACTAAAACAACAAGGGTAAATAAACTCAGGGATTTTAAAACTAACACTCTTGTGCAAAATTAAAGTTTAAGTTAAGTTGCCTAATAAAGAATTACTGTGATTAATAAATAAATAAGTGACATCTTAGCTGACCATAAAATAATTATAATATGTTCAATCTTAAAATAATGAACAAAACAAATATTAATTCACAAAATTTAATGAATCAATTTAAATTTAACTAATAATGGCCTATTATCTAAGATATTACTTGAGCAGAGAAAAGAGCAAGGGTACTTTTAATGCCTTTCCATATTCACAAACAACCACTAAAGACCTCAAATGCAAATGAATTAGAATTCTTTAAATATATCAGATTTAAGATGGTGATAGATGATGTGCAGTGAATATAAGATAAGGTGCAGCTTTTAAAATAATATTAATTAAAATATTCTTCTAAAGTACTAATATTGTTAATCTGATATTGCATAATCTTTAGTCTGAAAGATATACTGATAATTTAAAAAAATAAACTTTTAACTAAGTATTTAATTATGTATCTGCTATAATGCAATTATCTGTATTTGTGATTTAATATGAGAATCATTTACTTTAACATAGCTTTTTTTTTTTTTTAATTTTCAAGACAGTATCAACTATATTTAATTAACTTAGAATATACTTGTAAATTTCTGAATTGAAGATTCAATAACTTTAAAATTTTAAGATTTTGTGAACTTGGAACCCAAGACAATAATATATTTTCATATAAAAGTAAAACAAACAAAACGAAACTTTTGAAATAATAATAATTTAGTTTATTAATAATAAGAAGAAATGTTTACAAATGTAGTAGAATACAAACATTGCCAATACCGCACTAAGACTTAATATAAGTATTTGGACTCTTAACAGTTTTATTTAACTTACGTTACTACACTTAATAACAGACCAAGGTTATTCACTGTTACACTCTTTTAATAATTATATTTTTCTCAAAAAAAATATTTTAAACTTTAATTATCATATGTACTAAATAAGAACACTACTATTCTTCTTTATTAGAATAATTTATACCATTATTGTGTCATCTAATAATCAGAATAACACACATAACTAGGTTTATATTGAAAACCCTAAGCTTAATTTTATACTCCTAAACCTAACAAACGCTAAGTTGGAATAAGCATATTCAGCAGTACTTTTGAAAATATTATCACTAGTTTCACGGATATAAATAATATCATAGCTAGATATATGTTTAATTCAGATTAAGCTAATAATAAAATTAAACTAAATTAAATGTATGGGACAATCATTCATCAGAGATCAGTTATACTATTTTGTTTTAAATAACTTTAGTCTACATAAAATTATTCCCTCAATGTTTTAAAGATAATGATGTAACAGACTTACAAATCCATCGGCGAA
Organism: Epiperipatus broadwayi; assembly: GCA_028023455.1. Lineage (NCBI taxonomy): Eukaryota > Metazoa > Onychophora > Udeonychophora > Euonychophora > Peripatidae > Epiperipatus > Epiperipatus broadwayi. Next base: position 311,507 of record JAQFVV010000304.1, read on the forward strand.
ATTCTGGATGAAAATATTAAATTAGTATGTGTGAATTGTCACTTATACCATATGCATATTTAACATACTTTACAATAAATATAACTTATTGTTGGTTAGCTTGTGCATGATAAAACTATCATAGCAACACAATTCAAACATTGATATATCTAAGAGCCTTTAAATTAGCTACAACTACCTGAAGAAATACATTTCCTCAAACAAGCATATCTTGTCATCACAAATCTAAAACAAATGCAACATCACCTACTGTGGTGGAATTAGCATTAAATCATCATGAATGATAGGCAAAAATTAAATACTAGGCTCCCCAGAGCTGGAAAAGAATGTGGTGGTTTCCAAAAATACCTAACTATGAGGCAAAATTAAGATGTCTGGAATTCATCTTCAGTACATCTGGGAACAGGAACACACACCAGAAAAGCACAATCATCTCATGGGATTTCCAATGCTTATAAAAGTGATCATCATCACTGAAAAATACAATACAATACCCTCTTTTGGGGGACAAGCACTATCAAATCATGGAAATACAATACAATAAGGATGGAGGATTTTCTCTACTCCATAAGGCATATTCAAAAATTATTAACTAAGCCTAACTCTTGAGGCTAACAAATTCTAACTAATAACAAGATATATACTTCACTTAAACTAACTAAGTTATTTCCAAGAAATTTATAAAATACAAAATGTATATACAATGTTCGAACCAACAAAGCAAAATATGTGTCAACTGACTATTGTAGCAAATACTTTAAAATTAAATGCATATAAAATTCTAGGCAAGGCACAATGCACACATAACAAAATATTAAATGCTAGAATATAGTGACTAGTGGACTTTTAAAATTGTAAATTAAATGCAAGAATATTTACTTCTCAATGAATATAAAATATTTATAGTTATTATTAATATAACATTCATAAAACAAATAAATGGATACTCTCTGATAAACTTCTCTAGTAAATTTAAAATAAAATTGAGTAAAACATCCCATTTATATGAAAATAAGACTGTGATATTTAAATCTCTATAAATAAAATTATTAAATAGAAACCAGCTAGTGTAATGCTTGATAAATAAACTAAATCTACTTAAGAATGGCAAGAAACATTTGCTCATTCAAATAAACCTATTTCGTTTTAGAATTATAACCCTAGTTTACCTGTATATTTATGCAAAAAGTGTTACATAAAAATTTAATAGCATAAATATTTTTATAGTTTTCTTTTTTTTTAAAAAAACCAATAAAGCAGACCATAAAAAAAATAATACATTAACTCAAGTTCATATTTCAGCTCTGTAATGATTTTTCCATTTCATAATGTGTGGACAAATTATCCAGGTTAAGATATCTATCTGATTCAAAGCTTCAACTAATACATTTATACACATGACAATGATTTCAAATGAAAATGTTCAATAGTTCCTTAATAATACTTTTTTAAAACAATTTAAAAAAAAAACTTAAATAATAAGATTAAGCCGGCATTAAACAAAATAAATTCTTCAGCTGAACACACTTTAATTTATTTATAGGATCCCGAGTTCAAAATTGCATATAATAATAATAAGAATATCTTTCTATCTGAATTTCTTTATCCTCTTTTGGGAAAAAATGCTTCTTTTGAAATATAGTTTTTCTTAAGTACTTTTGCTAATAATATTCCAAGACGTATTTATTTTTAAAATTAATTTCCTTTGCTTACTTTTAAATATGAGAGTAGAAAATTTTTTTACTGTTCAAGACATTTCTCCATTTATATGCTATATTTAATGCCATAAAGTTATTTTTAAATACTGACAAGTATCACCATTTATAATGGACCGAATAACTATAAATTCATTATTAATCTTTACAAATTGCTTTAAAGTTTTATTTCCAAATATGTATCCTTTCTTACTGTGTAAATAAGAATTATCCTTTAAAATGTATATATAATCTGTTTGCGTTTAGCTAAACAAATCGTTTTCATATATGTCAAGATATAAGTAATAACTTTTCCTTTAAAAAAAAATTATCCTTTATAGTTTCACTGTAATCGAACATAGCAGCTTCTTTATAATGTTCTTTTTAAACTTTAAAAAAAAAAATTGTTTTTTTTTTTTTTTTTTACATATACTTTTAATCTAACAGGAAAAATAATTAACATTTTATTTTCAAAAAAATTTAATACAACCGAACGCTTATCTGTGGAAATGATTAATAGTTTGTTCCTTAACCTTATTTCCAAGTAAAGAAAATTAAACATGTTAAGGTCATATAATATGTGAGACGCTTCATTTATTCTAGACATTTTTTTACTATAATTTCTATGCCTCGACTGAAATTCAAATTGTCAGAAAAACGTATTACCTTTTCTTTTTAGCCCTCCTTCATTACAAGACAATTTTAAATATTTTAAACATACTTGTATTTTTTTTTAGAAATATCAAATTCTTTAAAAAATACTTTTATTAACACAATTTTAAGATCTAGCACCAGTTGAATCAAAACAAGATCAGCCCCTGGATGGTCCCTCAATCTCCGTTTTATCTCACAATTGTTCATCCACCTACAATTAATTCAAAAATCAATAAAAATTATCTTTTATTAAATTTTAATATTCTGACAAACCAGCTGGGGAATCAATCTACTGATGTAATCAATATAATTTTCCCATACCAAGTCACCTTCAGCTGCAAAGTCAAAATTTTACTAATACAAATATTATGCAACAATTGTTTTTTTTATGATATTTTATACAATACAATAGTAAGAAATATAAAATTTAAAGATATACCCTTTATTAAACCCTTAAATATTTCATTTAAAATAATTTTATCCCCACATTTGCTTTATTTACTTATATTAAACAATATGGGAATTAAATTATTTTTTTATTCTTGTGTTTCCATGTCTATGCATGCACATATTCTCACATACATCTGGTGTTACATTAATTGTTTAAAATTATTTTTAGAATTATAACAATAAAATGTTAATGATTATTTAATTTAACTAACTTTTATAACTAGAATGCTAAACTACAAAACTAATAACAAATATTCTTATTTCTTTTTTTTTTAATAAAAACTTACATATCATTTTTTAAAATTTATTACTTAATTATTCCAACTTAATAATAATATTTTATTATTATTCTTTAGACATTAGAATGGGTTATACGATAGTTATTTTAGAATACATTTAATACTATTTATCAATTCACAATTATTTTTTTTAACATTTTCTTATGTAAAAATTATTACTTAACATCCCTTATCAAACCAACTGACACTATTAAAATATTTAGATTATCCTATTTTAATAATTAACTGAGTTAATTTCCATTTTTATCATCATTATTTTTTAATCCGAAATTTTAAACAAAAGGTTAAACTAAGATAACCTTGATTACCTCTTGGAACTAAGTGACACTTCAATTAGGTACAATATATATATATATATATATATATATATATATATATATATATATATATATTTCATTCCTATATAATACAATAATATGACTGGATGGATCTTTAATTCAATAGGAACCTGCATATAGGTGTTGGGTGTTGCTATCTAGTGTAAATTTGTCCCAGAAAAGAGCCAAAGGCAGAATTCTCCCTGAGTTTGAATACTTAGGCAAAATGGAATCCAAAAGAGGAGCAAGGTATGTATGAACAAGCCCAAATTGTATCTAAATTTAATGTGTGAACTTACCTATAGCCCATTGAATGTAGATATGATCATAGGTTAGGTAGTTCATCACATCATTTACAGCATCCTGCGAGAAGATCCTGGGTCTGACCGTAGTGAGATGCATTCCCCTATTCTGGTACCAACGTCTCAAATTATAATAATATAGTGTGGAAAATAGTAGCTGTCATTAAAAGGTTAATATTTTAAGCTTGTATTTTTAAAATGTGTGATTGGATATATATATAACTTACACATATATGAGTGTACATATTTTTTTTGAAATGAAATTTAATGTTTTAATCTTGTAAAGCAAAATGAACTTTAAAGAAAACAATAGCTTATTTTTATACGAGATTATTTTCTGTCTCTTCAGACAATGACTAATGAAACGAATTTGGCTTTAATTTTATCAATTTTTAAGTATCAAATGTACTTACAGTGAATACAAATTCCACAAAGTAATTAATTAGAAATTTAATTAGTGATAAACGTCTGGATTATCTCACACAATTTTTTTTTTATTAATGCCTGTTTTAGAAGTTTCTGATGAAAAGAAAAGAGGCTGGCATCATATATAAGATTCAAAATTTAATGTAAATTATTATTCACCTGCTCTTTATGAATAAATTGTTTCAGATTTCTTTATTATTGAGCATTTCCAGAAAATGTCCTTTGTTGCTAGTCAATTAATCTCAAATAACTGTGAGCAGTCATTTCCGATGTCTACTAATTGAGACATGGCTAGCTAAGAGAAATCATAGTGATCAAATGAACATACAACTATATTAATTATGAGTTAAATAGTAATGTGTGACTGAGGTGTTTAGATCATGGTGGAATTCTTTCTTCAGATATGATTACATTCCAGCATGATCTAAGCTAGTGACCTGACTGACCTGATTTTTTTGCTGATCAAATGACCCCTACATTGAAACTCTTATCTGAACCTTACTTTCAACAAACTACTCAAACAATCACAATATATATATATATCACCTTGAACATTAACTCAAAAGTCAGCAGCACTAATATACTAATATGAGGTTTATTTATTCAATAAGCCAGACATGAATAAACCTTATACCTAGAACGTTTAATTTTTAAGATAGGGTGACAATAAAAATTTCAGGGTTGTTGACAATAATTGATCACAATATTGTTTTGTGTAACTATGGATAAATCCTAAATGCACTACTTGCATATTAGTAGTTTTCATTGACTATAATAAGGTTGGAGTGTGTTTAACATCAAACATCATGAAAAAGTCAGTAAACATGTTAGAAAAAAGAATTCCATTTAATTTATAATTAAGTACTGGTGATCCGCAAAAATTATTATTAATGATTTCTATTGAAGGGTCAACAAACCTACATATAATAAACACATTTATGACAGTTTAACAATATACCAATGTAATCATTTATAAAAAAATATAGTCAAATCATATTCCATTAATCTTGCAAGACCTTTTTTGAAAGAAATCTCAGCCATTGTTTATAAGGCTCATATTAACATCATACAGATGAATACACAAACGAGTCCCAAATATATGTTCACATCTTTTAACAGTAAACTCTTATTGTAATAATGAAATCCATCTGTTTTTTTGTAAAAAAAAAAAAAATTATATCAATAATGTTTATTCTTAGAAACTATCATTTCAAAATTGAAAAAGCCTATATATTATTATTATTATAATTAATATAAATTTAATAGTCAGTTTTCTTTAAAAAGTTCCTAACTTTTATAAATACTCTTATTTAAGAAACACATTATTTTATTGATAAAATTTTGTTAATGTCTTAAAATATTCAATCAATTATTTTATTGAAGTAAATTGAAGAAAAATCGATAACTGCATTAGGAGTTTTTAGAAAAATCTTCTTTCTTGCAGTCAAAAATTTTGTTAGATATTTTGTGTCAAAAAAAAAAAAAACATTCTTTTGAATAATGATTTTGTTTTAAAAGGATTTTCTTTGAGAGAGACATGTACAGCATCAATAAAAGTTCAATATATTTAAAATCCATTCATACTAAGTTGAGTAGAATTTTCCCAGTGCCTCAAAACATAAAATAATTTAGTAACTTAAAATATTGAATAACGTTTAATCTCTATTAAGAATTCTATAGCAAAATTATAAACAAAAAAGCAATACGTAAAGAGTATTTGATTAGAAAAACGCAATAGTAATATCAACTAGTATATGCTGGTATTTTAATCTAATAAAAATTAACGCATATATATATATATATATCAATCTTTTTAAACTTTGTAATATATTGAAATTGTAGATCAAAATGAATTATAAGGTTGACATGAAATAGAAAACTCACTAATTTAGAAAACTCATTCTATATCTCAAAAACTATAGCTTGATTAAGGATAAAGTGTTATAATGTTCATCGATTATATTTTTGTATTAAGAAACCATGTTGTGAATGATTTATAAATGTGAGACATCATTTTTTAGGATTATAATGTAATGAGTGGTGTTTTGGTATAATATAGCAAAATATGAAGGTATATCTGTCATAAGTTATATTTATGAAAGCATGAACAGATTCAATTTTGATATATATATATATATATATATATATATATATATATATATATATATATATATATATATGTGTGTGTGTGTGTGTATGTGTGTGTGTGTGTGAAATAAGGCTTAAAGCTAAATGGGATAATTATGTAACCATTAGAACAACCATAATCACCTAAATATTCACAATAAAGATAGTAATCAATATTTCTCACTGCTGTCAAGGCAACCTTCTCACCTTTTAATAGCAAGAATGTAAGTCCACCCTTACTATGATCCATTGAATATATATGGGTACTTAAAGATTGCAACTTCACCACAGACAATGAAATATTGATACCATGAAGTTTAAATAAACCTCTTTAAACATGAAATAAACACGTCCATGTAATGCAGACTAACTGTTTAGTATCCAAGTCTCACATCCAGTGAAACATATCTATTAAAAACCATACTTTTCAAACACAGAATTTGATTTCCTTTTTAATACTAAGTTACATAATACTGAAAGCATTACATTCAAGATTAAGACTATGATTAATTTAATCTATTGTGTTTACATCTATATTTAAGGCAATAAACATCACATGATCCCCATTCCTTATGCTTGCTTGTAACTGTTATTAAAACAGGCAAAAGTCACTACATGTATTACCACACACTGCAGTCTAGAGTGATCAATGGATGCTAGAACGCTTGTGCATAAAATACTCATCTAATGTCTACTCATCCAATATCCCCCGACTAGTTTCTGGTTTGCAGCCATCATCAGTGAGGAGCCTTGGATCTGAGAGCACTGCATCTAGATTTTAAGATCTAATGCAATCATCCAGCAGTCACTTTTTATGTCTACTTAACTACAAAATTATGAGACTTAAATTGAAAGTACTATAATATTTTCAATTCAAGCTCATTATCTTATATAGTCCGTGCAGTATCTATACATTTTTGTGTCTTTGCTTTTTTAATAACCAGAGCTACCACTATCCTATTAGGCAGGATTGGTTTTAAGCCAATAAACATCACATGATCACCATTTTTATCAAAAATAGGTGAAGCAAGGTATAGTATTGGGAAAAGAGCAAACAAACATGAATTATTACAAGTGTGTAAGAAGTCAAAAATAATAATGATTTACTAACTTTTTCAGTTTTCTTGGATCGTGAAAGGACATGTAATTATAAATTTAAGTTTGATCTTGAAAGTGTTTTAAGATTCTTCATGAAGAGAGAAACCATAATAAAAAAAAATTAAGAAAGCAATTTTAATAAATAGAAATAAAATGGAATATAATTATTTGATCTTGAAAGTGTTTTAAGATTCTTCATGAAGAGAGAAACTATAATAAAAAAAAATTAAGAAAGCAATTTTAATAAATAGAAATAAAATGGAATATAATTAATAGACATGCTGCTAACATTAAAATTCAGGATTCATGGGATATGAGTTGATGAAATTTGCTTCCATCATGTTTTTTGAAACCAGTTAACACCTAGACAATCCCAATATAGATAACAATCAACAATTTCTAACTGTTGTCAAGGCAACCTCTTTTTAACAATAAAGGTAAAATCCCATCTTTATTTATGTTCTAATATCCTCATATAGACAATAAAGATTAAAAATTGACTACAGAAATTGAAATTATTAATACAAAGAAGTGTAAATAAACTTATTTAAACAGGTAAATACAACCTATTCTGAATGTAGAGTAATAAATAGTCAATTATAACATTAGAAACTGCAATTATAAATTTCAAATTGCACTCAAAGTATTATTTAAATAATCATTGTAATAATGCTCATGGCTAAATGGGTTTATAAGTAACCATTTGAATCCAGTCTACACTTAAACAATAATAATATAAATAAGAATCAATATTTTCTAAATGTTGTTAAATCAACCTCCTTTTAACAATAAAGGTGGAATCCCATCTTTATTAATGGTCTAATATTATTCTATAGACACTAAAGATAGCAACTTGACCACATAAATTGAAATTGTTGATACAAAGAAGGTTAAATAGAATTTAAATACAAATATATTGACTATACTGAACTTAATATAATTTAGAAGGGATCTGAACTCAGTCTTCAAGCCTTCTACAGCTATTTACTTTATCTTAAGCAACCAATACACATGACAAGTTACAAAACAGAGCACTGACTATATATATATATATATATTGTACCAGTCAAAATAGTATGCTCACTTAACAGGATTCAAATTCTAAGCAAAAGCACCTCAAATCCGATCATGCTCGAGATACATAGGTCTGGAGCAATCCTGAATTCTAACCTATTTGCCTATTTTTGGAGTCTTTGACCCAATGAACAACAATCCTGATGATACAACCCAATTATTTTAATTCTGGGCCCAGAAGCAAAGCGGTAGAGCATAAGATCAGACTTATGATGATGATTGAGATCAGAGTAGCCCAAAAATTACTTTCATGGAAGTTATATTTAATAATGCTAATTTATTAGGTAAAGAAAATAGTTCTAAATACTAATTAGAAAATAATATTTCAACAACAAACTAGGATTTACATGAATAATAAAATATTGAGAAAATGCATATATATATATATATATATATATTAATTCTAATGTTTTCACGGATAAAAGATGTCATATATTACTATTTGCAGGATATTCCGTGTAGTGAAAAAGCTAAATGCGGACATTTCAGTACAATATCAAGTACCTTCCTCAGAGCATCCTCTTTCTCAAATCACATGCATTCTTATGATTTGAGAAAGAGGATGCTCTGAGGAAGGTACTTGATATTGTACTGAAATGTCAGCATTTAGCTTTTTCACTACACGGAATATCCCGCAAATAGTAATAATAATATGACATATATATATATTACAAAATTGTTTCATGCTTGGAGTGATATTATACATTTGCAAAACTTGGGATTTGTTTTTATAAAATCCTCTTTATTAATTATCTAATGAATATAGTTTATAGAGTGTATTATAAGTTGTGCAGGGTTAACATGCCAATTTAATAAAATTTTACTAACAGAACGTTGTGGATGCCTAAAATAAATATAAAAAATCATGACAGGTTTAGTAGTAAATGATTTATTTGATAATCAGGCAAAAAGTACGATCTCAATCACTTAACTACATTATGAAAATCATTATATTTACTTTTATTGGCATTGTTTGGAAAAGTCGTCTTTGGAAAATATACATAAGAAACAAACAAAGCACTTCATTTACGAGAATACATGATACAAATTGATTTACATATATGGAAATTGATTAGTATTTTAAAAGAAAGCAGTTTTAAAATCAACATACTGTTTAATTAGCATGTTGGTGCATTTCAATGAATAAGTCATTATTTCCAACACCTAATGAAAGGTCAAACAGGCATAAATCCATTAACTAAAACTATAATGATGCTAACATGTCATAAGAGAAATACGGATCTTATGGTACTTTGAATTCTTGAGGATGAATGAAGGTTGATATGTCTGCCATTTCAAAGGCTGGTACCAAATGGAGAGGTTTGTTTTGAAGGCCCAGAGCAGGCTGTCTGGAACTTCCACAGCACAATCAATAACCCTATAAACATCGTGTTCCACAGGGAGTAGAGTGTACCTTGATTGTGAACAATTTTGAGAACTAGTAGGTGGGGAGATTTGAATTTCCAAAGTCCCCAATGAAAAAGCAATAGGAAATATATGTTGAGGTACAATAAAAGAAACGTATGCCAGCAGTGTTGTACATGTACAATAAACTTAATATACTATATTTGAAAACCTGTAAATGGTTTGACTCCTGCGCAATGATATATTTAAATAAAGAATTATTCAGAAAATTATAATCGAAAATAACTTTTAACTAAGACATTAAACTAACAAAATTTTATATTTAATTTAGATTCCCATATATGTATTAACTGATAGAATTAGCCCTTCAGGCAAAGCAAGAAGAAATGGATTAATTATGTAAAGGTTCACAATCTTTAAAAATAAAATTTAAAGACAAATTCAAATAACAAAGTAAAACATGCAACCACAAAAAATATTTTAGATAAAAAAACGTGAATAACAGATTTAAATATAAAACCAACCTAGTGAGTGATTTCTGTTACTAATGAACAAAACTTTACTAATAAATTTAACTAGAGCCACTGCTTCATTCCCCATTAAACAAAGAAAATAAACCCTTATTAGACTCACAAGGTCTGATATTGGGATGTAAAGAATATGATATATATATATATATATATATATATATAAATATATATAGAAATATATATATATATATATATATATATATACATTATATAAATAGTTATATATATATAAAATATATATGTATATATATATATACATTAAACAAAATAAGTTAAATATTTAATTGAGCCACACAAAGCTATATAACATGAATTAAGCATGAAAGGGCATAGTGAAAACTACATTATACTAGTAAGGGATTACATAGAGAGAGAGAATGAGTTTAAGAGAATAATAGAAATTTATAAATGAATATATGAATTAGAATACAAAGGTTGAACTACATATTACAATTTAAAAAAAGATTTACTTATTAAGGCATCTCTACATTAAGTGAGGTTACCTCCTCATAGCAAGTAGATATAGAATAGCAGGCAGGTGCATTATTAGCAGTCAGCATTTGGATCAGGTGGTCATCTTGTATAGCCAGTTGGATGGAACATGGCAGCAGCAGGCAAACAGTTCTCCGAGAGAAGAAGAGAAAGATGAAAGATTCCTCTACTCAAACTTCATAGCGCTTGACTTTTCCTGACTTTTTAAGTGGAGTGATGAATCAATTTTTCTAGAAAATTGCTAATTCAAACATTCTAAAATAATTTACTAACTAATTCAAAGTTTAATTACTAACTCAAAGTAAACTGAAAGTAACTGACTGAAAATAACCAACTGAAAATTAAGTAAACTCAACTAAAAACTGAGCTAAACTGACTTCTTTTGTTCTATGGGCTCCTTTTATACACATTTTAATCCCTCCAAGAATGCAATTTCAGTTGCCCACAGCTATCTCTGTAATTTCTTGATTAAATAAAAAAAAAACATTTAATTAGCAAAATATTTTTAAAACAGATAAGGCTCTGAATACCATTTGATATATTTTTAAAGAATTGAAAACAACTAATAAAAGAATTTTAATTAAGATTTATAATTTTAATTAATGAAAACAGTCTGAATCTAGATAAATATTATTTCAGTATTTTGAGCCTTCTCCATTTTTCTTTGTTGTTACATTCCAATACCTTAATTAAATACACATATATAAAAAGATATTTACAATTATATAAGAACATCTAATTTTCAGCAATAAATATTAATAAAATTATTGCTTTGTTCATATATATATATATATGCATCACACACAGTATTGTTTTACTTTACTAAATAATTTCATTAATTTTTTGGATAATTATGCCTGCAGTGTGTGAGTGAATGGCATCTATATATGGTGAGATCTGAATTGCAGGCCCTGCAGGAGGTTAGTGTAGATGGTGAAGCATGAAGCTCGATGATGATTAGACATTGACTGCTTCAATATATATATATATATATATATTATTTATATATATATATATATATATATATATATAAACATTACAAGCATAAATCTAAACTAGTCAATATATAATTAAAATTACCTCAAATTGAAAATTCAACCAGTCCAGCAGACTTCTCAAGTGTAAAGAATTACAAAAACTACACAATATATATATATAATATTAAACATTACCCACAAATCCATTTACTTCCCATCTATCCTTAATATTAAAAGAACTCTTAAATAAGTTAATTGCTTCAGAATAATGAATTTTCAATAATAAAGATTCTTTAATTCTTCTTTTGATTTCATTTCTCTCAAAAACCTTTGGTTGTGTTTTAATATTAATTTTTCCAGGTCTGTTTGAATTTTGGATTTGGGGTAATTTTAATTTTATATATATATATATATATATGTGTGTGTGTGTGTGTGTGAGCAGTGATTATCTGGATCAACTGATAATTGCTGATTCAGCATAAAATACATATATTGGAGACAATTTTTTTCATATGGATGTGGTCGTGTGTTTTGGTTGTATAAAATGGAGTGGATAGTGCAGGGAACTTGAAAGTCTGAGTTTATATATATATATATAATGTTCAAATCAGTCTTTCAAATGTTATATTTATTCACAAAAACATCTTTTTGACTCATGCTGTTTGATGTTCAGACTGTATTTAAACACACTAAAACAACGTTTGTGTGATTTGAACATTTTGTATTTGAATTTTCAGCCAGTGATATGCACTGGATGATTATTTGTATATGATTCAAATATGTGTATTGCAGTAAATTAAATCAACTTACAATAAACAACATTTACTATAAACTTTAAATTCACAATAAAATAAGAATGCAATAAGCTCTCCTGGACTGTTAGTTTTGTGATCCCATTGTCACTTATTAGTTGCTTTTAAGCTAACAACAAATGTATTTCAAAATAATGTACAAAGTGATTTATTAAAAAACATGCATGTCTGCCCCATGAGTAGCCTAACAAGCTATTATCTTATTTTTTACTGACCCATTATTCTAATCTCACACAACAATAGTATTGACAAAGCTGAATGTCTGGTTAATTTAGTGTTATTTCAAATTTTGTAAATAAACGTTGACCAGATACCATTTATCTAACTTTTTAAATTTTATTAAAATATGCTTATTTATTGTGTATTTATTAATATGTAAATTATATGCATTTTCTATAATAATATTATGGATTAATTTATTATTAAAATTTAATTGTTTACATGAATTTGATTTCAATTTTACTTTTAGATACTTTGTTGTAATATTCAAATATGTAAATTCGTTGGATTTTTATCATCACATTTTCATTTTTTAAAATTCAAACAGTTTGGAATATGAATAATTTTTGGATAAGATTGTGTATATTATACATAAGAAATGATTAGTGATGGTGAGGCATGTAATAATTGATTTGGAACTTTTGATTTACTGATCATTTTAAACATGTTATTGGTTATAAGAAAATATTACCAGTAAATGTTTGTCTACTTTAATAGATGTTGTTATGTAATATATATATATATGAAAAACAAAAAACATATATATATCATATATATATATTAATAATAATAAAAAGTCAGATGTCACATGACTTATATTTAGCTTGCATTTACCAATATGTAAACTTAAGAGCATGCTAAAGTTCTAAACAAGCCTTTTTTTTATTATGATAAATGCTACTACAAGAGAAGGCATTCAAATCATCTTTATCTTAGATTGTCCCCATCCCCAGACAGGTTTCGACCTATGGGTCTCTTCACTGAAGATATATATATATATATATAATTTCAAGATTCCCATATATATATATATATATATATAATTTCAAGATTCCCACCAATATGCACTCCATCTCATATAACTGATACACACCACCACATACATGTGAAAAAGATAAATAATTTTCAACATACATATTTCATGCTGAACCAGTACTCATAAGTTGGTTCAGATAAACATATCTTACACATATATACAATCAGTGCTTCAGTTTATATTAAGATAGCAAATCTTCAAACTTAAATAGACAAACTTCAATCTTGCCTCACTCCAACTTTTTAGCTATAGATATCATTGAAAATTCAATAGTGAAATAGTCAAAGCCCTTATTCATGTCAATATGAAGCCAATATTATTGTCATACCAAAGTCGCTTCTAATTTCATTAAGATTAGTATAGACAATATGGTTGTTGACTAAAAGATATATTAATCACATGGTAATTATTGCAACTTAAATTATGTATGAAGGATATAGCAGAGGTGATGCAAATCACTATAAGCATAATTTTCTTAGCATAAATGCAAGCAAAATCCAGTATTGAATTACAATCTAGTCAATACGAAGCAATACATGATAAAAATAACATCATCAGAATTTATCATTAAGAATCTAAAGCCAACGGTTACTCCTCATTAAGGAAATGCCAAACTTAGGACATAATATTATAAAAGTGATTAATATTTTATCTATATGAATAGGCTAATGTGCTGAAATTACAATAATAATTGTATTCAAAGGCTGAAGTCAAAGCAAAATCAATTCTGATTATCATCAATGCTGTTGGACATCTGTTACTTTGAGAGTACTAGCAAACTCTATTTTAGTTATAAAATCTATGAAATAAATAATTTTAAGTAATACTAATTTCATCTTAGCACCATCCAAATAATTCAACATTGAATCAACTGGATGATCACAGACATATGTCATCATCATCATCATCAACCATTATCAATCCACTGCAGGATGAAAGTCTCTCCAAGTTCAATCCATCTTTTTCTATCTTTAGCTTCTCTTCTCCACATCACCCCTGCACACTTTCTTATTTCATCCATCCATCTCACAAGTGGTCTCTATCTGGGTCTTTTACAATCTCTTGGAATAATTGTTCAAATGTTATCATCTCTTCTAACAATATGTCAAGCCCAACTCCACTTCAGTCTTTTAATTTTTTCAATGAGGTCAGTAACACCTTTTTGGTCTCTTACCCATACATTGCATTTTCAATCTCTTATTCTTACTCCCAACATGCATATTTCCATACTTCTTAGAGTGATCTGAAGTCTCTGTATTGGTCTTCTATTAAGTGTCCAAGTCTCACATCCATAAGTAAAAACTGGCAAAACACATTTATTAAAAACCTTCCTTTTCAAACACTTAGGCATATTTCCTTTTAGTATCAAGTAATTTCTACCAAAAGCACTCCAACCATGTTTAATTCTATGATTAATTCCATCCATTATATTTCCATCTGTTTTAATAATTTGACCAAGGTATTTGTAACTGTTAACTTCTTCTAACTCATCAGAATCAATCTTTATTTTCATATTTTGAGAAAATCTATTAAACAATACTTTAGTCTTTTTAACATTTATCTTTAGTCCTACTTTCCTACTTTCATCTCATAACTCTTGCAACATTTTCTGTAGCTCTAAAGTATTATTTGCAAAAACAACTACATCATGTGCAAAATCTAAATGACTTAAATAATTTCCATTTACTTTCACTCCTTTAGCTTCCTATTTTAATCCACAAAATAATTCTTGCAGCACTGTTGTAAAAAGTTTTGGAGATATGGAGTCACCCTGTCTTACACCTTTTCAATGTTGAGTTTCCTACTATCATTATGTAATCTAATTGTTGCTGTTGCACTTTTATAAATATTCTTCAAAATATGACAATGTCATGCATCTACACCTTGATGATCCAATGCTTTAATCATTGAAGAAATGTTTATAGAATCAAATGCCTTTTCATAGTCTACAAATCCTAAGCGTAATGACAACTCATATTCATGTGTCCTTTCTATAATTTCTCTCAATACCTGGATATGATCTACTGTACTAAAACCACTTTTTAATCCAGCTTGTTCTCTTGGTTGGTGGAAATCCAGTGTTTTCTGTAGACGAGTTGTAATTATCTTAGTAAAAATTTTGTATAAAACTGATAAAAAACTGATAGGTCTGTAATTTTTAATATCTTCTTTATCACCTTTTTTAAATATTAATATTAATACTTCATTCTTCCAATCATCTGGTACATCTTTATCATTTAGACATTTGGTATATAACTTTGCTATTTTTTTTTCTATTTATTCACCTACTTCTTTTAACATATCAATTATTCCATCATTACCTGGAGCCTTCCCTTTCTTCATAAATTTAATTGCATGTCTCACTTCCTCATTCAAAATTCTGGGCAATTCAGAAGATATAATATGTATAGGAGGTACTTGTTCTTTATTACTATATAATTCTTGATAGAAGTCTTCCACACATTTTATGATGTCATCTCTTTTTTTAGTAATAATGCCATTTTTTCTTATTGCAGATATAAATTTCCTACCAATACCAAAATGTTGTTTTACACTCTTTAGACTTTTCTTCTCTTCTACATCTTTCCTTGCTAGTTCACAATTATACTTTCTTATATCATTTTCAACTCTTTTCCACACCATTTTACAAAATTCGAGATATTCAATCTTTTTTAATGCATCATTGTTATATATCCTCATATTCCATCTTTTCTTCATAAATTCTCTAGTCTCAGTAGAAATTTTACTGTTTAATTTCTGCTTTTTTCTACTAGCGATCTTTGTTGCAGTTTTTAGAAGTGTATCGCTTATTTTCCTATTAATGTCATTCAAATCTGAATCATGTTCAAAATCTACTAATATTTCAACCGATGTAAGTTCTAATTTAAATTCATTAGATGTTTTGAAGATTGGGAATTTAACTGCAAATATTGTTTTTTTTAAAAATTTTTCCCTTAGTTTTGTTAACATTTTTATTTTATGGTTCCTTTTAATTTTTAAAGAATTAAATTAAATTAAAAACAGCAGCCCATCCATGTTTGTATACTATATGAATAATGACATAGTAATAACAGCTGCAACAACAAGAACGTATGGAGTGGACATTAGAAATTTGCTCTGCTCGGTTCCTTTAAGACTTCCAAGAGGAATCAAAGGGTCTCCTTTCAGTTAATAGCAAACTCCTTTCTGCAGCCCATATGTAGATACATGTATATTTAAATGCCACTAAAGCTGAACAAGCTTTGAGAATGAAAGAATTCTGGAGACCATGAATAAGATAATATGAACATTTCTAATTATTTTTCTTATTAAATTATTTCATTGGAATAATCTACAAATCACTTTAAGCACAATCCTATGATTTGTGCACACACTTGTAATTAATAGAATCAATAGCTATAAAAAAAAGCCATTACATGAAATAATTTTAGAAATAACCAATAAGGCAGAGAATAAAAACATTTAGAATATGATAACGTGACAAATCCAAAAATTAATATATCATTCACTAAATTTGTATAATGCACAAATAATTTCCTATAACACATATAAATATTATTATCTTCTGTTTCTAAATTAACACCTAATCAAAATAAACTATTCCCTTATAATGATCATCCTAAAAATTTTCATAATAAAAAGTAAAATAATAATTTTAACTTAAATCTTCCTACTCTATTTTTGTAAATGTGGATGGTCCCCATTCAATTTTAATGAAGTAGAAGTAATAATATTTTCAACATAAACAACTTAAAAATTATTTATTATAACTTGTATTACTTTCTTTGTAAAGTAAGATTTATATTTATTTTAAGTGTACTCTTTCTAACAAATTTATTTTTGTTAATCCTATTATTGTCTGAGAGTCTCTTCTGATAGATCTGTAGATAATAATTTGGTTAAATGCTTGTTTCCAGGATTTTTTATCTTGTTACAATTTACTCAATAGTTACTTTAGCTATTTAGCTTATTTTTTTATTTATTTTTAAATTTTATGTTTCTAGCTTAATCGATAATTTTACTTTATTTAGCTTTTTTTCTTTTACTTTTTGTAGCTTCAGATTTCACTGAAATAACTATTTTCATTGTCATGATTATGTATGGCTCAATACATAAGGATAGTTACTACATTTTGTCAGGTGTATTTTCATTCTCCGATATTCTTTTTAGCGAGATTATTTATAATGTTGAAGCAGTAATGATCAACTTTCATTAAAAGATCAGAACAAGATCAGTAAACTCCATATTATTATTATGCTTTGCAAATATCATTTTTTAAATATAAGTGAAATCAATCTAGCATTAGACTTTCAAGATAACTTCTGATTGCTGAATTTTACTATTAGTGAACTTCTGAATTCTACTACCCACACACTTTATTGGTTTTAAAGATAATAACCCAGATATCAATCTCAATCCAATCATTCTGTTTACAAGAAAAAAAATATATTTATTAACTAATTGAAAAACAAACTTCATTCCTTCAGTGGCAAAGATCATTAATATTTTCTGATTTTTTTAAATTAATTAATAAATAACTTTGAAAAGTGTTAATTCTTTTTCATTCTTTATTTTTCAAAAATAAAAAAATAAAACTAGACAAGAAAAAATATTCATTTTTTTTACTGCTAAATCTAATACAAATGAAATATTTATACTATTATTAAAATGTCTTAAAATTGCCATATGATTATTTTGTGTATGAAAATAATTTATTAAGTTTAACTGAACTAAATATCTGCTTAATAACTAGTTTGAGCTAAGACGAAAGAAATATTTTTATATTAATATATATATATATATATTTTTTTTTTTTTTTTTTTTTTTATATATATATATATATATATATATATATATAATCTTACTTATGGTTTATCAAATTTGTTGAACTAAAAATATAAACATATTCTAAAAACAAACAAATCTGAATATCTTACTAAAGTAATTCATAAGCTAGATTTTCAATTATTTTAAATGAACTTGTAAACAAAGCCAACCTCTTGTTATACCACTGCCAGTTTATTTTGTCAAATAAGTGGTGAATACTTTTATTTGTTCTTCAGTTTGGTATATAGTAATAAATCAAATATTGTCTTAAAAGCTTGAAACTTTCTATTAATAATGAATTTTGTTTTTATATTGACCAAGCCATTTTACAGTTTTAATATTAATTTATATAAAATTATATTCTAAATTGATTTTAATGATCACATAAATAAATGTATTGCATATCAAATATATAATACTACTGCTAAGAAATTCACAGATTTGTTTATTTCATAAATCAGTTTATATTCTTAGCATTACATATTTGATAAGTTCTAATAACTCTTAGAATTTCATATGATTTAGTATTTGAAATTCCAGATGGATTGATTAACATAAAAATAAAAATCAATGTTAATGGAAAGTTTTCATCTTCATTATTACCAATGCTTGATTTTTTGTTATATAACAAATGAAAGGACAGTGAAATGTTTTCATCTTTTGTCTGACGAAATAAATTTGCAACTATATAACAAGGAGATGGACGTTATTTATAAAGTCACTTAAAAATAATTCTTTGATAATCTAGCTTGCAAATTATCTTAATAATGTATTCAGACTTATTTGTTCCATGAATATGTTTATAGTCTTAGTGTTATTTATTTAATAAATCATAAAAATATTTCTCTGCTTATTAAAAATATTAGAATTTGATCTAAGTTATTATTTGGAATTATAAAGCTGGTTTGATTAGTACTAAAACAAAAATTGTTACTATAGAAAGTTTGAGGTTTTTAAGTGATCATCATTTATCTGAAAAATATATAGCATTGTTATAACAAAAATAAAAAGTTGGGTATAACTATTTTTCATCCAATATATATATATATATATATATATATATATATATATATATATATATATATATATATATATATATATATATATATATAGTAATCATAATAAGAAATTAACCGAAAGTACTTCTGTGATTGAAAGACTGTTTGTAATAGTTTATTATCGTTATATTTATTATTTTTATTATGATTACAATATTATGCTAATTAACAGACATTATATATATATATATATATGATGTAAGCAACAAAATAAGTGGCTAATTCCGTGTAAATAGCTAGAAATAGGTTTAACGGACATTGTTGCTATGGAAACCTTCAATTAAATTACTACTGTCAGTCTTAGAGCTAAACTATTTTTTGCTTTAATACCCAATGTTAATATGTTCAATTGGAAACAAAAAGGAGTCTTATTTGATAGTAATCCCATCTTTCATATGAATATAATCCAGTGGCATATCTAGAAAAATTGGATCCAAAGGCAGAAATTCAAAAAAGGCCCCACATTAAAATTTGGAATTTTAAATTTTCATGTATTCACAAATTTTTATTTATTTGTTTTATATTATAAATATCATATATAGTAATTTTAAAATGGTACTCAATTTAAAAATTCATATTCTTAACCATTGAATTTCCAAAATCATCAATTAGTTTATTTAAGTCCATTTTAAATGTCTCCTTCTTTTCAATAGCTAACATTGCAAGATCTTTCATCCTGGTTTGCCCTATTGAATTTCTTTTATAATATTTTATTAATTTTAACTTACTAAAAGACCTTTCAGCTCTATCTATGGTTACCAGAAATGATAAAAATAACAATAAAGCAGTATATATTTCACTAAATTCATTTTCCAAATAACTGTACTTAATATTAATAAGTTTGGGAAATTCTTCATCATTACCTTTTCCTATAAAATTGTCTTTTAATAAAGAAATCACTTGAACTAATTGTTGAATAATTCCAAAAAAAGATCTGGATACTTATTTTTAAGATTTGGGCAATTGTCTAACACACCAATGTCTGTCACATTGATAATTTTCTTAAGTTTTAAAAAACTAAAATAGTACTTTACTATCTGCATTCCAACAAAATTCTTTTTAATTTACCTGGTTATTTGATCTATTACACTATAAAAGTTGTTAACTCAAGATAACAGTTCCTCATTATTAAATAAATAATTAGCACCCAATTTATCAAAGTGTTATTTGGGTTTTTCAAAATAATTTTACAATTTTTTATATAACAATGACAATTTATGACATAGTTAGTAATTGTTTTCATGTGAATATATTTTAATTCCTTTGCTATAGATTTTCAAGTTTATGGCTGCAGAACTATGTGGGCTTGCCAAAAGTGCCTTCCTTGTGACTTGGTCCCTGATATAAGCCCATTTGAAAGGATCTTACTAGGATAATCATAAATCATTTTTGATTATCATAGAGCTAAAATATTTGCCACTGTTGTATCCAATAATCGTTTTTTGTCTTTAGTTTAATTACAAACAAAATTAAGTTCTTTATTTTAAACCTAATAGAAGAGGATCTATTTTTATTTCTAATTAAAGTAAACACTAAAAAGGTATTATAGAATATTAAAGAAAAGGTAGTTTAGTGCTAGGAGTATCAATAGATTTGATGGTTTCCTTAGCATCATCTCTACTAAACATATTTCTAATTATTTACATGGAAATAATCTCACACTATTTTTTGTTTACAGCATAATAGATTTATGATAATAGTATTATTATAGCTATTTTGTTTTACTATGTTATATACATAAAACTATATAAGTAAACTTTCTTAGTAATGCACTTGTTTGTTTGTCCATAAATAGGTTTATAATCTATTAAATTATTTATGTGTTTGATATAAATATATATTGAAGCAGGAAATCTGTTCTGTAGATTTGAGCTTCACCTAGTGCCAATTATATAAGCACTAGAACTGGTTTGAACCTGAATTTATATCTAAATTTAATAGGCAATAGTATATATAGAGAGAGATGTATGGATACATGAACATTTAGTTTGTATGCCCATCCAACTTGCACACATGTATGTGCATATGAAAACTAGTTATAAAATTTTGTAATTTTAATAACTTTTAACCAATGTATATTATATATATTTTGTAAATTTTATATTTTGCAAGTAATAAATGTATAAAAATAAAATTGTCATTTAAAAAGAACAAACAATAGTATTTTGGTAATTTATTGCTAGTAATTTGTCTAAAAGTAAAGTTGTCATTTAGGAGACAAACAATATCATCTTGAAAATTTATTACTAATAGTTTGTCTAAAGTAAACTGATATTTTAAAGTGAAACAATGCAATCAGTCAGTCATAAAAGTTTGCAGGCCATTGTGCCATGCTAAAAGATGCACAAGAAGTTATATGTGCCAGAGGTTTTTTAATTATTTTGTTTAATCATTGTTCTGGTTGTTTTTATTCCTATATATGGAAATGGAGGTCAACTTCGAATCTCAACTAAGTGTCTGAGTTTGAGGCAGTGACCAGCATTGTTTAATATTTGCTTATGTATAAATAGCTATATTTTATATATTTTTAGGCTTTTTATTCTTTTGCTCTATTTACATATCATATACTTCATGCAAGTTTGCATTGTGCAGCAAAATTATGGTGGGGTAAAGAAGATTTTCTACTTCCCCATACCTATGGTAAGCTTATCTAGATCACTATGTCATAGTCTGGAACATCTAGACCAAATATGTGGACTGTTCAGTAATATGTGTACCTGAAAGTAAATTTTGAATCTATCAATGCCTGTTTCAAACCCAAGCTAGCTCATGATCATGATCCACTGATTACCTATAGTGTCATGTCCTCAAGCCCAAGGTAACATCTATATTGCTGTCAGCTAATGAACTCTCAATAAATTATTCCAATCCTACACCTTTCTTTACTTTACTTAATTTTTAAAGCTGTTATATAAATGCTAATAATGTCTGTGCAATTTATCATAAAGCTATATATATATCTTTCTGTTTTGGTGCAGCAATTTAAAATTAATTTGATTTTTCTTATTTTATTATTCTAATCCATTTTGATATTCCAAGAAAGTATACAATCTAGCAAATGAATTTAAACTCACTGCTAATAGTTTTCTCTTATTCAATTATGGAGATGTAAATTTCCTTCAAAGTTCATTGTTATAAACTCACTCGGTTTTATACCAATTATTTTTCAATAATTTTTATTCTTTAAATGACCGTAAGGTCAAGACCTTTACATTTAATTGTTATCCCTAACTGCAAAAATTAACCCTCTCTAAACATGAAAGTTGTTTTATCATTTTAATTAATTAAATCTCACCAGAAGTGTATTTAATATCTAATCTATAATTTTATTTTATAGGTAATATCAGTTATTTGTGCAATGATTGCTTGTAGAAATGTGAGGAGATATTTGCGAGGTATGGTAAAGAGCAATTTATTCTCCTTTAGTTTTAAACTCTGACCCCGTATGTGCATTTTATTAATCATTAGTTAAGTGCCCAGGATGATTTGTGTTTAAGCATTCCATTATGCAGGAGAGCATCTTATAATAATCAGATGTTTATTAATTTACCATGGTCTTTAGTGACACAAACTATTTATATGTTTTGGAACATTATAACTATGTGTTGGCAATCATTATTTATGATTTTCTTGCTTTGTCATGTATTTTGGGACCTTCAAAATGACCAATCCCACTCTTTATTATCTCTCTCAAAGTAGATGCATTTCCTACTCGGGATCTTCTTCAGGCACCTCCAATGAATAAGTGTATGGAAAACATACAGATGAACCATCCCAACATGCAACTAGGGCCATTATTTTTCAAAGATATGACCTTGGTCATTGTGCAGGCATACTCCTTTTATACACATATGGCCAGCCACTCAAGAGCACCTTAAGTGACCACTTATCTATATGCAATTGTGAGCGATAACATGATACCACCTTTATTATTGTTAATGAGTTGTCTATCCACCTGCAATAATATTTTGTCAGTCATAATTGCATGTTATTCACCATCCATTAGATTTAACTTTATAAGTCAGGTTATGAATTACAGCTTCTTTTATAGCTGAATTATTTTACTCCCACACATCTGAGTAATCTCCCAAATATTGCACACTTTTCAAATCACATATCATAAACTCTTATTCATATATATGTAATAACTAATAAAACTCATTAGTGTGAATCTATAATATATTAAATGAAGGTTAAGCTAGAAGGTATTATTGATTACTTAATTAATTTATTTGATCCTTCGCATATTAACCACACCACCATATATGAGCAACTGCACAACTACTCCTGCTTTATACATGTAGTAATTACATTAACTAACTTTATGTAATAGTACAAAGATTTTATGTATTTATGTAAATTCAATGATTTATTGACTTCATTCATAAAGTGCGTGATTGCAAATTAAACCATAATCAAATTTGTAATAATCATTGTACAGACACTCTATACAGTTATTTTGTTTATATATTTAATTACGTAATAAAAGTTATATTATTTTATTTTCTGTATTCTCATATTTGTCATTCATTGCCCGAATCTCTAGTATTAATTAACTGTTTGATTAAGTTGAATTATTTCTAAATGACCAAAAGATTTTATTAATATTATTAATTAATTCCCCTGTTTAACATTGCCTTGATCACCATTATGGATCTGATTATAATCATTAGCTAATTATTTGAATATTATTGATTTTCAAATCTCTTTGCTCACCCTGTTCTCATTGCCAGGCCTGGGATAAGTAAATGCTTGCTAGTATCCTCAAAAGCATTGTCCATATTCTCAGAGACTTAGGAGCATGGGTAAATAGGTTAGCATTTAGTACTGTTTTAGACCTGTCTATCTTGTACATGCTAGATTGCTACAATTTGCTTGGATTCTAGATCTTGTTGAATGAACACATGATTTTGACCGGTACAATATATATATATATATATATATATATATTGTATATATATATATATATATGGATCATTAGTAAGAATGGATTTCCATTCTTGCTATTAAAAGGTGTGAAGGTTGCCTTGACAGCAGTTAGAGATATTGGTTGCTATATTTACTGTGAATGTTTAGGTGGTTACTGGTTGGAAACTAATTATATCATTATCCCAGATTAGCTTTAGGCACTATTTCGCTTATTATTTCTAAATAATACATGGGCAATTTAAAAGTATTGCATTAAATAATGTTTTAGATGACTATTTATTAGTCTGCATTATAGTGACATGTTTATTTCATGTTTAAAGAGGTTTATTTAAACTTCATTGTAACAATATTTCATATTCTGTAGTCAAGTTGCAATCTTTAAGTGTCCATATATATTCAATGGATCATTAGTAAGAATGGATTTCCATTCTTGCTATTAAAAGGTGTGAAGGTTGTTGAGCAGTTAGAGATATTGGTTGTATATTTATTGAATGTTTAGGTGGTTATGGTTGGAAATAATTATATATATATATATATATATATATATATATATATATATATATATATATATATATATATATATATATATATATCATATAATTTTTGAGTTTCACTTAAAAAGGTTTATATATCTAAAGACTAAACTATTGTCATGAAAAGAAATTATTTTTAATTATAATATAATTTTGTAGATATCTCAGGCAGTTTTTGATGTGTGTGTGTGCATGTGGGTGGGTGCATAAAGATAAACTAAATACATTTTATAAATTTAAAAAAAAAAAAAACTTACCTGAGGAATACTACAGGCAATGCTCAAAATCCAAGCAAATAGAAGCATTAATTTACCTCTCTTATGAGCATCATTTACTTTCAAAGGATGTAAAATAGCGTAATAACGATCCATGCTTATACAAACTAAAACAAATGATGATAAATAAAGTCCAAACGCTCGTAAAAATGACATTATTCTGCAGCCAATATCTCCTGCAGTCCATATTAATGTTACACGCCATCCTATTTCCATAGGGATCATTATAAATGTAACCACCAAATCAGCAACAGTTAAATGCATTATCATTAAACTTATTCTTGACTTTTTATATTTAGTTCTACACAAAGTAATAAAAACTGTCATATTTCCTATAGCTGCAATTACAAAAAGTATACTGTATGATATCACTGTTGCAAACTCATTGTTAGTAATTTTTAAATCCAGGGGTGCTATATGGCATCCATTTTGTTTTGTTTCTGGCAAAATAGTAGATGTATTGCAGATCATTATATAACTCCAACTGTATTGCTTGGTTAAATATTTTCTAGTTCACAACCATTAATAATATTACATATTGCAAATAATTATTCCATTGGAGTAATGAAATTAATATTTTCTGGTTTCATACTTGAAAGACCTACAAGTATTATAGATATATTATATGAAAAATGTGATAAAGTTATAAACTATATTACAGCTATATTGACAATTATTGGAAAAAGTTTGTCTTTATATGTAAACTCATGATGAAAAAAAAAGTACTTTATATAAAATAAAATATAAAATGTTATATATACATATTTAATATAAGAAAAAATAGTATAACTTTATCTTTTCTATTGCATTGCCAAATCCAAATAATATTAAAAATCATCTATGTTATTTATTACTTTTACAGTTTTGATTGCCCTAGCAATCTTCTTCAGAACTTCTACTTATATCTACAAATCTTAACGTTCTTGTAGAAAAAGTATTGTAAAAATAATAAAGAACATAGATGATATTAATAAAAATTAATATACAATAAAACAAAACATTCTTAATTTTACAATTTTTAACACACTACCATATAAACAAATAAAAGCTTTAACAGACACTACTTAAATTGGTTCAGAATTTATCTATTTATTTATTACTAAATAAAAAATTGTAGATTAATTCCAATGTTTTATATATATATAATTATTTAATTTACGTTTATATTAACTAAATATTGATATATTATACTTTTTCATTGCAGTACATTTATTTTAAAGATTATTTAAAAATTTGGTATTTAGTGAAAAATAAATTGGACATTAAAATACTAGAAAACCAATAATAATAATAATAATATTATTTTTTGCTTTTAGTTTATATTTTATAAATATTGATCTATTATACTTTTTCATTGCAGTACATTTATTTTAAATATTATTTAAAAATTTTGTTTTTAGTTGAAAATGAATTGGACATTAAAATACTAGAAAACCAGAAATATTAATATTATTATTATTATTTTTTACTTTTAGAAAAAAATGTTATATATATATAATTATTTGTTTTACATTTACATTTTTAAAATATAGATTTATTTACAAAAAAAAAAGTCATATTTATATATATATGAGATATGTGTAATTATTAACTTGATACAGTAATGGAACGCTTTTTTTTTTTACTGAAAACCAGACCTGGTCTCATTAAGAAACACAGCAAAACAACTACTGCCTGTAAAAAAATCCATCTATTCTTTCTGTTACTAAATATGAGATCTAACAAGGAGTGTTGAATTAACAGTTTAGATAATATTATGTTTCCGCAAAAATATTACGTATTCCAATATATTTGATTACAAATCTATCTCTCCATATTATATTTTGTTTGGAGATATATACATTATTTTACAGCGAAAATTGCAAACATAAATATCAGATTCGTATATCAATGTATACTTTTGTTTGTTATTAATATTAGCATTACATTAATATTTTAGCGAGATTAAATTTGAACGAAGGTTGGAAAGATATGGTTGAGACACTAATTATTAACTAGTAAATGTACTTAAGGATGAATAAAAAGATGTCCATACACAAACATACATATACCTTATAAATTGGGCACAGATTGTATAAGTTGGAGTTGATAGCTGTGATTAGATTGAAAGTCTGAGTTCAAGTCCTTCTAATTGTATTAAGTTTAGTTCAGACAATATGCATGTACTTAAATATATATGTGTACATGGATGTGTATATGTGTACATATATAATTTAATTGGTATACATGCTTATGCAGCACCATAATGTAAAGTTGCATGTAGATCATTCCCTTTTCGTAAAATATGCATGTTATAACATCAAACATTGTATATACATAACTTTAAAAAAGAGTCATGCTTTATCACAAGTAAATCACAGTAGACTGACTATATATAGATCCTCATAAAAAATTCTCTATTTCACAAGTTGATTAATTCATGATATCCTGCTTACGGGATAGATAGGTTCCTCAGAAAACACGCGCAAATGAAATTGCACAAAAATAGACATAACTTACCTTGAAAAAGGGAGGATATGGACTGTGATTTTTCAAAAATTGCATAAAAGCAAAGCATCAATGTAAAATTACTTTAAAATTCATGCAAAAAAAAAAAAATAAGGAAATAAAATACGACTAATAAAAAATTTCAAATTTGAAAAAAAATGATACAAGACAAACTTTTTTTAACTATAATATTTAATTTTATTCAAAACAATATATTTTTATGCATGATTTACAGTAATTTACATTTTTTATACACATTTTAATTATTATTGCTATTTGCTGATAAACAGGTTCATTTGCAAACTGGTAAAAAATCAGATTTTTCACAAGAGGAAATACAACTAGCACCAACATCACTCTCATATTGTGTTAATGGTTTTCTGGTGACAACATAATTAGTAATTAATCTAACAACTAAAAATTAAATTTTTTTTTTGTCTTTAATTTTTTAATTTTCAATTTTAATTGTGCCCACTGCTATTACTCACCTTTTAAAAATAAACTTGCGGACACTAAATGATTAATAATTGATTATGTTCTTTTTTAAAAACCAATAACAGAATGTGATTTAAAATGCAAAATTAATATGCACAATGTTTGAACAAATTTACATTATAATCTTGTAAAATTTAATGTGTGTATACATATAATGTGGAAATCATGATTTTAATTTCATTATTGCATAAAATCTCACTATTATAAAGCACTGAAAATATTGAAATTACTAAGATGAAAGTCGAATTCCAATAATGTGCTATTACTTTCAATATGACATAAGTGTGCAAAATTTATTATTTAAAGTAATAGCACATTATCGAATTTCGACTTCCGGAGAAACGTGAATCGCGTTAAATAAATCTGCGTAAAAGGAGACCCAGGTGTACTTCAATGATAATTTCCCATTATTAATTTTTTTGTGAACCTAGTCTGTTTCAAAGCAATATATTACCAATGTCCATGGGTATATCCTACACTCATAGCATCTAATGAATTGTCCAGCATTTTAAATGAAGAAGGGAGATATAAAATTAAATTTATGAAAAGAGAAAAAGCTCTAGAAAATATTTATATCAAATATCTAAGTGATAAAAAATACCAGTGATTGAACAATGCTATATTAATATTGATATATAAAAAAAGTACAACATATCAGCTTTTTATTATGTCTATAATTACCAAATTTATAATTCATTTTTGTACAATGTATCATATTTAGGTAGTGAAAAGATTTATGTAAATGTTCAATAAATATGAGTTACCATTATGCTTTGAATATACAGACTGTGAGAAATCATTTCTATTGTGATTAAAACATTGATCATCAAGATATAGATTGAGGATATTATCATATTTGAAAATTATATATTATTTACAACAGCAATGATTACATTACATAGTGACACTAAGAAAATTAACATCAATTTGAATTTTTATTTTCAAAACTTTTGAAACCATTTTACATCAAGTTTTTTTTGGATTAAAATAGTAAGTTAAAAAACTAAAATTAAAAGAAACTGGTTTAAATGATTTAGATTTTGCAAGTTGTCATTACAGAGAGAAACATAATGAGTAAAATTAATTATAGAATTGAACATGGATGTTGTGTTTATAGTAAAAATAACAATATTTAAAAATGTTTATGAGTTTAAAGGGAAAGGATTTAAATCAATATGATGTCACAGTTCTAACTTATGAATCCTAATTTGGACACTCAATAGAACAACAATACACATACTTCATACCAATCAGTGAAGTGTGGATAAATGTATGTTAGAGTAGCAATAAGCGAATGAAAACGAATGTATGACTGATAGAACAAATAGGTATAACATATTGTTGAAACAATAATAATAGACAGTTTTAATCCCCAAGAGATTGTAAATAATCTAGAGAAAGTATATGTATGAGATGGATTAACAATATAAAAAGTATAGAGTTCAGAAATACTGGATTAAACTTGGAGAGAGTTTTATGACTGCAAATGATTATTGGGTTCAACAAAATTTAAAATTATACAACAAAATTTTATTTTAGAATAGAAGCTCAATAACTGACTTCTAATTACAGCTAAATAAAATAAAATACTGGTAAATCAACCTCGATATTCCACTAATATCAATATACTTTCATTAACTGAGTCAATTACAATACACTTAAATATTTAATAATATTAGAAAATCAATTAATACATCACTTTTTTTCATTTCACCAACATCATCATTATCATCAACCATTATCAATACACTGCAGGATGAAGGTCTCTCCAAGTTCAATTCATATAGTCCTATCTTTAGCTTCTCTTCTCCACATCATCCCTGCACACTTTCTTATTTCATCCATTCATCTCACATGTGGTCTCTTTCTGGGTCTTTTACAATCTCTTGGAATCCAGTTTAAAGTTTCAATTGTCCACCTATTATCATCTCTTCTAACAATATGTCCAGCCCAACTCCACTTCAGTCTTTTAATTTTTTTAATGAGGTCAGTAACACCTGTTTGTTCTCTTACCCATACATTGCGTTTTTGATCCCTTCTTGTTACTCCCAAAATGCATCTCTCCATACTTCTTTGAGTGGTCTGAAGTCTCTGTATTGCTCTTCTATTAAGTGTCCAAGTCTCAGATCCATAAGTAAGAACTGGCAAAACACACATATTAAAAACCTTTCTTTTCAAATACATAGGCATATTTCCTTTTAGTATCAAGTTATTTCTACCAAAAGCACTCCAACCAAGTTTAATTCTATGATTAATTTCATCCATTATATTTCCATCTGTATTAATAATCTGACCAGGGTATTTGTAATTGTTAACTTCTTCTAATCCATCATAATCAATTTTTATTTTCATATTTTGAGAAAATTTATTAATCATTACTTTAGTCTTTTTAACATTTATCTTTAGTCCTACTTTCCTACTTTTCACCAACATAACATATTCTAAAACAAAATCATATTAAATAACCATTTGATTTTCAATATTTGATCATAACAATATACAATTATTTGATGCTTATTCCAAAATATGACAAATCACATCCAACTTATTTCCAGTTGAATAAAGCTAAGTTATTAAAACTATAGTCTATCACTTTCAAAGCATATGATATGTTAATAGATTTATTACAGTCAAATATTAATATTGTAATTTAATATTTAAACTAAATTTAAAATCTACACTAACAAACTTTAAATCTAAATAAAAAAAGTCACTGCAATTTGTAAAAAAATAAAATATATTACTATTACTAGCTTTATACGTGAATACAATTATGATGTTTATGGATGTATTCTAACTTAATTTACTATTCTTTTTAATCAATATTGACCTAACATTTCATTAAAACTACCTTTATTCACCTTCAATAATTATCATATTTTTAGTTTATCAATCATCAAATCAATTTATACATAATTTCTATTTTAGTATATCTATTTCTTGTTATTAGCAAAATAATTACAATAAGATTCCAATATTTTTAAATATTTTTTAAAAATATCAAATCATTTAATTTATTCATGTACAATATCTATATCCAGTCAGATAATAAGGAGTAAATTCAATACAAAGAAAACAATATGTAATTATATTTTCTTACCCATTCTGTAATTTTGGTTTCTGAATTATTTCTATAACTGTTCTAAAGAATTTTGTATAGTCAATTAGTGAATATCACCTCATCCAAATATTATTACACAATAAATTTGCATTGGAAAATTGAATGATAACCATACAAATTTATTTGTTCTAACTTAATTCAAAATTTATTAGCAAATTAATATAAATTAAAATTATATATATATTGTACCGGTCAAAAATGTATGTCCATCCAACAAGATTTAGAATGTAAGCAAAAGTACCCTGAATCCAATCATGCCTGAAATACACAGATCAGGAGAAATCATGAACTCTAACCTATTTTCCCATTCCCTAAATCTATAACATTATGAACAACACCTACAGTGATACCACATAAATTCATTATACCCTGGCCGGATGCTACAATGTCTTACATGTTAACTCAACTGGTGATGATGATGATGAGGGATTGAGTGAACCTGAGATATCAAATTAAAAGTAAATATAAATATTATTAAGGAGATACAAACCACTGGATTAAAGTTTAAAATATAAATATTTATTTGGACAGAATTCAAGGTGAATTTTATATATATATAATCAACTCTACACTTGTAAAAGTATTTTCATTTCAAACATCTAAGAAACTTGTTACAATTATTTTTTTTAACATATTAATTTAGTGGGGTGGTCACAAAAAAATGGATTTATCAGAGTGGTTTAATGGACATTTTATATATAAAAAATATATATCTATAAACATACAGTAGAGTTTCACTGATTATATGATTTCAATACATAAGTTTATTTTCATTTAGAGATTTTATTTATAACAATTAAACCAAGGATACATTTTGATCAGTAGACTAAAATATTATTTATTTTACATTTTCAGCATTTAATGATAGAATATAGTGAAACTATAATTGCGGGAATGGCTTATTTCAATGAAGGAGAGGGCAGCTTCATGAAAAGTTGGATTTAAACTCCAATGGAAAATATTACAAAGAGAAAAAGTTGTTATTATCACATACCATTATAATTTACTTTGCTAAACAGGCTAGAAAACTATAAGAAATGGTGGTGCTAGCATAATATCTGCAAGAGGAAATGGCATGTTTGGCCAGGACAAGACCATTCTCCAATTTTCTTTAAAGATGGCATACACCAGCTTTATGCTAAAGTCGTACAGGATGAAAAAGGTAGGTAGGATGTTTCTATGGGCCAGACCATGGCGCATCCATACAGAGCTTCATCTACTCTAAACTGCATGTTCTAGAAGTAAATGTAGACTTCCATTATGAACAAGAACACTAGATATGAGGTTTTGAATCCCTGGAGTGAGGTACAGGTGACTCAAAGCAGTATATAAATATATATACTTGGAGAAGAATGACTAATGAAACAGATCATGACTCCCTGGAGTGAGGTACAGGAAAATCAGATCAAAGCCCTATGTGGCTTATAAATAATTGGACATATGCTAGCAATGCTATCATAATAACATAAAATCACTGAATTTAAATCTTAAAGTAAAGCCTTAAATGGTTTAACAAATATGTAATGATATGCTAAAATAATGACCCCTGTAAGCTAAAGTCATTGATCATAAATTAAACTATCAATAATGAAGCATGCATTGCTCTCCCTTCTTGAATCAATATTTTAACATAGGAAATAAATACTAAAATTCATGCACTTAATAGTGCAAATTATAAAACAAATTTAAGCCACCAGCCTTTGTGGTGATGATGATCAACAAGAAATTAATAAAACTAACAGACACCAATATCCACCCCCGATTGCAAAAGTATTTATACATTTGGTATAAATTTACGATAAAACATTTATTAAAAAAAAGCAGATATTCATTTAAAGTAAATCCAATCTTACAAGATATTTAAAATAAATAACAAGAACCCATTAATTCCCCACCCTTTTATATTCCATAGTGGGATATAGAAGTTTATAAGACTAGATTTGATTGGCATTTGCAAACAAAATTAAGTGAAAAACATAAAAATATTATTAAAATTAAATTATAATCGCACTAAATTATAAAAGTAATAAGAAACATGAGTTGGGTGACAGATTAGTTTTGATAGTAGAGAATTGTTACAAAGGATTAACAAACTCACTGATTAATGAGTTTTGAAAAAAAAAAACATATAGAAAACATTAATTTACAAATTAAATTATAAAATTAGAATTGGCTAAGGTGATTATACTGTCTTTGGGCTGGTTACCTCAGGATTCCATGAAATATTGATGAATCTTCTATGGCAGGTAACATTATTTGATGGAACAGTCACTCTTGAGTGGTTAGAGCTACATCTTGGCATGATCTGGGCTGAAGATGGAGGGAAAGGCAGCTTAGGCCCCTCAAAATTTCAACAACATGAAGTCGTCTACCAACAATTGACCAAACTCTGACACAATAGATATTTAGCCCATGTCAGTTTTTAGGCCCTCATAGAATGTTTGTTTTAATTGGACTTCCTGACTCTAATGGATCCTTAATTTACAAGAGTCTTTTCCCTATTGTTAGTAGAGATGCAGTCATGAGATAACTGTTCAAAATCAATTCAAAACAATTTCTAGTTTGAAAATGGATTTGATAAAAAAATGTTAATAGCTAACTAAAATCCATTAGTTTTGTTTCAGATTTTACTTTTCTTAACTTTAATTTACAAATTCCTTTTTTTTTAAATATCATGAAACAAACTTCCCACCCCCTTTAATTATTTTTAGACAGTCAATGACTGCACCTTCCATCTTGAATTTATATGTAGTTTTCTGACAAAAAAAGTAATTACAATATTAAAATAAAAGTAAAAAAATACTATTTTAAAATGCAAAAAAGATTATTTAGTATTTTTAATTATATATATAAGCTCCTATAGTATCTGTATATATCTGAGTTGCATCCATAA
Organism: Epiperipatus broadwayi; assembly: GCA_028023455.1. Taxonomy (NCBI): domain Eukaryota; kingdom Metazoa; phylum Onychophora; class Udeonychophora; order Euonychophora; family Peripatidae; genus Epiperipatus; species Epiperipatus broadwayi. The sequence continues at coordinate 345,778 of JAQFVV010000304.1, forward strand.
AGGTTAATATTTAAAATAATTAAAGATTTTTATTTCAGATTTGTATTTATAAATCTCATAGACGCTTCTCAGAAATATACATATAGTTTACATACATTTTACAACAAAAAAGGAGCAGGATGACATGTGGGCTGTGGTAGAACAGTGTAATTTGATCTTGAACTAAGGTCAACTCTTTCAATATATATATATATGACAAATAAACAATTAAAATATATGCATAAAATCTGATTATGCTTTAAGCAATATGTTTTCAATTGAAGTTAACCTCATATTTAAATAGGTGATTGTATATTAATCTCCACTAATTAGATGCTAAATACAAATACATATGTTTATGTACCATGAAAAATGTTCTTGAAAGTTTGTTTTCTAAAATATAAGAATTCAAGGTGCTTTTCTCAAGAACTGGATGAGCCACCAGGTGGTGCTGCAGAACCACCAAGAAGCCTGCAATTGATAAACTTTTTTTTAATATTCGCTAAAAATCGCTTAATTTTAGAAGTGGTAACCCCCCACCTGATGCATGAGACAAATCTGTCAAAATTGCTGAAATTGAAATGTAAAAAAAAATAGCTAAAAATCTGTTAATTTTAGAAATGGTAGACCCCCCCGTCACACGAGACAAATCTGTCAAAACACTGAAATTAAAATGCATAATTGGAAAAAAATATATAATAAAAGCCTACAAAATTAAACAAAAACATACTAAATGTCAAAGCGATTTAAAAAAGAATCACTCTTCAGTTATATAACTAACAGATAATAATTCAAACCTCGTAGTAATCTGTAATAGCATATTAGTTTATATTAAAAATTATTGCAAATAAAAAATCGCACATATATAAAATCAACAATGCAGAAATAAAATAATCAGATTAGAAAATTGAAATTTAAAACAAAAGTTGATTATAACATCTTAGGCGAATAATGTTTATAAATCCCCCTCTCCTCCCACACGAAGTGTTCAATGAAAAATAAGTAAAGTGCAAATTATGAATGCTATTTTTGAAATCCTATGAAATAAATGGGGAAAAAGTATATAATAAAAGCGTACGATATTAAACAAAAACATACTAAATCTCAAAGCGATTTAAAAAAATAAAAGTATTTTTAAAATTCAAAAATATCAGCACAAAAATGGTGGGAAATGTGTTAAAAAAGAATGTCTCAGTTATCTAACTAACAGATATAATAATAATTCAAACCTTAATAGCAGACTAATAAATATAAAGTAATCATTGTTCTTATTAATCTATAATAGTGTCATTATTTAAATTCAGTTAATATGTTACTCTATTACTAGTTTATATCAAAAATATTGTAAGTACTTGGATTAAGTGGCACATATATAAAATAAACAAAATAGAAATAAAATAATCAGAATAGAAAATACAATTTGAAAGTAATTAAAATAGATTACTAATTTCCCTGGAGAGTGAGTTCATCTTTCAGCAGGTCATTGAATTTTTTCATCCTTGCAAAATGAAACTTAGGCATTCTAGATCATTCCATTAGTGACAAAATATGGATATATATATATACTGTATTATATTTTTTCCATGTATTGATCGCATTTTCTTTCACTTAAAGTTTGTTATTTTTAAAATAACTTACGCACAACTTTTAAATGTAGATAGAAACTGAAAAAATAGCTAAACATTTTTGGTTCTATATGTAGTATAAAGAAATTTCCAGAACTCGGGTCACGTGACTGATTGATTTTGCAAGTTTTTTACAGGAAAATTAATCTGTACATTTTTAGAAAGTAAAAGTATTTTTTTAAGAAATGGAAAATAATACTTTTTCTCGTTTTAAATTATAAATCAATAATATCAACAAATTAAAAATCCTTTTTCTTTTCAAAAACTTTACTCTCTTGTATCAATACTGAACATATATTTATAAGTTGTGAGTGGAGGGAGTTTGAAAATGGTAAATGTAACAATTTATATAATATAAAACTCAAACGTTTCAACTGTTTTTATCTTCCTACAGTTATTTTTGGAGTTTTATATTATATAAATATGTTCAGTATTGATATAATAAAATAAAGTTTTTGAAAAGGAGAAGGATTTTTAATTTGTTGATATTATTGGAGAATATATATATATTTTAAAAGAAAAAGTGATTGTACATTTGCAGTGTTATAATATATGATTATAAATCAAATAATTTATATATATATGCATTTTCTCAAAATATTGATCCATGAAGCTTTCTAGGGTTTTTTGGGAGGGGCTTTCTCCATTATTACTTTTTATTTGGCTTTGGGATGAAAGGAAGTAAAACGAAAACATTACTGTTCTATTTAGTTTGTGCTTTAATGAAGACAAAACAACCCTAAGATGTAATACTTTTTATTTATTGTTTGAAATGCGGCATTTCAAAAAGTTCAAAGGAAAACTGCTGTACACATTCCATTCCATAAGTTTTAAAGATTATACAGCGTTTTATGGACACACACATGCACAACAAATTAGAATTAAAACAACTAATAAACAGACATTTAATCAAAAACTGACACGCAAACAAATGAAGGCAAAAGACTAGTGATTTCTTTAGGTTATGTTTATTTATAATAAATAAATAAAAAAACACAAATTCAAGTTAAACTAAGATCTTGATATAAACAAAAAAAACTAAGACCTTGTTGCAAAATCAATCAGACACGTGACCTGAGTTCTCGAAATTTTTTTATACTACACATACTACCAAAGATGTTTACATTTTTTTTTTTCAATTTCTATCTACATTTAAAAATTGTGCGTAAGTTATTTTAAAAATAACAAAGTTTAAGTGAAAGAAAACACAATCAATACACGGGAAAAATATAATACAGTATATATATCCATATTTTGTCACAAATGGAGCGATCTAGAATGCTTAAGTTTCATTTTGCAAGGATGAAAAAATTCAACGACCTGCTGAAAGATGAACTCACTCTCCAGGGAAATTGGTAATCTATTTTAATTATTTTCAAATTGTATTTTCTATTCTGATTATTTTATTTCTATTTTGTTTATTTTATATATGTGTGACTTAATCAGAGTACTTACAATATTTTTGATATAAACTAGTAATAGAGTAACATATTAACTGAATTTAAACTAATGACGCTATTATAGATTAATAGGAACAATGATTACTTTATATGTATTAGTCTGTTATTAAGGTTTGAATTATTATTATATCTGTTAGTTAGATAACTGAGACATTCTTTTTTAACATATTTCCCACCATTATTTGTGCTGTTATTTTTGCATTTTAAAAATACTTTTACCTTTTTAAATCACTTTGAGATTTAGTATGTTTTTGTTTAATGCCGTAGGCTTTTAATATATATATTTTCCCATTTACTTCATAGGATTTTAAAAATAGCATTCATAATTTGCACTTTACTTATTTTTCATTGAACCCTTCATGAGGGAGGGGAATTTATAAACATTATTCACCTCAGTTGTTATAATCAACTTTTGTTTTAAATTTCAATTTTCTATTCTGATTATTTTATTTCTGTGTTGTTGATTTTATATATGTGCGATTAGTTATATAACTGAAGAGTGATTCTTTTTTAAATCACTTTGACATTTAGTATGTTTTTGTTTAATTTCGTAGGCTTTTATTATAATTTTTTTTTCCAATTATACATTTTAATTTCAGCATTTTGACAGATTTGTCTTGTGCGACAAGGGGGGGGGTCTACCATTTCTAAAATTAACTGATTTTTAGCTATTTTTTTTTACATTTCAATTTCAGCAATTTTGACAGATTTGTCCCGTGCACTTGGGGGGGGGGTTACCACTTCTAAAATTAAGCGATTTTTAGCGAATATTAAAAAAAAATTTATCGATTGCAGGCTTCTTGGTGGTTCTGCAGTGGCGCCTGGTAGCTCGTCCAAAAGCACCGAATTCAAAATATATCTTCTTTTTATACTTCATATAAAAATAGTTTATATATATATGTGTGTGTGTAAAATTCAACTTGATATATATTAAATACACTAATATTTATATAATTCAACTTATTCTGTTAGAAGTACTTTTGATTATATTCCTTTTAGTCTATATCAACTATATAACAATATAAGATTGAATAATCGAACTGATTATAAAAATTAATTATAAAAATATAAAAATTGTACAAATTAAACATTGCCATGGTAAATGAAAAATAAAAGAAGCTATATTAATTTTGAGAAATTATCAAGTATTAATGAATCATCAAGCATCAAAGTAACAGGATTGTGAGAGAACTGAATAGAATTATGGGAGTTGTAAAATAATGTCTCATTTTGATTATTCAATGTTATATCTTATATAGTTGGCAGAGACTAAAAGGAATATAGTCTAAAGTACTTCTAAAAGTATAAGTTTAATTATATGAATAGTTAAGAGAACAAAATAAAATAAATACTTAATATGATACAATCTTTTTGAACTCCTAAAGTGACATATCTGCAGTTAATCTATAATCAATCAATAAAAAAATTAATATTTTAAATTAAAATAATAATTACTATGCTGCAAGATATAAATTCGAACTTAGGAAAATATAACTCTTTTACATTTAGGTATGTAAATAGATCATTACTTAACATAAAATCATATTAATATTTCTATCAATAAATAGTATACATTTGGAATGAAGAAATAAAAACATAGTAATAATAATGATAAATATAAATAAATATCCTGAGTAATAATCTTTAAATATGACATTTCAAAATAGTACCATAGTTCTAGAGTCTACCTTTTAAAAAAATGTGATCCAATATTTTCTTATTTCAGAAAAAGTAGAAATATTATGAAAAGCTATAAGGTTCAAAGTAGAATATTATTGAATCCAATATTCTCTAAATATCCAAATTATCTTTTCATTTACCAGATATTTGATCAATATAAATAAGTGTACACACAGTAATTTATATACAAGGCAGTGCAATATAGATATTCTTTCCTTTAGCAAGTAATCAATCCATAAAACATTAAAAGTAAGTTGATGCTAGTTTAATATATTATGATGCTATGGAAATTGAACCATTTTTATTCCATCTACAAATAATACATCCAACTTATAAAATTATATTACTTTGTCAACATAATCTTTATGAAATTTTTCTGTTGTTAACATTTATATCTCATCATTATGTGATATCTGTTTTTAAGGGAAAAACATTCAGTTTGTTTTGAAATGTTAAGAATTACTTTTCTCACAAATTAACTGACTCTGGTCAGTCAGTGGTTAAACATTATTGCTTTCAGTCCATTGTTCCTTACATTTTACTATTATATACTTTTGCAAATAAATTTAAAAATCATAAGAAGGAACTTTCATTCATGTCTAATAAAATCAAAGTTGAGAGGTCTGGTTTTTTTCTCTTCAGTTCTTTTTATAACTTTTCCCCTTGATATCATAGTAACTATAGCAATACCTTTTATTCATTCTTTAGTGAATTCTAGTTAGCATTCCATAAATAAACATCTTTTTATACAACAAAGAAAATAAATATTGCCAAAAAACTTATATGCAACAAACATTTATGTTTAATAATACAAATTATATTATTTTATTCTAATATAAATTAAACAATTTGTATTACATTCTCACTATACTTCAATGAAAATATATTTTCATATCAATTTTTTTAGTACAATACTATACAAATAAAATAACAAACATATTTGAAACATTAGACATTTATGAATGTAGTAACAAAAACACATATAATAATAAAAGAACAACAATTTTACCCATACTACAAGCTTTATTTTTCATATATCCATTTTAAAATGAATAAAGTCATTTCACAATTTTATACAATTTAATTAATAATAAACAATTTTTATATCAATATTATCACTGTCAAGCAACATATTTTAATGCTTCATAGATTAAGATATCCACCATCAAAATCACACAAAAGGAAAAAAAAAATATGACTAACATTTTACCACATACTGAAATTCAACTCAAACTTGATTGGTTATAACATCTATATTGCTATTATCAAAAAGTTTTAAGTTGTTGGCAAATTCTGTTACTTTTGTTCCATACATTATATGTTCCATAAATAAATTTTATTTAAAATGCTACAAATCAATTTTGTTTTGATGAAAGATTTAATTTTATGCATGTTTGATAAAGCATATGCAAATGCTATTCTCATTTTTATTATTGTCAGGCTTTTTTATACTGCTATTTATTTTTTATTTCCATTACTATCATTAGACTTAATTTTAAAAATATTTATATTCATTATATCTGATTGATACTTTGAAATTTATTATATTAAATTATTATAGTTCCACTTTTATTTGTTTATAAAAAAAATAAATTTTGTATTTGATTTTTATTGCTTGAAACACTTATAAATCAAAACGTAACAATATTAAAAAAGTTTAGTGTTAGTAGTAAAAAATAAAATATAATATTCTTATTTTAAAAGTTATATATGCATATTTTGCAGATATGTGAAGATGATTTGTTTTTGTTTTTTTATTAAAAGTTTACATATAATATTAGAAACGACCTTAATTAGGCTATCAAAATTGTTGGAGGATAAAAAATCTATTTCTTTTTTGCTGTTCCATATGACTTTTGACTGAAAACATTTTCACTAAAATTAATGTTGGAAGTCAAATAAAACCTTTTAGTTTCAATAGGAATTTTATTGATAAATACTTAGTACATTAGAATAGAAATGAAAAATAAAAACGATATAAAGAGCTTGATATATTTACAATGTGTTAGTAGAAAAATAAAACACTTCATATTATTTAACATACAAAAATGTAATGAATATACCAGACAATTAAAAAAATTGAGAAATTATAATATTTCATTGTAATTTACAGTACTGATGAATAATTGACTATGTAGCCACAAATATATGTGGAGGAGTAATATTTTTGTCTTTGTTTAATTGTTAGTTGGTTTTAATTCTGTTCATGTGTGTTCTTGTATCACCGTGGTAAAGAAATAAGCATTTTGTACACCATATAGCATAAACTATAAATGTGATGACTCTTATGTCTGCAAAGCAAGTGTTTGAAAAAGAGTTAATAATCGGTTAAATTGTACTTTTATTTTTCTGAAGTATTTTTGTGATGTATGATCGGGCTTCTACACTTAACAAATAGGTGTTTTTGATTTTTTCTTCCTTAAAACATAATTGATATGTAGTTTCTGTGTTGACAATATTTTTCCTATACCTCAAAAAATATAATATAGGCAAAGACTACATATTTATTTTTAGCATAAAATCGAAATATTTTAGCTCATGAATTCCATTTTTACATCTTACCAATTGACTATTATTAATGCCAATCAATGAAAGGTCTGTCATTTCATTTATGTTTGGATATAAAAGAGCATGAATTTTTCAATATTGTCATTTTTATATGGAAATTTTATCTTAATATTTGTCATTAGATTAAGCATTTTATAAAAATAAATAAATAAATCAATATAGGTAAATTTCCATGTGCATTGCAGTACACATTCAGATTACACATATTTACTTTAATTAAAAACTTTTCAGTTATAATTTATATGGAACACCAAAAGTAATAAAAGAGCTTGCGATTATTCTTTGGACTGTAGTAAATATAATAAAGTTATTTTAAAACTATGTGCATGTGAGTTCTCATCAAATAACCACAAAGAATCATATATCATTATCATTCAATCATTATTGATCTATTGCACAATGAAGCTTTCTACAAGTTCAATGCATTTTTTCTGATTTCTAGTGTCACTTTTCCACATCCTGCAAGCACTCTTACTTATTTCATTTATCCATCTTACATGTGGTCTTTTTCTAGGTCTTTTACAATCACTTGGAATCCAGTTTAAGATTTCAACTATCCATCTATTGTCATCTTTTATAGTAATATTTCCATTCAGATTTTAATCCAGCCTCTTAAGTCTTTCAATGACGTCTGTTTATTTTGTAACTCATATGTTTAATTTTTGATCTATTCTTACTTCTAACATACATCTCACCATACTTTTTTGAGTAGTCTGATATCTTATTACTGCTTTTTTGCTAAGAGTCTATATTTCAGATCTGTGAGAACTGGTAACAGACATTTATTTAAAATCCTTCCTTTTTGAACACATAAGTATATTTCCCTTTAATATTAAGTTATTTATATCAAATGCACTCCAACCAAATTTAATTCCATGATTAATTTCATCCATTACATTTTCATCTGATGTAATAATCTAATCAAGCTATTTGTAGTTGCTAACTTCTTCTACTTCATCACCACTTATCTTTATTTTATTTTTTATTTTTGAAAAATCCACTGATCATTATTTTACTCTTTTTAGCATTTACTTTTAATCATATTTTCTTACTTTCATCTGTTAACTCTTGCAATCTTTCCTGAAGCTCTAAAACATTATTTGTGAAGACAACTAAATCATCTTTATATCTAGGTGACTTAATTAATGTCTATTTACTTTTATTCTTTTAGCTTTCCATTTTAATCCACAAAACACTGTTAGTAAAACTGCTATAAACAGTTTTGGATATATGGAGTCACATTGTTATATATCATTCTGAATGTTATTTTTTGAACTTCATTTTTTGAATTTCATTTTTTTTAAAATTTCATTATGCAATGTAATATTTGAGTTTGAATTTTGACAAATTGTCCAGTATATGAAAGTATGGCTGCAGAAAGGAGTTTGCTATTAACTGAAAGGAGACCCTTTGATTTCTCTTGGAGGCCTTAAAAGAACTGAGCAGGGCAAATTCCTAATGTTCACTTCATACATTATTGTCATTGCAGCTGTTATTACTATGTTGTTATTCATATAGTATATGAACATGGATGGCCTGCTCACCAACATGCATTAGCCAGTGTGATGAGATTATTGGCTTTTTACCTCTGAATTTAAGATCAAGAAACATCATGGTCTTTCTTCTCAGTGCCTGATAAGGCAGAATGAATGTTTATGTAAATGATAAATATTTTTGCAATACATATATACAATTATGACAGACAAAAATAAAGCATGGCTCTTATTCCCAGGAGACTGTAAAGTCACCAACTAAAGCAGAGGTTGGTGGCCAAAGGCAAAAAGGAAATACATGTTTCAAGATTGTAATGTTCTTAATAAATTTAACACAGGAAGTGATCATCGATTACTAAGGTGTAAGATACATGTTAATTTAAAACTAGAAAGACAAAAATTATTAAGAAAAACAATATTTATAGTTGATATTCCTAATCTTCAGAAACATTCTAATGAATTTAAATTAGAACTTACAAATCAGTTTCAAGTATTAGTAGATTTTGAACATGATTCAGATTTGAATGAAATTAATATGAAAATAATTGATAGACTTTTAAAACTGCAACAAAGATAGCTGTTAGAAAAAAGCAGCAATTGACCAATAAAATTTCTACTGAGATGAGAATTTATGAAGAAAGGAAAGAATATAACATATACAAAAATGATGCATTAATAAAGAATTGGATATCTTGAATTTTATAAAATGATGTGGAAAAGAGTTGAAAATGATATAAGAAAATATAACTGTGAACTAGCAAGGAAAGCTATAGAAGAAAATAAAAGTCTCAAAAATGTTAAACAACATTTTGGTATTGGTAAGAAATTTATATCTGCAATAAAAAAAAAGATGGAATTATTACTAAAAAGAGAGATGACATCTTGAAATTGGTAGAAGATTTTTATCAAGAATCATATAGTAATAAAGAATAAGTACCTCCTATATGTATTACATCTTCCGAATTGCCAAGAATTTTAAATGAAGAAGTGAGACATGCAATTAAATGTATAAAAAAAGGAAAGCCTCCAGGTAATGATGGAATTATAATTGATATATTAAAAGAAGCAGGTGATGAAATAGAAAGTTTTTTAGCAAAGTTATATACCAAATGTCTAAATGACAAAAATGTACCAGATGATTGTAAGAATGCATTAATAATATTAATATTTTAAAAAGGTGATAAAGAAACTGGATTAAAAGTGGTTTTAGTACAGTAGATCATAAAAAGGACAAATGAATATGAGTTGTCATTATGTTTTGGATTTGTAGATTATCAAAGGCATTTGATTCTATAAACATTTATTCAGTAATTAAAACATTGGATCATCAAGGTGTAGATCCAGGATATTGTCATATTTTAAAGAATATTTATAAAAATGCAACAGCAACAATTAGATTACATAATGATACTGGGAAAGTCAACATTGAGAAAGGTGCAAGACAAGGTGACTCCATATCTCCAAAACTTTTTACAGTGCTGCAAGAAGCATTTTGTGGATTAAAATGGGAAACTAAAGGAGTGAAAGTAGATGGTGATTATTTAAGTCATTTAGATTTTTCAGATTATGTAGTTGTTTTTGCAAATAATGCTTCAGAGCTGCAGGAAATGTTTCAGGAGTTATCAGATGTAAGTAGGAAATTAGGACTAAAGATAAATGTTAAAAAACTAAAGTAATGTTTAATCGATTTGCTCAAAATATGAAAATAAAGATTGATTATGATGAATTAGAAGAAGTTAACAGTTACAAATACCTTGGTCATATTATTAATACAGACGGAAACATAATGGAGGAAATTAATCATACAATTAAACTTGGTTGGAGTGCTTTTGGTAGAAAAAACTTGATACTAAAAGGAAATATGTCTATGTGTTTGAAAAGGAAGGTTTTTGAGAAATGTGTTTTACCAGTTCTTATTTATGGATCTGAGATGTGGACACTTAATAGAAAAGCAATACAGAGACTTCAGACCACTCAAAGAAGTATCGAGAGATGTATGTTGGGAGTAACAAGAAGAGATTGAAAATGCAATGTATGGGTAAGAGAACAAACAGGTGTTACTGACCTCATTGAAAAAATTAAAAAATTGAGGTGGAGTTGGGCTGTACATATTGCTAGAAGAGATTATAATAGATGGACAATTGAAATTTTAAACCGGATTCCAAGAGATTGTAAAAGACCCAGAATGATACCACATGTGAGATGGATGGCTGAAATAAGAAATTGTGCAGAGGTGATGTGGAAAAGACAAGCTAAATATTGGAGAAGATGGATTAAACTTGGAGAGACCTTCATCCTGCAGTTGATTGATAATGGTTGATGATGATGATATGAAAGTATGCTGGATCTATACCTTAGTGATCAAATGCTTTAATCACTGAAAAAATGCTCATAAAATTAAGTGCCTTTTTATAATCTACAAATCAAAAGCATAATGGCAATTCATATAAATTGCTTTCCTTAGGCTAAAAATTAACAGTACTCAAATTTTTAACAAAAGATTAAGAATAGAATGAATCCACCTATTTTTGGAGCACTGATGCTGATATACATATATTTGTCAACACTGACAGTAATTCAGAGTGAAATTAATATAGTTCAACACTTTACCATATTCCATCTGGCTGATACATTAATTTTATTTGAAATTATTAACAATGTTAACAAAAATATTTTTATAGGCATCAATCTACTCTTTGTTCAACAGTAAGAGTGCTTTTAATTCGTAGCCTGAAAGATGATGATTTACTCCCATTTATATATATATATATATATATATATATATATATATATATATATATATATATATATATATATATATATATATATATATATATATATATATATATATATATATATATATATATATATAATTTATCTCTCTGTTTTTTTTTTAAATATAAAAAAATATATATAAATAATAAAAAATAAAAAATAATAAAAATATTTAAAATAATAAAAAAAACAAATATATACAATTTTTACAGAAGTCTTTTAACTTTCTTGTTGGCTTTTAAATTAAATTGAAAATAATTAAAAAAAAAAAAATATATTTTGATACTGCCTCAATAAAAAATAGAGAAGATGTTGCTAATATATTTTATTTTTGTTTTTTTTTTATATTTTTTATTTGTTTTTTATTGTTTTTTTTTTTTTTTTTATATATATATATATATATTCACTAGATGGAGCTTACCAATTGCTCTAATCAAGCTTTATTTTATAAGTTCTGAAAGAGAAAGAATTCAAAATCTCTATGGACATGTCCCTATCTCCCGAACAATTGGTTTTGAGCTTATGGCTTACCCCAGTGGAGCACTGGGACTCCAAAAACTAGATTTAAAATACTAAGTCAAAAGTCAGCATTTATAAAACATGTTACTATCAATTTGAAAGATGTGTGTGTGTGTGTTTATAAAAGTATATAGATTAATGAATATTTAAATGGATGGATGTATATAAAAATTATAAAACAATAAATAAAAATATGGATGAATGAATAGACTGATGACAGACAGATATAGAGATAGTTAGTCCATAATTTAGATAAATGTATAATTATATATAATTAGATTAATATCTTGACAAAAAATAATATAAACATAGAAAGTAATTAGCAGCAAAGTTTCTTAAACGTATTTTAAATTACATTAATTTTTAATAGACATTTAATTGCTTTTTTATACATGGTATAATAGCTAGCAAAAAATGCATTAAATATTTTTTTTACAATTTAACTCATTAAAAGTTGATGTTGTTTTTATTATTATAAATTTTACAGATTTTATTTGATTTAAAAAAAAACAAAAACATATTTTTTATTTAGAGAAATATAAATCTGAGATTATTTTGTTTTGAAACAATACCATTAATGAAATGAATATTTGAACCATAAATTAATAAAGTGAATATTGTGTTTAAATATATATAAAAGTGTGCATATATATATTTTTTGCAGGGCTTTCTGATTATATACTCTTCTTTGAAGCTGATAGGTTTTTAAATTATAAACAAATTTCAGAAATAGTCAAAATAAGAATCATAGATCACATGACCTTATTCTCTTAAGCTTGTAAGTTATAAACGATGAGGACTGCCAATTCCTCAATAAGCTTTGTGATAAACGCTTAGCTAGAGAAAGCATTTAAAATATCTCTGTCAAGACCCCCATCAAACCTCTGACCATGATTTCATGCTCTGGCACTCTTCAGAGAGGTGCTAGGTTAGGTTCAGATACTAGATCTAAAAACATCAACCCAAAGCCACCATTTAACTAAAAGTTATCTATTGAGTGAAAAACCTGAAATTTTCAGACACCTACATGCCTTCAAACCCTGCTATCCAAGTCAAATAGCTATATGGGACTGAAAGATCTTCATCCATACCATATATTAGTAGTCTTAGCAATATAACATTGCATAAGATTTAAGGCAGAGACTATATATAGTCAAAATAAGACTCATAGATCACATGACCCTATTTTCTTAAGCTTGTAAGTTATAAATAATGAGAATTGCCAATTCCTCAACAACCTTTGTGATAAATGCTTAGCTAGAGAAAACATTTAAAATATCTCTGCCAGGACCCCCCAAACCTCTGACAATGGTTTCATGCTCTGGCACTCCTCACAGAGGTGCTAAGGTAGGTTCAGATACTAGATATAAAAACACCATCCCAAAGCCAGCATTTAACTAAAAGTTATCTATTGAGTGGAAATTTTGACTATTTATAGTCTCTGCCTTAAGTTTTATGCAATGTTATATTGCTAAGACTACTAATATATGGTATGGCTGAAGATCTCTCAGCCCCTATAGCTCTATTTGAGTTGTATAGCTGGGTTTGAAGACATGTGGGTGTCTGAAAATTTCAGATTTTTCACTCAATAGATAACTTTTAGTTTAAGTGCTGGTTTTGGGTTAGTGTTTTTAGATATACTGTCTGAACCTACCCTTGCACCTTTCTGCAGAGTGCCAGAGCATGAAACCATGGTCAGAGGTTTGGGGAGGTCCTGACAGACATATTTTAAATGCTTTCTCTAGCTAAGCATTTATCACAAAGCTTATTGAGAAATTGTCAATCCTCATTGTTTTTACATTTCAGAAATTTCTTTAAAATGTTATGATGTTCTCTCTCTCTCTCTCTCTCTCTCTCTCTCTCTATATATATATATATATATATCTCTATATATATATATATATATATATATATATATATATATATATATATAGAGAGAGAGAGAGAGAGAGATATTATAACATTTTACATTTTGCTAGGCCTCAACACGCATTATAAATGCACGAGTTGATCAAGTTATGTAAAAGAAAAATAAATGTTTCATTTATTTTAATTCAAAAAAAAAAGAAGAACGTTTCATTATTATTCTAAAAACATAACTATCTTTCCTGATCAACTCGGCCTAGTACTTGTCACGAATTGTGCTATCGATGAAATCAGCTTTTAATTTATTTAATATGGGTGCCAGGATCCTTTTATTCTAAAGAATCTGCTGAAATCATCATATAAGGTCTCACAAATAACAAAAGAAAAATTACTTTTAAACTAATCGGTATTGCATCATACCTTAATGAGAATTATTTTTTTGAGATTATTATTCCTGGGCTTATTCAAACATATTGGCAAAGGTAAATTACATTCTTTAATCTTATTAAACTAATAGTAAATTTAATAATAAAAAATAATAACTATTATTAATAACATACAATGAAAAAGGTTGATAAAAGTAAATCTCTTTTATTCCAAGAAACTAAAAATATTTGTAAGTTAAATTACAAATTAAATAAACTGGAGAGAACACACAGCAATCCAGACATGAATCAATTTATAAAAAAACAGTTGGATAAGATAATTTAATAATGTTCACTTATTACGATTCATTTCCAAGATCTTGTATAAAATTGTTTAAACGAAAATCTCTTTAATAAGAAAATTAATGTCTCTATCGGGATTATTTTAAGACTTGTTTGCAAATGCTTAATTTTGGTCACAATCAGGAATAAATAGTCTTAACTTACCGGTAAGTTTTGTGAATTCACGAAGATTGTAGCTTACTATACATAGTTTTTTGAGTTAGAATGATCTCGGACATTTATTATAAATTGATCTTGGTGCTGATTCCATAGGATAGTCACGTAAGCATTTCTGGTATCCATCAGTAATGATGTCAGCTAAAGCTCTCATCTACTCTCGCATGAAGAATTATTTCATCATAGAGTGGTCTGGATTCTTTAATCCAAAACCAACCAAAAAAATAACAGGCAAACCAAGATGTTCCTCCAACTGAACCCCTTCTTTTTATACTAGAGGTCCAGTTTTTAGACTTCTGTGCATATCTTTTGTTTGTCAAAATATACGTTGATGATAATTTTGTATATTCTTTATAAAATTTATGTTACAAAGTCTTTATTTTTTTCAGCATAATTCTGCCATCTTTAATTATTTAAAATATTTTTACTTTCTCTTATCTAGATTGGTAATTTGTGTGTCTTTTGTTTTCTCCAATTCTAACTTTTTATTTCTAAATACATAAAAAAAAATACGAAAGAACAATTTGAATTTCATTGTATGCTTTTTTTTAAACAAAATAAATTATACTCAAAAAAAAAAATCTAAATTTACTTTTATTTTTTTTTTATCTTTTACCAAGTGCCAATACATATTTGTACCATATATGAATAAATGGTACATACCACCAGAGCCTGGAGATGAGAAAAAAATAGGGGTTTAAACTAATTTTGTTCTTAAGTTTTCAAATTCATATTCATGTTTTTTTTTGTAGTAGCATGCTGATATATTTCATAGATTCCTTCACAAGTGACATTCAGTTTTAATGCCCACTTTTAGGTCTAACATGGTGTGAATGGAAAATATTTCGCATTCACCTGTGTCCTTTCTGCTTAAGTGTAATAGTAATGATAAGAAGCCCAAGTTATAAGCACAAACGAGTGTTGCTCATCATTTTAAGTCTTACAGGCTCATAGCAACTTGGTCCAACTTGATCCGCCTTCCCCTTTATTGGAATCCCTGCTAAAAATAGTCTGATGGGCACATAAAGGTGATATTATGTTAATATACTGAATACTAGGACATGGGGCTATGTTTTTCCCCTCTTCAGTAAACGCCTACCCATTCAAATACTTGTGACTTACGTCTACATGAGCCATGATCATGTTTTTTTAGACATATCAAAAAATATACATATATTTTTTTGCATTCTGGAAGTCATATAAAAAATTGTTTTTTATATTTTAATAATCAGGGTTTAATTAGTTAATTAGTTTTTATTTTTATTTTTTATTTTAAAAAAAAACTATTTATTTTCTGGCTGTGAGTTTCTTTGGGTCATTGTTGTAATGTTCTTTATTAGTACAACTTATCTCAGGTTGTGGTTGTTAAATCGAAGCCCGAGTTGGGAAGCCATTATAATGTTTTCCATTTTGCTAGGCATCTACACGCATTATAAATGCACGAGTTGATCAAGTTATGTAAAAGAAAAATAAATGTTTCATTTATTTTTAATTAAAAAAAAAAGAACATTTCATTATTAGTCTAAAAACATAACTATCTTTCCTGATCAACTCGGTGTAGTACTTGTTACAAATTGTGCTATCAACAAAATCAGCTTTTAATTTATTTAATATGGGCACCAGGATTCTTTTATTCTAAACAATCTGCTGAAATCATCATATAATGTCTCACAAATAAAAAAAGAAAAAAATACTTTTAAACTAATCGGTATTGCATCATACCATAACGAGAATTTTTTTTTTTGAGATTATTATTTCTGGGCTTATTCAAACATATTGGCAAAGGTAAATTATATTCTTAAATCTTATTAAACTAATAATAAATTTAATAATAAAAAATAATAACCATTATTAATAATGTACAATGAAAAAGGTTGATAAAAGTAAAATCTCTTTTATTCCAACAAACTAAAAATATCTGTAAGTTAAATTACGAATTAAATAAACTGGAGAGAACACACACCAATCCAGACATGAATCAATTTATAAAAAAAAACAGTTGGATAAGGTAATTTAATAATGTTCACTTATTACGATTCATTTCTAAGATCTTGTATAAAATTATTTAAACGAAAGTCTCTTTAATAAGAAAATTAATGTCTCTATCGGGATTATTTTAAGACTTGTTTCCAAATGCTTAATTTTGGTCACAATCAGGATAAGTAGTCTTAACTTACCAGTAAGTTTTGTGAATTCACAAAGATTGTAGCTTACTATGCATAATTTTTTGAGTTAGAATGAGCTCAGCCATTTATTATAAATTGATCTTGGTGCTGATTCCATAGGCTAGTCGCATAAGCATTTCTGGTATCCATCAGTAACGATGTCAGCTAAAGCTCCAGTCTACTCTCACATGAAAAATTATTTCATTGTAGAGTGGTCTGGATTCTTTAATCCAAAGCCAACCAAAAGAATAACAGGCAAACCAAGACATTCCTCCAACCGAACCCCTTCTTTTTATACTAGAGGTCCAGTTTTCAGACTTCTGTGCATATCATCTTGTATATTCTTTATAAAATTTATGTTACAAAGTCTTTATTTTTTTCAACATAATTCTGCCATCTTTAATTAGTTAAAATATTTTTACTTTCTTTTATCTAGATTGGTAATTTGTATGTCTTTTGTTCTCTCCAATTCCAACTTTTATTTCTAATTACATAAAAAAAATACGAAACAACAATTTAACTTTTATTGTATGTTTATTTTAAACAAAATAAATTATACTAAAAAAAAAATCTAAATTTACTTTTATTTTTTTTTAGCTTTTACCTACTGCCAATATGTATTTGTACCATATATAAATAAATGGTACAATATATAAATATATTGTAATGGTATATGCCGTTACATTAATTTAAAATTAGAATAAAAATTTTTTTTAAGTTCGTAAATAAAAATCTAAAAGCTAAAATTAAAGAGTTGTTCAATACATATATATATATATATATATATATATATATATATATATATATATATATATATATATATATATATTCACACAGATGCAAAACTTTAAAAAATATTTTCTTTTTAAAAAAAATAATAATAATATTTGAATGTACTTTTTTATAAAAAAGTACAAGATCTAAAGATAAAATATTTTTGTAAATGGAAATGATGTGTTTATTAATTAAACGAAAAGCAAACTAGCCCTTAGGGCTTTTATAGAAAAAAGTCAGACGAAAGATATAGATAAAAGAATTAAAAAAATTAGAATGTCCAATAGAAGCAGTAAACAATTGCTCAGACCTTAATGGAAATTATTGGAACAAAATCCAGAGGTACTATAAAAAAAAAAAATTAAAATTAAAACAGTTCCAGCTTGATTTCGTGAGAAGGGTGATAAGACACACTTGTCGCTCTCTCTCACTTATTTCAGATAAAATGACTGTAATACCAGGATTGAACCAGCTAAGGCCACCTCCAGAACAACAGACCGGACTTAAAATAGAAATATCAAAGGAATTGGCACTAGGAACCAGGATTTTTCAACTGTAAGACATGAACAATAAAATTTAAAGGTAGTTAAGAACTTTTGTTAAGATTGGACAAGCTTTTAATATTCAGCTAACCTAAATTTTGAAATGAACTTTTATCTGACTTAAGTTTCCAAATTAATTATTGTTTAATTTTTATACATGTGAATTTGCTAAAAATCATTTACATTCCTTTTTTTTAATTTCTATTAATATTTATTGTAGAAATTATTTAAATGCATTAAATTTAAGCTGGGTATAGATGCTTGCATGGATTCGTTATCGGTTAATTATGTTTTTGTTTTCATATTTGATTAAAATATATAGACATTCGGTAAATAATGATACCTTTTGGTGAGTATCTAAAATGTATTTATTCAGATGTCTTTTAAGTTATTGGTGTCAATGCAACATCTTATGATGATGCCATTGGGTTTCTTGTAAATTTCTTTCTGCAATGCCATTAATGATTTTATATTTTGATTGTTTATGTTTATTTTGAAATGTTTTTGACTGTGTAATCTATGTGGCCGATCTATTCTCAACATTAAAAAACAAACTTTATAAAATTTATCTGTGCAAACTTATATAAATGTTAAATTTAAGTCGGACATGAATGGCTATGTAGATTTGTAAAGTTATATTAATTAATTAAGGGAGAGTTAATCTTGGGTTATTTGTTTCGTAGTTGGATAGGGTCAATGGATTGGATATATCGGTGTAATTAGTAAATGTAGTATGAGGTTCACTATTTGCAGGATCTCCATTATATGCCACACACCCCTTTTTTGCCTATGGAAGGGAATAGTAAAATAGAAAATGCAGTCCCTTCCTATGGAGTTTTTTTTTATTGTTCTTCTTGCCAGACAGATGTAGCATTCCTGTTTGGACAAGAGTCAATGTCTTCTCTAATCATGCTGTTCAGATGTACATTCCTGACAGTATGATATTTTTGTGCTATCGTATTTCATGCTGCATTGAATACATCGATCTATCAGATGGATTGACGCTGGTGTGACTGCGAATCTTTGGCCTAGAGCTAAATAAGGGATAGAATATTTTCTTCTCAAATGCAATCTATGTAGTATATTCATACTCGACAATCTTAAAAAAAATATTAAATTCATTTGTATGAATGGTTTAAAATTTTAAAATAATAATTTAAATTAAAAGTTAATATTAAAATCTAAGATAATAAATGTTATTCCTCAAATTTTAAATGATTATAAATGTGTGCTAATAAATGTTTTGTGTGTTAATTGGTGGCAGTGGCTTTTATTTATTTATATTTAAAATACAAATTAAGCAAAGTTATATATTATTATCTCTGTGTCTCCACTGAGCTAGTGACAATGGGCTAATGATTGGAATAAAAATATGTGTAAAAGTTGGATCTTTAACAGCGTGTATCTGTCTACTCTATAAATTTTCTAGGTTCAAGCAGCCTAGTGGTTCTCTGTCAGCAGATACAATAAGACTGTAAACTTCCACTTCCTTTCGGACCATTATAATATATATATATATATATATATGCAATGATATTCTTATTTGATGTCTGTATTTTTTTAAAATTATATAAGTAATTTGTAATTGAATATTAATAAATATATGTAAAGTACAACTTTAAAAAAGTTTTATCCACTTAGGTGTGCTTTTGACTACCTTCCTAGTTTTTGTTAACTAACATTTTCAGAGGCTAACCCTCCCACAATTTCATGATCTTTACATTCACTGCCTGCCTGTTTATTAAGTCTTGCTTATCTTTATATATATTAACATGGGTTCCTTTATTTTTCTTTTCTTATTGTTTCTTTCAATTCACAATACTTTTGCATTATTATAATTCAAATTGAAACCTTATAATTTGAATTATAATAATGTAAAAATATTGCAAATTAAAAAAAAAAAAACAATAATAAGAGGAAAATAAAGGAAGCCACCTTAATATATAAATATAAGCAAGATTTTAATAAACAGGCAGACAGAATATATAAAGATTTTGGAATTGTGGGAAAGCCTTTGAAATTGTTAGTTGTCTAAGACTAGAATATAGTCGAAAATGCTCCTAAGTGGATAAAACTTTTTTAAAGTTGTACTTTATATATATTTGGTTACTGTATCTATTAATATTACAAGATTACATATATATATATATATATATATATATAATGAAGAGGTTAATTACAATACTGTATGTTAACTGAATTGTGATTTCCAAAAACATTAGCTTTACTTTTATTAAGCGGATAATCATCATAATGAGACTCTTTAATATAAATAGAATATTTAAATATCTAAGAAAACACGATAATCATGTATTAATAAATAATAATTATATTTATCAGGGTTATAAAATTACCACATCATTGGATATTTATCAAGAATAATAAATTAATCTAACTTTATTGGTATATTTAGCTAGGATATATATCAATTCTAAAGTTATCTCAGGTTTTAAAGTATCTTCATATAATAAATAAAACGTTTTTGAACTCTTATTATTTTATAAATCTTTACAATTGATAGGGCTAAATAACAAAGGTTATTTTATTCTATCTAATCCATATCTTACATTAACTAAGCATTAATATTTAAATTATGTGTGATAAACATAAATAACGTTATTATTATAATAGTGTGTCTTTAAATAAACACATTATCTATTTATTAGATGATGAATGTCAAAATAATTCTAAAGATGAAAACCCGTTATTTAATAACTATAAAATTAATTTATTAGTCAAGCGTTGGTGATCTAGTGGTTCGCATAGCTGCCTTCCAAGCTGCTGGTCTGGGTTCGCTTTCTGGTCAAAGCATTTGACATATGAAGAAAAATTAATTTATTAACAAAACCAAAAAAAAAAAACTATTTAAGAAAATATAATAATAATAATAATAATAATAATAATAATAATAATAATAATAATAATAATAATAATAATAATAATAATAATAATAATAATAATAATAATAATAATAATAATAATAATAATAATAATAATAATAATAATAATAATAATAACAGTAACAAATTACGTTCTCAGTACTAAAGAAGTAAATAATTTGTAGCAATGTTAATTACAAAAGCTTGATCTCGACATCTATATTAACAGCTGTAAATGTATATCTCCACATGTTGTAAAACAAAAGAAGTCATTGAAGAAGGTTGTTAAGCAAATAATAAAGAAAACGTATGTACTAATAATGATTAAATAACAAAACGAAACTTTTATCTAATCCTTATGTACATTAATTTTATCAATTCCTCACCAGGTATCTTTATAAGCTTTAGTTATTTTCTTAAAATACTGAATATTTACCTTGTTATAGAATAACCCTCTAAAGCTTAGGGGAAATATTTTTTTCGAGTAAAATTGGTTTATTTATTATATATATAATAAAGAAGAACAATTAACTTTCACTATTTTAAATAACACCATTTTATAATTTATATTTTTTGTTGTTAAATAAAACAAATAATTTGATCATTATTATTTTGTTAAAATTATCCTAAACAACCTATTTCTTTACGTAAATATTTTTATATTAATTTATTTAAAATAAAATGATTTAAAATGTCTATTAATTAATATCTAATAGAATTTTAAATTTTTAGTCATTTTATTTTTTTTTTTTTTTTTTTACTAACTTTTATATATGTAACATTTTATGAGTATGAAATCCTTTTTGTTTTATATACAAATTTGTTTATATCTAAACACATATCAGGTATATATATATATTCATATTTTTACTTTTGTATTTAATGTACTTTAGAGATAACTTTTTTTTTCATGTGTCAAAGCATCGGCCGGGAAGCCAACCCTGAACCCGGGACAATTACGTGTAAGGCTGCTGTGCTGACCACTCGACCACCAACACTTGACTAGAGATAACTTTTGGTCTTAATTTGTATATAATAATTTTTAGATGTAAATATTGAAAATATGATATGTATATATATTTTAATTAAGAAATGATGATAATGATAATTTTATGATCTGAAACAAATTTTAAGTTTTTGAACGTGGTTTTATGCAATAAGCATATAAAATAGTATATAAAACATGGACATAATGTGTCTTATGTGTATATATATATATGGAATTAAAATGTTTTAATGTAAATATTTATATGTCTGTCAATGAAAGAGGTTGATTTTTGTCCATATTAAAAAAGCAATAGAATATTATAAATCACATTTTAAGGAATGTGTCTGTAATGTTTAATCACCGAAATCACATTATTCCCAAAAATGTATTAGATTACTTTTAATATAAATATATTTTCAAAAACTCCAATCATTGTTGTTTCCATCTAAGTGCTTAAACATTACACACACATTCCTTAAAATGTGATTTATAATATTCTATTGCTTTTTTAATATGGACAAAAATCAACCTCACTCATTGACAGACATATAAATATTTACATTAAAACATTTTAATTTCATATATACATATACACATAAGACACATTATGTTCGTGTTTTAGAGACTATTTTATATACTTATTGCATAAAACCAGGTTCAAAAACTTATAATTTGTTTCAAATCATAAAACTATCATCATCACCACTCCTTTTTGACTTGGATATCATCAAGGTACAGAGAAATCTGGAATTTCTACAGTAGGCTTTGATGACATGTTTTTATTACCATTATATTTTTAAAAATCCTATAATGAATGTGTAAATAATATTTATTTTCAAAGCGCAGATGATTTGAAATTAACTTACGAGAGAGTGCAAGTCTCTCAGCGCTTGTGATTATTAATAGCCAATCAGATCGTAAATACTGGGACAACGATTTAATAATCACAAGCGCTGAGAGACTTGCACTCTCTTGTAAGTTAATTTCAAATCATCTGCGCTTTGAAAATAAATATTATTTACATATATTTCTGCAATTTATAACATCGATAATCTACTGCATAGTGAATCTAAAGATTTCATGCTGTATGTTTGTAATTTGAAGTCAGTGAGTAGTGTGTGAAGGTATTTAATATTCACACTTTCAGATATAAGTACTTTGGACTGGCTTGGATATATAGACAGACAAGTAAAGTTAAGAGTGGTTACCACTCTTTTCTTGTTAAATCGTTGTCCCAGTATTTACGATCTGATTGGCTATTAATAATCACAAGCGCTGAGAGACTTGCACTCTCTCGTAAGTTAATAATGAATGTGTCTAAATTAAATGTCTAAATTTATAATCTAGAATCATCACTTGACATTTACACGCTTATCATATATGTCTAATTTTGGTCTGTCTTATTTTGTAATTTTCCATTCACTTTGAAAGACATTAAGATATTTTTTCTTTTATTCACAACTAAATCAAAGTTTCATAAGATTCTCTAAATTTCTAACCTACTAATGATTAATTTGAAATGGCTAATGTTTGATATCAGAATATATAATATGACTTCAAATTCAAAATATTTTTTATCTACAATGTAATTAAATAAGACAATTGTAAAATAAAATTACTTTTTATTTGTGTAGCACTTTACTCAACACATTTTTG
Organism: Epiperipatus broadwayi; assembly: GCA_028023455.1. NCBI lineage: Eukaryota > Metazoa > Onychophora > Udeonychophora > Euonychophora > Peripatidae > Epiperipatus > Epiperipatus broadwayi. The sequence continues at coordinate 369,631 of JAQFVV010000304.1, forward strand.
CATAAACAATGCTAAATGATAATATATTATAGCTAGTTTTACATATGATTTCTAATTTAAATCTTTTTTACAAATGCCTTAGTTATTGAGTTACTTTATATTGGCAAGCATTATTTTTAGATATTTTAAATGCTCATTTTTCTTTGTATATGTGATTAAGTTGTATATTTACATGATTTAAAATAAAATAAATAGTGGAAAAATACTTTAACTCTTTTCATATATAACTGTTTGCATTCTAATGCTTTTTTATATAAATAAGTAGTATGTAAGCAAAGGATCTGTTTTAAAAAATAATAACCAGATATTTAAAGGAAATCTTATATTATGAGTAACAAGGTAATAAAAAAGTAGTGATAGTTAAAGTAGCATGCTATAATACAACTTACATTTTGTAATTTATTTTTATGGACTTCACATTAGCTATAATATAAATCAAAATTAATATAACTTCAAATTCTTAATCTATTACTTTTCTAAAAGTATTACAACTGAATTGTAGACTTTGTTTCATTGTTTGCCTTATATTTAATTTATTCTAGTACATAACAACTATGAATATCACATATCTAATTAACTAAATGATTCATGTTCATAACAAATAATATGTAAATTGAATAATTATGAAATGTAAGATTTCTCACTGTCTAAAAAGCTTCAGAATATATCCTCATACTAACTGACTGGTTGCAGAAACGAGTTTTCTATTAACTGAAATGAGACCCTTTTATTTCTCCTACAGACCTTAAAGGAACCGAGCAGGGCAAATTCCTAATGTCCACTCCATATGTTCTTGTTGCTGCAGCTGTTATTACTATGTGATTATTCATATAGTATACGAACATGGATTGACTGCTCACCAACATGCATCAGCCAGCATGGTGAGTTTCTTGTCTTTTTACCTCTGAGTTTCAAATCAAGAAACACCATGGTCATTCTTTCACATTGCCTGATAAGCCAGAATAAATGTTTGTGTAAATGATAAATTTTGTTCTCATAAATATATACAATTATGACAGACAAAAATAAATCATGGTGCTTATACATAGGAGGCTGTAAAGCCATTAAGGCAGTGGTTTGAGGCTGAAGGTGGAGGTGCTAAGAATACACTGATAGCAAACCCAGGCTGCCATTTGATGATGGCTTTTTATTTAGATACTTACAACTGCAGATCACTTTTAAGTGAAGGAAGATTGCAACAATTAGAAGAACTGTATTATATGGGACATTATTGGACTTGGTGAAGTTAGAAAAAAAGGTGAAGATACAATTTATCTAAAAAGTGGACATATACTCTATTATAGAGGCACAAATATTGGAAATACAATTGGAGTAGGGTTCATTATAAATAAAAAGTGGAAGAACAACATTGTGGATATTGATGGTGTATCGGACAGAGTGGCAAGATTAGTTATACAACTTACTAGCAGATACCAAATGCAGATAATTCAGGTTTATGCCCCAACAAGTGTTCATAATAATAAAGTAGTAGACAATTTTTATATGGATGTAAAAAAAGCTTTTAATCAGAGTAAACAACATTTTAAAATTTTTATTGGAAACTTTAATGTGAGGAATGGGTAAACAAATGAAAGATAAAAGTGCTGTAGGTAATTTTGCTTAGGGTAATAAAAACGACAGAGGACATAGACTTGTGGAGTTTGCAGAAAAAGAAAAAAATATATATTATTGAATTTTTTTTGAGAAAAATGTTTAAAAAAATTGACATGGAAGCATCCAAATAAGGTACAGCAGAATTGGATTATATTTTGACTAAGAGAAAATACATATTTCAAGATTACAATGTTCTTAATAAACTTAACACAGGAAGCAATCATTGATTAGTAAGATGTAAGATATGTGTTAATGCAAAACTAGAGAGACAAAAATTATTAAAAAAAACAATATTTACAGTTGATATTCCAAATCTTCAGAACATTCAAATGAATTTAAATTAAGACTTACAAATTGGTTTCAAGTATTAGTAGATTTTGAACATGATTCAGATTTGAATGAAATTAATACAAAAATAACTGATACCCTTTTAAAAACCTCAACAATGATAATTGATAGAAAAAAGCAGCAATTGACCAATAAAACTTCTACTGAGATCAGAAAATTTATGAAGAAAAGAAGGAATACGAAGAGATACATAAATAATGCATTAAAAAGGATTGAATATCTCAAATTTTGAAAAATGGTGCAGAAAAGAGTTGAAAATGTTATAAGATAGTATAACTGTGAATTAGCAAGGAAAGCTGTACAAGAGAATAAAAGTCTCAATAGTGTAAAACAACATTTTTGTATTGGTAGGAAATTTATATCTGCAATAAGAAAGGAAGATGTAATTATTACTAAAAAGATAGATGACATCATGAAATGGGTAGAAGACTTTTATTAAGAATTATATAGTAATAAATAACAAGTACCTCTTATATTTATTACAGCTTTCAAATTGCCCAGAAATTTAAATGAAGAAGTGAGACATGCAATTAAATGTATGAAGAAAGAAAAGGCTCCAGATAATGATGGAATTCTAATTGATATATTAAAAGAAGCAGATGAAGAAATAATTTCTTTTTTAGCAAAGTTATATACCAAATATCTAAATGATAAAGATGTACCAAAAGATTGGAAAATGCAGTATTATTAATATTTAAAAAAGGTGATAAAAAGATATTAAAAATTAAGATCTATCAGCCTTTTTGTCAGTTTTATACAAAATTTTTATCAAGATAATTACAACTCATCTACAGAGAACATTCGATTTACACCAACAAAAAGAATAAGCTGGATTTAAAAGTAGTTTTAGTACAGTAGATCATATCCAGATATTGAAAAAAGTTATAGAAAGGAGATATGAATATGAATTGTCATTATGCTTTGGATTTGTAGATTATGAAAAGACATTTGATTCTATAAACATTTCTTCAGTGATTAAAGCATTGGGTCATCAAGGTATAGATCCAGGATATTGTCATATTTTAAAGAATATTTATAAAAATGCAACATCAACCATTATATTACATAATGATACTGGGAAAGTCAATATTGAGAAGGGTGTAAGACAGGGTGACACCATATCCCCAAAACTTTTTAAAGCAGTGATACAAGAAGCATTTTGTGGATTAAAATGGGAAGCTAAAGGAGTGAAAGTAAATGGAGAATATTTAAGTAATTTAAATTTTGCAGATGATGTAGTTGTTTTTGAAAATAATGCTTTAGTGTTGCAGGAATTGTTGCTGGAGTTATTAAATGAAAGTAGAAAAGTAGGACTAAAGATAAATGTAAAAAAGACTAAAGCAGTGTTTAATAGATTTTTTCAAAATATGAAATAAAGATTGATTGTTATGAGTTAAAAAAAGTTAACAGTTACAAATACCTTTGTCAGATTATTAATACTGACAGAAACATAATGGATGAAATTAGTCACAGAATTAATCTTGTTTGGAGTGATTTTGGTAGAAATAATTTGATACTAAAAAGAAATATGCCTATGTGTTGCAAAAGGGAGATTTTTAATAAATGTGTTTTACCAGTTCTTACTTATGGATCTGAGACTTGGATCCTTAATAAAAGAGCAATATAGAGACTTCAGACCACTCAACGAAGTATGGAGATATGCCTGTTGGGAGTAACAAGAAGAGATCAAAAACCCAATATATGGGTAAAAGAACAAACAGTTACTGACCCCATTGGAAAATTAAAAGACTGAAGTGGAGTTGTGCTGAACATATTTCTAGAAAAGATGATAATATATGTACAAATGAAATCTTAAACTGGATTCCTAGAGATTTTAAAAGACCCATAAAGGGACTACATATGAGATGGATGGATGAAATAAGAAAGTGTTTAGGGATGATGTGGAGAAGAGAAGCTAGAGATTGGAGAAGATGGATTCAACTTGGATAGACCTTCATCCTGCAGTGGATTGATAATGGTTGATGATGATGATGATGTCTAACTGACTTAATTATGAATTCTCAAAACTGATAACCATTCTAAGATAGAGTAAAAAGGAAAAATTCTTATTCAATACATTATCTTATTGTTAATATATACATAATTCCAATCAATCATATTTTTATAAATATCTTTTTAATTACTTATCATGTATCAAATTATATAATTAAACCAAAGTATAGCAATTAAATGCTTTTATTTTCAATTAATAATTAGTTTATACAATGTTGTTTTATTGACAGCTTAATATTAATAAATTAGTATCACAGTTTCACATTTACTTGTTGGTTTATTTCATTAATATTAAAATAATCTTATTATGATGATAATTATCCTTGATGAATAATTTGAGCTATATATTATTTTTATTACTAATAATTTGATAATCTCATTATGATACTAATATTCGATTTTTATTTTCGACACTTAATCACAATATTTATTTATTAATGTATTTGTAATTTAATGAAATCATATATTAAATCTTTAATATTAATCACTTTTCATTTACGTTTAAAACCAAATTTATTTTATTTTAAATGAAAACTAAAGAAATAGGCATTTTCAAGTGCATTGATTTACGAAGAGAGAAAAACACATAAATTAATTCATATATGAATGACTGTATCATGAACTATAATATACATTTATAACCTACATACTTTATTCCCTGTTTTTTTTTTTTTAATACAGAATTTAAAAAACAAACATAATAAATTATTCATAATACATTTTGAAACAAGCATAATAAAATATAATATATACATCATTTCAAACAAACTTTATTCACAATTAGTTGTTTACAATGAAAGTTATTTACAATGATTAAAGGTTATCATTTGAGTTCTCATTTGTGGATAACAACAATTTCAAATTATACAAGGAAGCAAACCTGTTATTTTATATACTTTCACATTCAAATACACAAATTACATATAGAATAAGTTTACTTTAGTTTTTCGCTTATTTCCAACATAAAAAAAAAAATGTTTTAATGACATATATATTTTTTACTTAAAAACATATTGTAACAGTAGGATCTAAGACAAAATTATAGCAAGATCACTTCCAAACACTTGTTTATATGTTTTTTAATGACTGTTACCACTTTTTCATTATTTAAATAGTTCTGTTTGTAGTTTTCTTTTTTATAATTAGAGGATTATTTTACAAATGAAATAATTTTGCTTATAGGTTTTTTTCAAATTTTTAACATTTTTTTATAGATAAAAATGTCATTTTCGTGAAATGTAAAAATTAAACAATTACAATTTTAACTTTCATTGTAAAAGCATTTTTAAGTTTGTCTTAACAAATCAAGCTGCAGTAAACATCTTTATGTGAGAAATGAATCAATTACATAAATTTAAATAAAAATGATTTATGTATAAATTTCCTTTACTCAATCTTTAACTCTTTAAAACAAGAATAATGTATTAATCGAATTGTGTTAATCTATTATATATGCTGTGTGTATGAATTTTTCTAAAAACCTGTACTTTATAAGGTTTCAATATGTATTATTTTTTAAATATTCTTACTCTTCCATTTACCTCAGTTAGAAACACAAATAACTTTACTATTAAATGAATATTTAATTAGAGATATTTGAACTAGGATTTTTTTGAATTATTTATTCTCATGAGTTGGGTCAGATCATAATCTCCCAAACACATATATAAATCGTGCCCAGTTTATATTAAGATATCAGTACTCAAATGTATTTACATCAAATATCATTCTGCAACAAGCCTTTGTGGAAAAAAAAAAACAGTAGTTGTATCTCCAAGATCTTTTATCTGCCTACTCATGGGAAATGGATAAAGATTGCACACCATCCACTTTTTTAAATTAAAAAAACTGCAAACATAATAGCAACTACCTTTACATGCTTTCCCACAATACAATGCCTTTACCCCACCCAAGGCCACACGAAGAGCAAGTACACATACTGGCACATCTAAGACATAATACAACCAAACATACCCAATGCAAACAACAGTATATGGGATCAATATCAAACTATTCAAAAAATTCAAAAATTGTTTCTTAGGGTCAAAATGTTCTGATTTCCTCATTGATGTCAATTTTCATTCCCTACTCCATATTTTCTCTGATACATGCAATTGTATATCAATATAAAACCTTCTTACATCTTATGCCATTGAGCAGAGAAAACTCAACAACACCCGTTTCATGACTGCTTGGCACTGGACAATATCAACAATAATATGTTCAATGCTTACAGAGATTCCAACATCAGGACATCATCACGGCATTTTGCAGGCCTCCAAACTCATGGCTCATATAGCATCTTTAACTATTCATGCCTTTTGGTGTGCTCACTGCACTTTTGCTTTTAATAAATAACACAAAACACTACCTTCTATAACTATAAAAAATTCACATATCTTAATGCCAGAGATAACAAAATAGCAGACCCTGATATTTTTGTCTTTACCAGGTGACTCCTTAGACAACAATCAAACCTCTAATTATTCACAATCATGCCACAGCCACAACTGTACCTAAAGCCATTACTCAATAAAAACTGCATTTCACACCAACAGTAATCCTGTACACACCAAATATTGCATTATGCTCTACTGTGGCAACTCAACATCATAAAAATAAGCATACACCATGAAGAAATCCAGTTCCCCAACAGCAATCAATCATATACTACCAACTAGTTTAATATCTATGGTCAAAATGACATACACACAAGTGAGTTTCAAGATGGTCCTGACAGAAAATGCCCTTAATCTGCATTACAACAAAGCAACTCATACTTATCAAGTTATATCAAACAAAAATATATTCAATTCAAACAACAATAATAGATATCCACCCAGAAAATATTATGAGCAATGAACTATAAACATTTTACTAATTTAATGTGTACATAAGCATCTTAAAGCTCTAAAATTATTTAATCCATCAACTCATGCACAAATGTAATACCTCCATTGAAATATATATCAATGTAAGCATATGTGTATGTTAACAAGATCTCTTAGCATGAAATAAAGTTCTTTTCTGAAATAATAATAATAATAATAATAATAATAATAATAATAATAATAATAATAATGATGATGATGATGATGATGACGATGATGATGATGATGATGATGATAGTAATAATAATAGTAGTAAAGCAGTAAAGAAAATAAAGAAATATGCACCGATTATAGTTCAGCTAGACATTGAGGCAGCTTTTGACTCGGTAACAATTGCCAAATTATTAGATATGTTAAAAAACAACACATACATCCCTACAATATATATATTAGCCAATATATTACTCAGCTGTGAAATTCACATCACACTGAGTGGGGAAGAAAACCAACAGCTTTCAGACCGAGTCAATCCATCTCACGGGGATCTCCCCTCAGTGCTATGCTCTTCACACTAAAGTATGAAGATTGGTTATCTTAATATAAAACTGAGTACTAATTGTATATATGTGTGGAGATGGTAATCTGAACCAATTGATGAGTGCTGGTTTAGCATGAAATACGCATATTGGTGATTATTGATCTTTTCAACATGTGTATGATCAGGTGAGTCAGCAATATAAGATGGCACTGAGACTTGTACGTCGTGAGAAAGTCTGAGTTCGAATCCCGCATATATTACATATATAAATGCAGGTGTAAGCCTGTACAATGTACTAAAATATATTATGCAGAATATGCACGTGCAAACACACACTCAGTTTGATCTAAACACGCATTTTAACTATTCTTCATATTAATGCTTTTGTGTTTTTTTAGTTAAATTGTTTTTTTTTTTAATGTAGATTTTAAAATATGTTTTTGATTTAATAACCTAATTAATTTAATGAATAATAAAAACGATTATAATTCTTCACGTCGCAGCTCTAATACCACAGTTTCTTGCTTATCAAAACTTGTTTTTTCAATGCTAATGACCAGGCATTTAATTAGTAGTTTTTGTTTTTTTTCATGTGTCATAGCATCGGCCGGGGAGCGAACCCGCTAACCCCGGACAACTGCTTGTAAGGCATTTGTGCAGACCTCTCGACTATCAACGCTTGACTAGTAGTTTTTTTGTTGTTGTTGTTTTTGTAGAACAATTTTCGTTATAACTTAACATTAATTAAGTATATTTAATTATGTATTTCCTCTAAATATAATACATTTTTCTTTTTTTATTTAACTAAGTGTAAAATAAAAAAAATTAAAGTATTTTCCGATTTTTTTTTTTAAATACAAGTCAAACTTTTATATGTATATAATTTCTTCAATTCCTTTAATTTTGGAAATATAGATTAATATTATCTCCTCAATCTAATTTTTTTTAAAAAAAAAAATGCATAAAACATAGTCCTATATTTAAAAAATAAAAATTATATCTATTGGGTAATTATACAAGTTCCCGTAGGATTTTTTATAGTAATTATATATTAAATATTATAGCTTTTATAAATAATAATAAGGCCGATTTATAATTTGCAGAATGTTTATCATTAGAAACATTTTATTTTGAAATCAATATATCTGAATCAACATTCATTAAATGATATAATTATGCCTAATCATTATCAATAAGATACATTTTAATAGGATTTAAGTTCCTATTTCACATGATCACCATCGCTCCTGTATGGAGAGTTTTGCCTCTGTGTTATCAACATTAATTAATTTATTTATTAACAATTTAATATACAATTGTTATTTACTTTAAAAATTATGGATTCTAGTGATTTCTAATGAGGGTATGTAACTGTATGAGTTTATATATATATGAAAAACAAAAACAAGTTAATCACGTAACCTGCTATCACTTGTTAATTATGTTCAAAAGATGGCGCTATACCAAAACCGCCGAACAAGTGTAAGATTTGTTTTACATAAACGAAAAAAGAGTCAGAAATTAACTACCTCTTTCATTTGCTCACCCCCAGATCAGCTGATTTCAAGCTGGTTTTCTCTCCTCAGTGGGGGATAGAGTATAGAAACTAGATCTAAAACACTGACTCTCAAGTGTTTATGCAAAACGTTTCTATCAGATTGCAAGCGTGAATTTTTCAGACCGGTAAAGTCTTCAAACTCAGCCTAGCAAGCCAGATATTTATATGGGTCTGATCTCAGTTCAGAATCACCATATAATCAAAGTTTCTGCAATATATATCATATCATTGCAAGAAAACTTTAAAGGTACATTTATGAAAAACAAAAACAAGTTAATCACTTAACCTGCTATCACTTGTTAATTATGTTCAAAAGATGGCGCTATACCAAAACCGCCGAACAAGTGTAAGATTTGTTTTACATAAACGAAAAAAGAGTCAGAAATTAACTACCTCTTTCATTTGCTCACCCCCAGATCAGCTGATTTCAAGCTGGTTTGCTCTCCTCAGTGGGGGATAGAGTATAGAAACTAGATCTAAAATGAAAGAGGTAGTTAATTTCTGACTCTTTTTTCATTTATGTAAAACAAATCTTACACTTGTTCGGCGGTTTTGGTATAGCGCCATCTTTTGAACATAATTAACAAGTGATAGCAGGTTACGTGATTAACTTGTTTTTGTTTTTCATAAATGTACCTTTAAAGTTTTCTTGCAATGATATATATTGCAGAAACTTTGATTATATGGTGATTCTGAACTGAGATCAGACCCATATAAATATCTGGCTTGCTAGGCTGAGTTTGAAGACTTTACCGGTCTGAAAAATTCACGCTTGCAATCTGATAGAAACGTTTTGCATAAACACTTGAGAGTCAGTGTTTTAGATCTAGTTTCTATACTCTATCCCCCACTGAGGAGAGCAAACCAGCTTGAAATCAGCTGATCTGGGGGTGAGCAAATGAAAGAGGTAGTTAATTTCTGACTCTTTTTTCGTTTATGTAAAACAAATCTTACACTTGTTCGGCGGTTTTGGTATAGCGCCATCTTTTGAACATATATATATATATGATACAATTCTGTCGGTTATTTTTTTATAATGCCGATAATTTATTAAAATATAAAACGCAATTATAGATAGTTGTAAATTAATTGATGTTGATCAGAATTCCCTGATAGAAAACTCTGTGTGTACATTTTATATCTATTTTGATGAGACTTTTAATTACCAGAGAGAAATGCTGATTTCTTATTGTTTTTTCTAAACCCGATCAAAGTTGTTTTATTAAAGTGCATGAAGGCAAATGATAGAAAGTAATATATATATATATATATATATATATATATATATATATATATATATATATATATATATATATATATATATAGAGAGAGAGAGAGAGAGAGAGATGTTTTCAGTAATACAGCTTCATTGAATTATATACCCCATTATTTTAAATCATTATCACATCACTGCAATATAGTCTTTCCAAGTTTAATAGTTTATCCCATATATATATATATATATATATATATATATGTTGTTTGCTTTCTGATGAAAACCAGTCTGCTGGTTGAAATATAAAACCTTTTTTTATAGAAGTAATTCTGTGTTTTTATTGTGTGTGTGTATATATATATATATATATATATATATATATATATATATATTCTATTACTTTCACAGATAAATGATGATTTCATATTATTATTATTTCGAGATATTCCACGTAATAAAATAGCTAAGTAGCTGATGTTTCTGTACACTAAAAAGTATCTTCCTGAGTTTCCTCTTTCTCAAATCATAAGAAAGCTTGTGAGATTTAAAATCGTTTATATCTTTTTCTTTCTCCTGATATTTAAATTCTATTGATTGAGAAGTTTTAAAATTTATTTTGTCTTCCAATAGTTTCTTCCAAATGTTGTTAATATTCTTTAATTCACACCTTTCATTAATGCTCTTGGTCCTTTTAAAAATCTCTATAGCTTCTCTTAGCAATCTCTGGTTATATTGTTCAATTTTTGTTAGAATATTTGTTTTATCAAAATTGATATCATGATTAGTTAATTTTATATAAAAATAAATAGCTGATGAATTGGATTTTTCTCTGACTGTCAGAATTCATTCTTCTTTTCTAAAATTTATTCTATGATTAGTCTGTCCAATATATGTATATAAACAGACACTACATGGAATTTCATATACACCACAACACTCCAAAGAAATTATATTTTTAGGAAGTGGAAATATTTCATTAATTTTTTTTAAAAATAGTGTCAACTGTGTAAATATTATTTTTTAGAATGTTACCAATTTTATCAGTTTTTCTTTTATATGTGGCAAAATTACCTTAATTTCTGATGTATCAAAATCTTTTTTTATGTATAAGCCCCATTAATAATGCTGTAATTAAAACCATTATCAAGAAGTATTTTATTAGTAGGAGAAATGTCCTGGAAAAATGGCTATTATCAGAAAGTCTCTTTATTCTATCTAGCAATGTGTTTGTCACTAAAAATAATTGTGCAGGATGGTGATGAGAAGAAAAATGTAGATACCTCTCATTGTGTGTTGGTTTTTTATATATACCATGGGATAAAGAACTATTTTTTTCTTTTAATTAAAACATCTAAAAAAGTTAATTTGTAATTATTTTCTATTTCCATAGTAAATTTGACATTGTTGTGAAAAGAGTTTAAAAAATTAAAAAAGTAATCAAGAGCATGCTTACCATGAGGCCAAATAACAAAGGTATCACCAACATACCTCAGCCATACAGATGGTTTTTTAACTGATAAAGTCAAAATTTTATTTTCCAATCCTCCAAAAAAATAAAAGCTAATGCTGGAGAAATTAATAAACCTATATCTAGACCTGTATACGATAAGCAGTGTTCAATCAAAACCACAGCAAAATTAAGTAATTAAATATTTTTTAAAACTTGAATTGGTACTCTAGTAAAAAGTGAAACAATATCACAACTTGCCAAAATATAATTCTTAGTCAATTTAATATTCAGGATAATCTCAAGAAAATGATTCACATTTTTAACATATGATGACATTTCTGTTAAATGTGGCTGTAAGAAAGAAGTCAAAAATAAGCTAGTGTCTGTGTTGATGAATCAACTGCACTTACAATTGATTTCAATGGAATATCTGGTTTACGAATTTTTGGTAAATTGTATAATTTTGGATTAAAAAGAAAAATTTTCCATGGGAGTTAGCCAGATCTTCATTTCTAAATTTAGATCACTAGAATAAATTAACTCTTTCATTTTCTTTTCATGGTAAGGCATAGGGTCTCTATAAATTTTCTTATAAATATTATCATTTAATGAATTATGTAATTTTTATAGTAATCATTTCTTTTTAAAATTACTATAGTATTACCCTTATCTACCGGAAGGATAGTTTGCCATATTTAATGCAAACAAAGCACTTATTTCATTAATTGATAAATTAGTTTTAGGTAGTTTTGCTTTATTTACAATATCATACATTTCCCCTCACTACATCTGCTTCCCCAAAAGGTATTTTTGATAAACTGCTTTCCACTATTCTCAAAAGGTAATTTTGTTGGTATAATTGTAAAATTAAAACCTTTATTCAGAACTTTCAGTTCAGTATCTGTTAATTTTCTATCTGATAAATTCTTCACAGCATGTTTTTAAATAGTTTGTTAAATTTATTTGTTTGACTTTTTATATTTAAAATAATTTTCTTTAGTCACTCTAAAATCAATAATATCATGACAAATTGCCCATAACATTGGATGAAAAGTATTACTTAATGAAAGATTGAGTTGTAAAAAAATTTTATCTAAATTTTTTTATTTTTTTCTCATATTTTTAATGAAAGGAGTTAAAATATCAAAACTTGCCTTATTTAAAACTGCATAAATTGTTTCCATATGCATATGGAAGGAAAGTTTACAACATCTAGGGAAAAGTCCATTTCTTTTACATTTGATTGAAAATTGAAGATCACAAACAGCTTTAATTTTATTCACACACATTCTATCAAAGTACCTACATTCTGTAAACAAATCTTTCCTGTAAAGATTAATAATGTTAATTGTAATATTTTCATGGATAAATGATGATTTCATATTATTATTTTCAGGATATTCCATGTAGTAAAATAGCTAAATAGCTAATGTTTCAGTACAATAACAAATACCTTTCTCAGAGTGTCCTTTTTTCTCAATTATATAAATGCTTGTGGATTTAAAATCATTTTTATCTTTTTTTTTCTTCTCATATTTAAATTCTATTGGTTGAGAAGTTTTAAAATTTATTTTGTCTTCCAATAGCTTCTTTCTAATGTTGTTAATCTTCTTTAATTCACAGTTTTCATTAATGCTCTTGAGCCTTTTAAAAATCTGTATAGATTCTCTTAGCAAACTCTGGTCATATTGTTCAATTTTTGATAGAATATTTGTTTTATCAAAATTGATATCATGATTAGTTAATTTTATATGAGAATAAATAGCAGATGAATTTGATTTTTTTCTGACTGCCAGAATGTGTTCTTCCTTTCTAATATTTATTCTATGATTAGTTTTTTCAATATATATATATATATATATATATATATATATATATATATATATATATATATATATATATATATATATATATATATATATATATATATATATATATATGAAAAGACCCTACATAGAATTTTATATACACCATGACACTCCAAACAAATTTTGTCTTTAGGAAAGTAGTCTAAACTGAGTGAATATTATTATTCTTTAGAATGTTACCAATTTTATCAGTTACTTTTTTTAAATATGGCAAAATTGTCTTAATTTCTGATATATCAAAATCTTTTTTTTTATGTGCATAAGCTCTATTAATAATGCTGTAATTAAAACTATTATCAAGAAGCATTTTATTAGCAGCAGAAATGTCCTGAAAAAATGGCCATCATTAGAAACTCTCTGTGTTCTATATAACAATGTATTTGACATTGAAAATAGTTGTGCAGGATGGTGATGAGAACAAAAATGTAGATACCTCCCAGTGTGTGTTGATTTTTTATATATACCATGAGATAAAGAACCATCTACCTTTCTTTCAATTAAAACATCAAAAAATTAATTGGTTATTATTTTTTTATTTCCATGGTAAATTTTATATATATATATTGTAACCGACGGTATTGTCGATTGCTGTGCTCCATTCAAATCTAACAAAAAGAAGGCCCAAAATATTGGTGCCAATTTGCAACTGATTAAATCGATGGATGAAGGTGATGGTTAGGATGATCAATCTGATCTGATAAAATTCTAAAATCCAATATAAATTAATCTGGTCTAGCTCAATCGGGTCGCCATTATATAATAAACCATCATAAAGCACAAATAATCTCTCTTAAAGTTTAATTTACTTAAGTTATATGAAAAATGAAGAAATAATGAGACTATCTGCTCCAGCCATCAACAAATCCGTCAACTACAATATAAATTGCATAGAGCGGTGAAATCAACTACTATTGCCCTATACAATAATATAGGATTAGGCTAACACTTGATTGGCAATCTAATCAAAGCCAAATCCAATTAATAACTAACCTAGATTCCAATATATATATTTTATTAGCCTGTTACTGTTATAGTACTTTAACTCTACTTTATTATTTAAAGGTACTGTCTTTATAACTTAATGGATAATTTTCTAAGTACCTGTAATAGCACTTTACAAAACATTGGTTTGCATACAGACATTATTTAAACGACAAAACAAAATAATACCTGAACCCAAATATGCATATATCCATGATAGCAAACGCTAAATATAAAGATAAACACTCGCGTCAATAAACGATATACAATTCTTTCTACCTCCATCTATAATTAATAATTTTCTGTGGACCTCAACTGGTTTTATTATAATTTTATAAACACTTTGAAAATTTATACACTCATTTAAATGTTTAAACAAATTAATAGACGTCGATAGATTATCAATAAGTTACAAAATAATTTATAAATATCTCTCAATAAAATGATGCTTAATTAATGCTTCGTTTAGGTTTTAAACTAAAATATTTCACTGGAGTTTAATATCAATACTCTATTAGCTCATCTATAATTTTACAATGTCCAACTATATTAACTAAAAATATATCGAGCTTCTCTTGGATGTTTATTCACTTGTGAATATTAATACAACTTGTTTGAAAACTTTAAATAACTGAATAAAAAATTTTGATTGGCAACAATTAAAACACATGATTATATTTGATATTTCTATAAATGAAAATAATATTCAATTAAATCGGTCAATGAAGTTTATTCTCTTCATTTTATAAGAGTTTAAGAAATATTCAAACAAACTACTCCAAACCGAACGATAAAGTATAATCTATTTAGATTTTTATTACGGAATCAGACAAACATGAAATGATTGACTTTGTAATATTAACTAAGAGACATAATAATATGGATATATAATATTCTAATGCAAATATAACTATGAAATTTATATAGAAACAAAATAAAATATTAATAAGCAAAATATACCTTATCTTCTATTTCAATTCGCTTACCAAGCTGAGTTTGAATTCTGTTACCTAAGTTGCTCCGCCGTCTTACGCAATCCAAATAAAACAAAATAAGTAAACTAGTCTTGATATTTAAATTAACTCAATTTATTTAATTATAAAAAAAAAAAAAGATTGACAATATTAATGATAGTATACATCCGAAATGTCTTTATATTTTAGATTGGTTGACTAAATAAAATAATCATGTTGCTATATGTATCTCTATATACGTGTTGCAAGAACGTTAACGACACATACAAAAAAAAAAATGAATGAATAAATGATGGGAAAGGTTCTTAGATATTTTACTAAAAAAAATAAAAATTTACATATACCCTATACCAAAATGTGCAATAAGAGGGTATCAAAGTCTATTCGTTTATCAAAAATAATTACGGATAAATGAATATGAAATAATAACTATATTTGAGTCTTTCCGATCATTTTCATTTAATAATTATATTTCTTTAGATAATAATAATAAAAAAAAAACATCATATAGTATTACATATAAAAAAAAATTAACACACATATTTTTCATAAAAAAAAAATAATCATACCATATATATAAATCTGTCCATTCACTGTTTATTAGTCTATCGATTGCCTTCATTTATAGTGTAAAGAGGATTTTCTCCGTCCGAAATAGTAATTGTAAACTTTGCAATACTCATTAAAAAGTTTCCTTTTTCTCTTTCCATTCTGTAGAGGTGAGTGTATTTTGACGATCCAGGTTATGAGGTGAATTGATCCATTGGGTTAATCGGGAGACGATGTCTATGCAAATCCATTTTTCTTTTCTTTATTTATAAAGCATTTTTTTTTTTTCATAGGTTTTTTTTTTTTACATTGCGGCCGCTCTTCGGAACACTTCAATTTGCCCGCCCGAATGATTGAACGGGCAGATAATTCTGCTACTACTCCATGTTTTATAGTTTTACAAACCAACAATTTTAATATTGAAAAGGTTCATTTTCTTAAGATACAACAAATAGATTTGTCCTTTACCATACAAAGTGATAATAAGTGTGTGCGTGCTTGAGTGAGTGACTGAGAATGACTGACCAATCTGACCTCTTTTATCTTCTGTCACGTCATTTTTATAGATTCTCTTTCTGACGTTTTTTTATCTTTGCGACCACACACGGTCATAGATAATAAGAAGACGGTCATAGATAAGAAGACACACGAAGATCACATTTAAATTCGATTACAATTTTTTTTTTTTTTAAATAATATTTTACAAACCAAAATATAAAATTGATATAATAACCTTTTTTTAATAACAATATTTTTTTTTAAAATATTTTACAAATAAAATATACACAACATAAAAAACATTAAACTGTATGTAATATTGTTACTATGGTGATTGCATTTATATATGAAATGTATAAAATAATATTAATCCTATTTCGTTAAATTTATTATGCTGAATTGCTTACTATGTTATTTTTTTATATATATGTATGTGGATCATCAATTTGAACACTCACAATATATATATATATATATATATATATATATATATATATATATTGTGAATATTCAAATTAATGATCCAGGTATTTAAAAAAAAATAAAGAAGTTTGTTGATCTTATTTGATTTTTCTTTTGCTTGATAGATAGATAATGGAAGATCTTGTAAATATAGATTTAAATTGATCACCATGGCAACCTAAAGCTTTTAAATAGAATTGTTTGCTGTTGATTCTAGCTTTAAAATAATAAATTCACTATAATCAAACTCAGGAAAAACATAGAGGTAAATAAATAAATTTTGAAAACAATTCAGTACAATATAAGTTTACTTAAATAGGATCGATATTATGTTACATATTTCATGTATATTAATGCAGTCACCATAGTAACATTATTACATATAATTCAATGTTTTTGTGTTATGTATATTTGTTTATAAATTAATTTAAAAAAATATTATTATTAATATATATATATGTGTGTGTGTGTGTGTAAATTATTTGTGTTTATAAAATGAATGAAGGTTGTTATTTTAATTTTGTATTTTGGTTTACAAATAATAAGAAAAATCTAATCGAATTTGGATTTAATTTCCATGTATCCATTTTCTCCAAACTTACATCATACTTGAATGTCAGGCAGGAAAATTTGCTCTGTTGTATCATTTGGCATTGAGGTTTATTCGAGTAATATTTAGTTGTTGTTATGATACCAGAACGCCAGAAAGAGAACACATAAATAGCAGCCAACAGACTATAAGAGAAGCTATCGTCTTTTTGTAATTGCCATGGACAGACCTATTTTCTGTGTTTTTACAAATAAAAGTTTTTCAATATTTTATTTTTTTTGTGTTAAACCATAAAACATGAAAAAATAAGCTTAAATTATCTGCCCGTTCAATCTTTTGAAGGGCAGTTGCAAAGGATTTCCAAGGGAACGATAACAAAATAAAAAAAAAAAAAGGAAACCTATAAGAAAAAAATGCTTTATATAAAAATTGGCTATTTTAGTTTTAAAAACAAAAATATCTCTGGTTTAAAGTTTGGCGTATAACTACCATTAGATTTGCATAAACATCATGTCAAGAGCAAAGGAACACAGGATCAACTGGATTAATTCACATCATAAAAAAAAAGGCTAATTAAATTGCACTCTCCTCTCTGGAAAAGAAAAAAGGATTGTTAGTGAAGCATTGTTTTGAATTATTATTTCTGAGAAATAAACTTCTCTTTGCATGATAAAAACTGAAGTCAATCAATGGACAAATAAATAGTGAACGGACAAACTCTTATATATATATATGGTATAATTTTTTTTTTTATATAAAATGTGCGCATAATAATTTTTTTTACATGTATTTAAAAAGGATGTGTATTTTATTTAAATTATATTTAAGAGTAATATAATTTATTAAATGAAAATGATCAGAGAGATTAAAATATATCATATGATTTCATATTCATTTATCGGTTATTATTTTGATAAACAAATAAACTTCAATCTCATCCTACTTCATATCTTTGGTATCTGGTATATATAAATTTTCAGTAAAATATCCAAAAGTCTCTCCATTTATTCATTCATTTTTTTTATGTCGTTATTGTTGTCGCAACACATTTAGAGATACATATAGTAATTTTATCATTTTTATTTAGTCAATCAATTTGAAATATAAAGTAATTTCCAGTGTAATTTATAATTAATCTTGCCAATTTTCTTTTATATAATCCAATAAATTGAGTTAATTTAAATACCAAGACTACGCTTAATTATTTTGTTTTATTTGGATTGCATAAGATGACGTAGCTATTTAAATAGCAAGGTTCAAACCCAGCTTGGTAAGTGAGCTAGAATATAAGATATGGTATGTTTTGCTTATTAGTATTTTATTTTATTCCCATATGAATTTTATATTTATATTTGCATTCGAAGATTATATATATATATATATTATCATTTATCTTATTATTGGTTGTATGAGTAAAAATCAAATCTTTTAATTGGCCAACTCACAAACTGAAGACAAAGCCTATTGTTAAAACATATTCGCCTATAATATTAAATTCAACTCAGATATGTTTATAAAAAGTATATAACTAATTTTTCAGATTATGAAAGAGAATGAAAGTTCTTTCAAAAATAAATTGCTATTTATTTATTATAAAATATATTCAATTTCGGCAAACTTAAAGCGAATGTCTAAACAAAAAAATGCTGACGCAAACGCTTTTTTTCAATTTTACGTTATGGAAAAGTAAAGATTTCTTTTTGCTAAATCTTAAATATTTTTACTAAAATCTTCAATATTTTTCGAAAATAATCTTGTTTTTTTAGTATATTTTATTAAAAAACTATTTTAATTTCTCAAATTATATTTTTTTAATACTTAAAATGCATTCGAAATGAAAATTTCAGGGTTTTTCTTTATTTTCTTTGATCAGGCGGTTTCTTTGTTCTTTCCAGCCAATAAGAATGTCTTTTTTGGCTGAGAGCCAGCTGACAGCCAATCACTGACAAACTTCTTTTTTTGTTTAGTTTTAAATGTGGTTTTTTTGATTTTTTACTTGTAAAATAATTCGGAAGAGGGCACCATCTTACAGAACTTTAAAAAACCTAATCAATAACTGTCAAACGAATATTCTAGCCTTAAAACTAGCAGAATTAGAGTGACGTCAGATGTCGACGAGATGCCTCGTAAGAGGCAGTTAAAGAATTAATATTACAAAGTCAATCATTTCATGTTTGTCTGATTCCGTCATAAAAATCTAAATAGATCATGCTTTATCATTGGTTCAGAATAACTCATCTTAGATATTTTTCTTAAACTTCTATAAAATGAAGAGAACAAACTTCATTGACTGGTTTAATTGAATATTGTTTTGATTTGTATAAATATCAATTATAATCATGTGTTTTAATTATTGCCAACCAATTTTATATTCAATTGTTTAAAGATTCAAATAAATAATATTAATACTCATAGGTGAATAAACATCCAATAGAAACTTAATATCTCTTTTATGTAATGTGGTTGGACATTGTAGAGTTAGAAATGAGCTAATAGAGTGTTAATAATAAATTCCAGTGAAGTATTCTATTTTAACACATAAACGAAGCAATAAATAAGTATCACTTTATTGGAAGATATGAATAAATTATTTATAAATTATTTTATAGCTTCTTAGTAAACTAGACGTATATTAATTTTTTAAACATTTAAATGAGGGCATTAATTTTCAAAGTGTTTATAAAATGATATTAAAACCAGTTGATGTCAATAGAAAATTGTTAATTAAAGATTGGAGTAGAAAGAATTGTGTATCGCTTACTGACACGAATGTTTATACTTTCTATTTAGCATTTATTAAACTAGATATATATTTGAGTCAAGTATTATTTTGTTTTGATATTTAAATAGTGTCTATATGTAAAAATGTTTTGTAAAATACAATTATAGGTATTTAGAAGCTTATCCGTTAGGATAAAATGCAGCATCATTAAATAATGAAATAGATTTAAATTACTACAATAATAATAGGTTAATAAAAAATATATATTGAAATCTGCTTTAGTTATTAATTGGATTTGATTTTCATTAGATTGCTAATCAAGTAGTTAGCCTAATCATATACTATTATTGTTTAGGGCGATGATATGCTAGTGCATTGCTCAGTGCAGTGTACTTTGTAATGTGATGTATTTGTTGATGTCTGGAGCAGATAATCTCATTATTCTTTTGTTTCACATATCACTTAAACAAATTAGACTTTAAGAGAGATTATTTGTGCTTTGTGATGGTTTATTACATAATGGCGACCCGATTGAGCTAGACTAGATTAATTTAAATTAGATTTTAGATTTTTCATCAGATCAGATTGATCATCCTAACCATCACCCAGCATTCATCAATTCAACCAGTTACAAAATGGCACAAATGTTTGGAGCCTTCTTTCTTCAATTTAAATGGAATACAGCATTCAACAATTCCATCGGTTACAATATATAATATACAAACCATTATACAATTACAAATATCCAGTAACGCTCTCTGTTTAAAGATCTATATCTCAATAATAGCAAACCTTAATATATATATACAAGCATTAGCAAGTTTTTTAACTTGCATTTTTGTTTATCATATATATATATATATATATATATATATATATATATATATATATATATATATATATTTGTAATGGTCACTCAATCCCACTTTTGATCATGGAGGTTGCCACCAGATCACAGTGTTTCTGGAAAATTTGTTTACTGTGATTGAAAGTGGATAGTGATGATGGTTTGCAATGACTAGACTCAGGGAAATAGTAAGAGCTCATGAATATTGTTCAGACAATTGAAAAAAAGAAACACACAGACAAACATTAGCAAAATAATTTAAACTAATTTGAAGTTTTATTAAGAGTAATATAAAATTTTAAAGTATAACTTTGCACACAATAAATACGGTTATATCAGGAATGTACTAGCAAGAATGAAATGTCAACACTCTGGCAAACAGACTATTTTTTTATTAGTAAATTAGAAAAGGAGGAAATGATTTTCCTTCAGCTAACAATTCACACAAGCAACTCTGGTTTCTTTTATTCAAAAGTTCTAAAATGAAAAACAAAGGAAAGTTTCTTGCATGTATCAAAGAACAATCATGTGTGAGTGATCACTAGATTAGACTAATGATGTCATAATGTCTACAGAAGATCGTTGCATGGCCAATCACTTTTAAGATCATCAAGGTTGCAAGAACACATAAATGATAAATACATACAATGGTGTATGAATTATAAAATGAGAGAAAACTTAAATCTCAAATTTAATGAACTAGTAAAATTTAGAAATTGCTCTGGTGTAAATGATTTAAAATTAATAAAACATTAAATATATGATTTAAGGAAAAGAAACATGTAATATGGGTGAATCACCAACTAATCGACTGGCCAAAACTAAGCTGAGTATAATAATTAAAAGCGTCAATAGAAGATGGGAATAAAAAATTTAATAATAATATTGATTCTCCTGCTAATAAAAAAATATGGATATCAAGTAAATTTTATAAGGAATATTTATAAAGATATATGTTATATTGCCTTTACACACCTCCTACATTAAACAAATTAATAAATCACTCTAAAGATAAAACTTTATTTATAAATAAAAAGTGTGTCATTTATAAATGGAAAAGTAGATGTGGTAGTGAATATATAGGTGAATTGAGATGTACATTGGAAAAAATAATTAGAGCACTTGCTTTTATTAAAACGAGTTCAGAAATTGAAACAAAATTATAAAGTAGATAATAATATTTCAGCATCTGTTTTTTTACATAATGACAGGAGATGGATGTCAAGGTTAGAGAATTTATGAGTACTGGAAAAGGAGAATGAAAAAAGAGGCTAGAAGATCTTTTTATTGGTACCAGTCCAATTTTTCAGACATACCCATACTTATCAAAGGGTATGACCATATATTGAAGTTCACTATTCTATTGTGAAGTATACTATTATAGGCATGATAATATACAGTACTGCATCAGTATATGGAGGAGGTTGAGAAGCATTTACTGCATCAAGTGGGCTAAATAATATCCAAAACTTTGTTACCACATAACAATTAGCAAGTGATGGTAAAAAAGGATGGTTCTGTAAGATATTGTTTGGATGCAAGGTAATTGAATAGAATTACCATGCCTGACCATAATATCATTCCACCCATTAATGGGTTGCTAACCAAATGTAAAGAAAAAGATATATTTCCACATTGGATATGATTGCCAGTTATTAGCAGTTAAGATCATATTCTGCTGATCATCAATATACAGCTTTTGAGTACAACATGATTTCATACCAGTTCAGAATAGAATTCCTTTTGAGTAAAGAAGTAATGGATCAGGGCTTTTGAAATGTTTGGACTGGATACTTTACAAATGTTTTTTCAAGAGTGTAAAACCAAAGGTATCTAAATTAACTTGTAGAAGTTCTTATAACCTCTGAAGAAATGTCTGGTCAGTAGTAGGAGTATCAAGCCCCACTCAGAGAAGATCCAAGCAATAAATAATTTTTACACACCCTGCATGAAAAAAACATGTTAGAGAATTTCTAGAATTTTGTAATTATTATAAAAAGTTTTATAAAAATGTTACAGCTGATATGAAACCAATGTTACAATTACTGTACAAGAACACTCCCTGTAAGTGGACAATGAAACAGAATGAAGGGTTTAAATGCATTAAGAAGAAATTTCTTCAACAAGTGATATATGTATGTCCTGATTTAAAGAAACCATTTATCATGCAAATGAAAGTCAAGGATATAGACTGGGAGCTACCTCATTGCAGAATGAGTAAAATGTCAGTCCAGGGGTGCTGTACTTTATTAGAACACCCATGGATGTTCCAAAAATTATTCACTATCACTGAGAAAGATGTGCTGACCATTGTGTAGGCATTCCAAATATTATGGCCCTTATTTTTGGGGTTATAAGTGATTGCTGTTATGGACCACAAGGGCTTGGAATTTCTCAATGACATCTATTTGACCAATATCCAGTTGATCTACTGGAGCCTTTTCCTGCAAGAATTTAATTATATCATTTACTATTATAAGGAAATGAAAAATGTAATGGCTGAGGTATTAAGTCATTATACAGATTATGCTTATTCAAGTCACCTACATATAGAAGATCTATGTCTAGATGCATTTGGGCTAGCCATGGATTTCACAGTGGAGAAATATTTAAAGCATTTGTTAGATAGATGAAGAAGGATCCAGATCTTGAGAAATTATTAGTTACCTGGAAAGGGAAAAGCATAGTGAAGCAGTAAAATAAGATGATTGAAGTAAAGACCTGACTGGGCAGTGTCAATAGAGAGTAGAAGGATTACTATACCTAACCAATGTCCAGGAGAATAATTTTAAGAGATCCCATGCCAAGGATCTGCAGAATTAGCTAATTATGTATATACACTGTTTATTTGGAAACTACAGGGCAACCAAAGTAAAAAAAAAAAACTTTCAAAACCTGGTTCTACCAGATAAAGATGAGTTTTAAGGTTGTGTCCACATTAAACAGGTGTGAGACTTATCAAAGAATGAAATCCATAAATAAGTCCTATGAAGGACCATTAAAATCCATTATCCCCCCAGAAACCTAACGAATTCTTATCAATATGAACTTTTATAAACTTTGCCTTTATTTTGATGAATGAAATACCTATTGGTCATGTATGATGTATTTACTAAACTGGTATCAGCATATCCTATATTTCAGGAAAATGTTCAGAACCCTATAAAAGTATTAAAATCACAACATTCTCACTTAGTAAAAAAAAAAAACATTGCTGTTATAACCTATTATGCTACTCCAGTTGTATCTACCAAATGGCATGAGTGGAAGAAAAGAATGGGAATTAGCCATAATCTATTTTTATACATAACTCACAATCCAACCCATGTGAATGTATTATGAAGAAATTAGGATGGTTATTTTGGGTGTGTCCTTTATCTATAGAGAATGGGTAAAGTGACTTCCTCAGTTTATTAACTATATTAATTGAACTACTAATGAGTCTATTAGATCTGTGTACATCATATTGCATATTGGTTGCCCAGAGATCCAGTTATACAAAACTGAGCTTCCCACTATACCCAAGCATATTGATGGGATAATAGAATGAGAAGCAATGTATAAGTTGAAGCAGAATGTGAAGCAAAGAAAACATAGGAAGAGTGTCACATCTCATAATTTTCAAGAAGGGAATATGATATAGAAATGTTTTTAAAAAATTTCAATACTTGTATGACAGCTTTTATCAAATCATCAAACAAAGGAGTCTGAATACATTTACTATAGTAAATGAAAGAGGGGAAAGGGCATTTACAAAATATCCAATTGTTCATACTCTACAAGAAAAGCTTGTAGTAATTATAACTACAAACTCACACTAATAAGCCCAGTAGAAATGACAAGCACAAGTTAATTGAAATAAAAGAATGTATTTTGAAATGTTGTGGAGAATAAAATTGGCTGAACCACCTATTTTATTTGTTTAATCGATCGTGGAAGTATTGTACCATTATTTTTGATACAATGTTTATTGGCATTAATCTAAAAATGATGTTAAAATAAAATTATATTTAAAAATAATATAATTTTAATATAAAATTAGCAGATTTTTTTTAAATTTAATAAACAAATGGGTATTATTTTTATGTAATTACGCTAGTGAAAACAAAAAAAAGTACTTACACATTTTATTTTTTGATACAAATAAAATCAGATATTTTTTTTGATAAAAATAAAATAAGAATGCAATTAACTGGAATGAAAAGCAAATGTGATGTGTGACATTTATTCCCCTGTAATTAAAGATGGCCAATCAAAATTGATTGTAAAGATAAACTTGATAAATAAAAAAATGTGAAAATTAATGGTAGAAAAGGAATGAAGTTTGGGAAGTTAAATATGGACAAGTTAAAAAACGAAAGGTGTAAACAAGACATGTGCAGTGTACATAGACTTCTGGGATAAAAAGAAAGATCCACAGAGAGTATTCATATTCTTATTCCCATTCTTAGTTTATTCTGATGCCATTTCTGAAATAATTTTTTTTGTGTTGCTGAATAAAATTGATAGAGGATCTAGAAAAAGAAAGTTCATCTTTGTGATAGAAAGATGTAAGAATATGCATTAATATGTGTTAAGGTTGGATCTTAATCAAATGTGTTGCTAAAGAAAATATGGTTGCCAATGCTTCCTTCCTCATCTGAAGTTGATAGAATGTTTTAATCCTGTTGCCATGCCTAATTAAGAATCAGAACTCATACAAGCTAATAAAAATAACCTACTCCAACTATACCAAATGAATCTTGCAGAAAGAAAATGTGTGGTCATAATATATGTACTTCTAGTACTAGGAAATATGCATAGAAAGTTCTGGTAAAATAAATAAGAACTGTATATTTATGTTCTAATTTTATTTAAAATAGATGAATTTTTAATACATGAACTTAGCTAGTATTTAGTATTAAGAAAGACTTTAGAATCAATTTACTATTCAAGATTAATATGAATATTTACAATCTTTAGACATTAATAAATTTATAACAATACTTTATATAGGTGTGTGTTAAATGTTAATGCTAATATTCTGTCATAGAGTAGACTTAATAATATATTTGTAAATCTAATCTTTGCTTATTTGTTTATTAAATTTATTGCCAGCTAACATTCTGCTTATTAGAGTTTCTTGTTTATAAATGTCGATACACTTGATTAATTAATAAATCTCTGTTCATCAAAACTGATGCAAGAATTATGACAGTTTTGTCTCCATTAATTGCAGACTTTGTCCATTAAACACTACCTAGAAATAACAAATAAAAAAATGCCAGTAGTTGTAGTTCACTCTGACTTTATATATATATATATATATATATATATATATATATATATATGATCAATAGATGGTGTTTTACCAAAAACACCATCAAAGTGTATGTTTGTTTACATAAATGTCAGAGCAAGCATTCACTATCTCTTTCATTAGTTCCACCTTCAGTTCATGATTTCAAGCTGATTTGCTATCATCAGTGAAGGATAGGAATAAGAAACTAGATCTAAACACTAAACTCTGAACATTTATGAAACAATTTCTATTCAGCTTGCAAGCGTGAATCTTTTACACATAATGTCTTCAAACTCAGCATAGCAAGCCAGATAGCTATATGGGTCTGATATCAGTTCAGTTTCACCACATAGTAGAAGCCTCTGCAATATATATCATTGCAAGAAAACTTCAAAGGTACATTTATGAAAAACAAAAAACAAGTTAAACTTGCTAACGTTTCTATTTATGATCAATACATGCTTGCAAGCTGAATAGAAATTGTTTCATAAACGCTCAGAGTTTAGTGTTTAGATCTAGTTTCTTATTCCTATCCTTCACTGATGATAGCAAATCAGCTTGAAATCATGATCTGAGGGTGGAACTAACGAAAGAGATAGTGAATGCTTGCTCTGACGTTTATGTAAACAAACATACGCTTTGACGGTTTTTGGTAAAATGCCATCTATTGATCATAAATACAAGCATTAGCAAGTTTAACTTGTTTTTTGTTTTTCATATATATATATATATATATATGTAAAATAAACAAAATATCCGTTAATTAAAAACAATATTGTAATTATAATTGAAATAATATTTTTAATGGTTTAAAAACAATTACAAACAATCCTTAAATCCACAGAAGTACTTTCGGTTACTGCCATTTAATGGCAGTTGAGGCAGGTTAGAAAATAACCGAAAGTACTTCTGCGGATTTAAGGATTGTTTGTAATTGTTTTTAAACCGTTAAAAATATTATTTCAATTATATAAAAAAAAAAAAAAAAAAAAGGGGTGGGTGAGGGGGTATATATATATATATATATATATATATATATATATATATATATATATATATATATATATATATATATATATATATATATATATATATATATGTCACATTCTCATGAGTATATTAACCAGGAAATGTAATCAAGTTTTTTTAAACACTTATTTCTTGTTGAATAAAGAAAATAAAGTGCAATTTGGTTAATTGTATATGTTTGTAAATAGAGTGTATAAAGGTGTATAAATTTTCATGATTACTTAAAAATTGTACAGTACATACTATTAGATGTGGTTTCATACAGCTATAGAGTAATTAAATCAAGACCAAAGATTTTTCAATCAGAACTCAATATTTTATTTCCAGTGCTTGAATTTCACATGATTCTTTTGCGTAATCAATAAGTAATCAAATGACTTCTATGCTAGGAATAAGTTTGACTACTTAAAATGCCTTAATGGGAATTGATCTGAAAAGCATATGATCCAAAGTCTAGTACTTACTGCTGAATTTAGCCACAGAAAGTTATTCAGTTACGTTTATTATAGCAAGCATTTATGAGGGTGCACCATTTATATTGCATTTAAATTACGACAGCAATATTTTAAATGATAAACTAAATCTAAGTAATGTGCAAATGTAATAAAAACAATCACGGTTGGTTTTATTTATGAAATCTAATAATACAAATTAATACAGTATTGTATTTTACTAGTAATAGAAATAATACTAATTTAATATATAATTGATGCAAAAACAAAGTAAAAGTAAATAATAAATAAATAAATAAATGAAAGTATCAAAACATTTAGTATATATAAAGAGAGAGTGTGAAAGAAAGAGAGAGAGAGAAATTTTAAAGAAAAACACTTATTTAATTTGTAACTAATAACTAAAAGAGTGAGTAATATTTTTGAGCTCTAATTTTGCCTGTCATATATAACTTTAAATATAATAATGGAATGTACATAAATTAATTAATTCAATCAATATTTTTACCTAATCTATTTTAAAAGAGAAAATTATACAGTTTAAAATATTATTTAATATATATTGAAATATTTTTGTATAGTAGAGAAAATTACAATTAAACTTTAAACTTTGCCTAGTTTATTGAATTTTTTGAGAAAATTCGTGAATAAACTAAGTACTCTATTATTAATTGAATTAATTAGTTGACGGTTACCCCATGGTTTAATAAAAAATATTTTCTTGCTTTTTAATGCATTAGTCATCAAATTAAACGTGCTTATTTGAAAAGAGGTTTTTTTATTGATTATTTTTTAGTGTTTAAATATTTTTGCAACTGTCTTATGCTAAGAAGTCTATCTCTCTATCTTTTCAATTTTTTGAAATCATTTATCATAAATAGGAAAAAAATCCACATTCAAATTTAAGAAATGGAAATAAGATGATCATCTCTGTATCATTTCAATTTTTTGAAATCATTATCATAAATAGGAAAGTAATCCATATTCAAATTTAAGAATTGGGAATCTAAAAAAAATGTTATTGTATTTCTAGTAGTTGAATTTACTTTTTTTTCTCATTTTTTATTCTGGTTTCCATGAGTATTTGAATAAACAGTTTTATATATATATATTTGTAATTATTTTACATTAAAAAACAAATTGTTTTCAATATTTTCTGTTTATAACAAGAAATCTAACAATAATGTGAATTAAATTAATGATAGCACCATCTATTGTCTGGTTTTATTTTCAGTCATCAGTCAAAAATTACTGAATCAAATTTTGTGTGATTTAAACTGTGCCATACTAACACTGCTAGCCTGGACAACCATAAAATATTGCTTATCATATATATATATATATATATATATATGATAAGCAATATTTTATATATATATATATATATATATATATATATATATATATAAACCATTGGTACCAAATTTAAACAAAATCATACAACATAAGTAGGTTAAAAAGTATTTACAACATTTATATTATGAAGAAAACCATTTAAAACAGCTCTATATAAACAAGAAAGTGAAATTAAGGTTTTCTTCTTTTTTCTTCTCTATTTCAATTAACTGTAAACAATCATAAGATTTCTTCATCATTTTGTTTTCTAATGTATTACTCAACAATTTAAATACAAATAATTTTTTTGAAAAAAATAAATATTTTTTTTTAAATTTATACTACAGTTTAGTATTTGGGTATATTACACTCTACTTCAATCAATGGAATTTTCCAGATTAAGCATTCATTATAACTTGAATAAATGAATAGATAAATAAACTCCTGACAAAAATAGGTCAACAAGTAAAGATGTTTAAAAAATCCACAAGCTCCAATTTAAAAAATGACCACTAAACATCACATGATCACCATCTCTTATACTAGCACATAATTGTTATTAAACAAGGCAAAACTCTCCATACAGTAGCTCCACCCTGTGCCAACCAGAGTAATCAATGGATGCCAGAACTAAGTGCAGTGCTCTCAAATCCAAGGCTCCTCACTGACGAAGGTCACAAGTCAGAAACTAGTCTGGGATATGGATGAGTAGGCACTAGATAGGGATTTTATGTAAGCCTTCTGGCATCCATTGATTACTCTGGTTGGCACAGAGTGGTACTACTGTATGGAGAGTTTTGCCTTGTTTAAAAAAAATTATCAAACTATAAAATGGCAGATATTTATGAGGTCATGTGAGACAACAGCAAATAACTATCAATACTAAATAGCTCTATGCTTTGGTACAGCAGTGACAAAGCATTTACATTGATATGGAATGGATCTAACAAGAGGCAAGCTGTCTGATGCAACTGGAAGTGTTATGAATTTTACTAAAATAGAAATCTGACATGGTATAACTGAAATTGTTGACATTATATCAGTTGATTGTAATATATGTAAATTTAGTTGTGTATAAGCTAATAAAATAAAAACTGTATTGTGCAAAGCCAAGTTTATTCTATGAAACTAGCAGATTTAGTGCAATCAGCATGAACCAACCATGACTGTACTTCAAAAGAGCAAAATTCTCATTTTTCTCAAATTAAACAGGTACTGTGTTGTGTTATAGAAATGATGATGGTTAACACCACCCCATTGCATTTGCATTAAAACATCTTTTTTAGGCTGAGGAAAATAATGCTCAGACTTATAGAGAAGTGTTAACCTTGATTGATAGCTTTAAAAAATTTGTGACTACTTTTATTGTTGATCATTCATAATGCAGACTGATTATAAATCATTGCTGGGAACTTTTGTATCTATAAAGGGATTGATCAGCTTCTTTAACATGAATGCTGAGGTAATTTAACTTTGTGGCATTGACAGAAAACAAATTCCCAATTTAAAACATTAAGTTGATTGTCTGCATAAGTTGCAAAGAAAATAAATTCCAAAGTCATTAAATTAATATTCTAGAATTAAGCGCACCAACAAACATCAAATTGATTGCACAATGGAGCACTAGTGATTCTGGAGTGTGAAAGGTTCTCCAAATAAAAAACTGAAATACATTGCATCTAGCTTACTAGACTCAAAAAATAGAACTCTTATTTGAGAAAAGCAGCATTATTAAGGGATAAAGAGTGATGATTTATCCAGCTGACTGATCCCAAGTATTTAAGATTTTTGCATAATAGGTATTCAGAAATCCTCAGTAAAGGACCATGACATTCAGTTTAATATACATGACATCCAACATTATAAGATGAAACAAAACATGCCAAAAAACTGTGTGATTTGAATCTGTTGACTATGCTGGCTCATAAAAAGCAAACTTTTACTAATTGTAGATTATACTTATTCCAAATGGTAATAGTTTTTAGAAGTATCATCACTCCTCCACATCTATTGTTGCTATTAGATAGCTATTCACTTCCTATGATGGTCTAAAAGTAGAATGTCAGACAGTGGCACAGAATTCACATCAAGTCTATTCAAACAATTTTCTATCAACAGTAGTTTTAATTTAGTGTTCAAATCGCAATTCTACCATGAGAGGAAAGATAAATTAGTTTACAGGGCTAAAAAATGCTTTAAAAGGTAAACACAAGTTGCTAAAGCTCCTGCATTACCATAACCCCACTAGTGCCGAATTTTGCACATAGTACAATCATTGTCCAATGCCACCTGAATTACTATTTAATAACTCTCTGAGAACTGTTCTGTCATTTCTTAGACCTAATTGATCTAATGATAAAATTTCAAATAAAAATATGAAAGAGCAAATTAGACACCCAAATCTTATGTTGCCTGTATAGTGAAACCACTAAGTAGATTTTAGCAGTTATGATTAAGACAAAAGGATGCTAAAGAATGGTTGGTGAAACAGATGATGGACCAAAGTATCACTGATACAAAGATCAGCTAATTTTGAACTACAGGTCATTGACCACAAGAGAAAAGTCTGTAAACAAAAAAAAACCTGATTTGATGATGAAGACAAAATAATGAAGACCTTAAACCCATTGATAAAGGTACCACAGCTATTAATGAAGACATTCTATTTAATAATAATGGAACATGGCATGAAGAAGTCAGTGAAAGTAAAATGTCTCCATATATGCATATCAGTGATTAAATTCTCCAGGGCTAATCTGAAAACTGTTTGAATTTAAAAGATGATAGGAGTTAAGTAAAAATTATTTTTCATATATATATATATATATATGAAAAATAATTTATATATATATATATATATATATATATATATATATATATGAAAATGAAGAGATAGGTAGATAGACAAAAAGGATATTATGTAGAAAGCGAGATAATCAGATAGATACTATACACAAATAGATAAATAGAAACAACTATATAGGAAGGTAGATAGAGAAGTACATAGATAATTAATTGGATATGTAAATAGACAGACAGACATACATGTAGATAGATAGATAGATAGATAGATAGATAAATAGATAGATAGATAGATAGATAGATAGATAGATAGATAGATAGATAGATAGATAGATAGATAGATAGATAGATAGATAGATAGATAGATAGATAGATAGATAGATAGATAGATAGATAGATAGATAGATAGATAGATAGATAGATAGATAGATAGATAGATATGTAGGTATGTAGGTAGGTAGGTAGGTAGATAGGTAGATAGGTAGATAGGTAGATAGATAGATAGATAGATAGATAGATAGATAGATAGATAGATAGATAGATAGATAGATAGATAGATAGATAGATAGATAGATAGATAGATAGATAGATAGATAGATATAAAGTGATTAACAAATAATTTGACAAATGTATACATAGACAAATAGACATACAAATGATAGATAGATAAATATTTAAGTAAGGTAGCTAGATAGATAGACAATAATGTAAAGCAAGGATAATGTATATCTCTAAAAATATATATTTTAGGTTTGTGATCTCAAAATAATCCAAAATTAGTGTGCAAAAAATCTTATTATGGTGATGTAGAATATGTAGAAAATGAGTCTGCATTACAAATGAGAATTTTTAGAAAATTATAATATATGCAGCGGTAGAAGTCTAATCTGAAGTATTGTGATCCAATTATATAAACTGAAGTGGTAAAATATTATTTTTCTTATCTTAAGATTAATACTAATGTTATTGAAATAGATTAAAACTGTATGGAAACTTGTGAATATCCATTTACTCTGGTATTAGTAGCTAGAGTAACATTAATATCAATAAAACTAATGAAAAATATTTTTATTTGAAAATAACAATAAAATCAACAAAACAATGTTAAAAATAGTGCATTGAAAGAGAATTAAAGTCATTTACAAAATTAATCCCAAAACATTGATTAAAAAAGATTTAATACATTTTTTTACAAAGGTAATCTTTTGTAATATTATGTTCATATAGTTCAGGGGTGGGCAAATAGTGGCCTGAGTCCCACATGCAGCCTCCTAAGAGTTTTTATGCAGCCTGCTAAGACAATCCAAAAAATACACCTAGAACTGAGATTTCCTTCCCGTGCATGACTGAGGATTTGTCTTGTATTTTTCACTAGGATGGCCATGTCAATACACATCATGCACAGTGTAGATAAGATGTGCAGTGCTTTTTCAGTTGATCTGGTTAATTTTAATTTTGTCTTTGCATTAGCAAATGTATACATTTCCAACTTTAGTGAAACCAAGAACCCTCTGAAAAAATATAAAATCAGTGATGAATGCCATGTGTTTAATGAAGAATGGACAAATAAATATTTATTTGATAATACATAAAATAAAGCACTGTGTTTATTGTGTCATGAAAAAAGATGTGGCCCTCTGCTAACCTTCGCTTCCACAAAGTGGCCCCCAATGTGGCCCTCCACCAACTTCTGTGGTCCCTAAGCCAAAACAATTGCCTACACCTAATATAGAGCATAAAGTAAAAATGCATAAAAATAAGTTATTACAATTTTTATTTCAAATTTAATATGCACTTCTTTTTTACAGTCCAAAATTTGGAAAAAAAATGTATGTCTTATATTTGAAGTAATATGGTAACTAAAAATATATGACAGTAGATAAACTCATATATCATTATAACATCTAGAATTATTGTCAGTTTCTTGGTCAATTTGAATATAATTCCACTTGGTCTTGGTCAATATATGGATGATAAAACTAAGAACTTTTCTGATCCATCTATTTCAGCAAGAAAAAAATTAGTCTTTATGACAAGGGGAATGGATCACAGATTAATGCAAGGTTTTTTCTATATCAGAATGTTCTAACTGTAGAGATTTTTTTGGTCCTTTCAAGATATCTTTTCTTATTATTTTCTATTCAATTTACATTTTTAGCAATAATTTAAATCAATACTAAACAGGAGAATTGTGTCTGGTTTTCATACAATGCCCTTATTAATAGTAATTTGATTAGAATAAAACACATGACATTTACCGCATGATATAATAGTAAATTAAATA
Organism: Epiperipatus broadwayi; assembly: GCA_028023455.1. Taxonomy (NCBI): domain Eukaryota; kingdom Metazoa; phylum Onychophora; class Udeonychophora; order Euonychophora; family Peripatidae; genus Epiperipatus; species Epiperipatus broadwayi. Next base: position 403,833 of record JAQFVV010000304.1, read on the forward strand.
TGAGCCTTCATAACAATGTAAAGATCTAAAAGTAAAATAGCAATGAATGACAAGAAGATTTTAAAATGTCTAGTGGATTATTTAAACTGGAGAAAAGTTACAAACATTCACTGATTATGGACATTACAGATATTTTTGATGCATTGAAATCAACATATAAATCTAAGAAATATATTCAATCCTACTATATCTAGGAATGACAGTCTACTATATGATGACAATGATATTTTGAACAACTGGATTGAATATTTTGATCATCTGTTAAATAAATATACACAAATTGAGATGACAGCTTTAAATTATATATTCATTTTATCTATTCACATATAATTGGACAGATATACAGATTAGTGAATTTAAAATAGCTCTTCCTAATCATAAAAAAAGGAAAGGCTTTAGGTCTTGATGAAATATCTGAAGAATTTTTAAATTACATTGGTATTATGTTATTTTCAAAAATATTGGATTTTTTATGAATATATGGATCATGGAAGTTGTGCCATTTAATCTTAAGGATACTTCTATTATCCCATTATTAAAAATCAAAGACAGTATACACAATTTTGGTAATTATTGTGGAATATCATTTATGTTTATTAGAACAAAAATATTTTTCCGTATTTTTATTCATTAGCTTGCTCCAGTAATAAATGAAAAAAACAGAGACCCAATATGATCTGACAGAATCAAGAGGCAACATACATATAGTTTTTGATTTAAGACAAATATAAGAAAACTGTAAAGAATAAATAAATAATTTATATATTTATTTCACTAATTTGGTCAAGGCATTTTATTCAGTTAATATTTACAGATCTATGGTATTGTTTGAAATTAGTTGGATATCCACAAAAATTTATTCGCATCATACAGCTCCTACATGATGGGATGAGAGGAGACATTATCACTCTGGGAAAAAATGTAATATATTTAAAATAAAAACAGTGGTCCTTGGAATTGTTTGAATGCATCTTAAAAAGAGATCAAGATGTGATACAAGTGTAATGGTAGAATTTTTAATAAGAATCAATTAAAAGTGATATTAGGAATTTCTTTTTGGTTTCTATATTTAAAATATGATAATTCTTGTGCTAATTTTTCTGGTTCAAAAGAAGATTTGCAGAATTTAATTCATGCTTTGAATACAATATATAAAAACTTTGGTTATTTAAATTAAAAATCAAAAACTAAGGTTTCATATCAGCAAGTGAATAATGACAAATCCGTAGCATCTTTTAGCTTTGGTGGTTATCAAGTTGAGAATATAAAACAATTTAGACATCTTTATAGTATTATACACACTATTGTGCAACTCATTCCAATGTGCTTCTACTGCTTCAGATAAGGTAAGAGTATTGCATCACAAAGAAATAACTACATCACTAAGACATTGAGTTGCTGTTCTACATAATGGCCATGAGACTTGGACATCCTAGCAGTGCTATATAAAGGAATTAGAAAAGCTTCATTTAAGGCTGTTTTGTACAGCTTAAAACTAATGACAATATGTTCTTCAACTTTCTGGAAATGATATTATAGAGTGTACTATTGTGATATTACACCTTCATTAAATTGGATGAGGAAAATGAGTGATAGTGTCTAAAGTAAACATGGAAGTGTTTTATATGATAGAAATTGACCATGTCTACATTATAAGAATTATTTCAAAGACATTCTAAAGAAGTGCAGTGTCATTTGTTTTCTTTGTAAAAATATGGTAGAGAATAGAATACATTGGAGAACTAAAAGTAGATATGGCATTGAAGTATTTCAGATACAAAAGTTTTATGCAGAAAAAACTAAACAATCAGTTTCACAAAATATTATGTAAACAGAAAAATGGACTAACAAGTTCTATATGTGAATGTACTTATGATTCACACATTGGTTTGAGTAGACATTCCAAAACTGTTCTAGAATAGTTCATTTTTCTTTTCTTTTTTGTGAAGTTAAAATGGCATATTAATTTACAAGTCGTGGTTTATTATTATTTTATTATGTAAACATTAAATTAAAAACATTTTAAAATTTTCATGAGTCCTTTGATATCCGATCTTTTTCTTATAGTTCTGACTTGTGTTTTAGAATTGGGAGTTCCACATGCAGTTATTATTACATCTGATTGCTGTCACATAAGCATGTTTAAGGTGCATCTTTCGAAGGTTTTAGCTTTCACGTTATTATAATTCTTTAGTCTAAAAACTACTTTTACATATCTATTTGTAAAGTGAATTTCCACTGCATTAATTTTAAACTTAGGAATTAACTTTTTCTTGTTTTGAAATGATTTTTTTCAAGTTAAACATACTAATTAAATCATTACATTTGGTATTAAAACACTAAACATCACATGATCATCATTTCTTATGCTTTCATACTGTAGGGAAACTTTTGCTTGTTTTCATTAAATTTGTTTAGCAATTTACTTTTTTCCTGAAAGTATTTCAATGATTTTATGACTAATAGAAAGTTATCAAAACAAGCAAATCCATTAAAGTATTAGCTGCCAATTGATTTACTTAATACAGAAATATCATTACAATTTTTACTCAAATGCTCATCTTTTTTATTTTAACCACTTGAGAATTGCGTTGGTCAGTCTGCGAGCTTACTCTATTTCCATTAAATTTTGTAACTCATAACTTAATAAAACATTTTCTTCTGGTGATAACACTATTATTTGATTGATAATTTTAGATATTTATTCTTAGAATAAAACATATTAATGATATAGATGTAGACACACACACACACACACATATATATATATATATATATGAATGTTACAATGGGTGTTATTTATTCCATATGTGTGACTACCACAATTATTCTTTCTTTTTAAAGCAGTTTCAGAGCAAAATTTGAGTGAAATTCGTTAAAATAGTCAATCTAATTATAAAAGCTCTCAGAAAATGTTTAATATAGTTTATTCATGCATTTGATCTTGTTTACTGCAATACGTAGCACAATCCAGTTATTTAAATCAATTTCTTCCTAGCATGTTTGTGTGTGGACTAAAATAAACTTTTTTATTTATTTTCCTTTTGACAAATACAATTGTATCTTACCTATAAGATACATTTTTAAAATCTTAAATATCATTATTTTATTTTGACAAATTTAAATGATAGTTCTTTTTTTATTAATAAACTACTAAAAGATCACTTATCCTGAGGTTAGTTTCAATATCTATCCTACAGTTGTTGACTTTTTTGTCACTACTATCATTATGCTTATTGTAATGCTTTAAGATAATGTTTTATTTATTATATTTTTGGTGGGAATTTCCCAATATAGACAAAGTATCATATGAGGCTTTTTTTAAAAAAAAAATTAAACATGTTTTATAATATTAATGTTTTTTTTTTTTTTTTTAATTGCAATATTTATAGGTATTAACACAATAATAATAAAAAACCTTCCACAATATGTTTCTTTGGGATGGACATTGTTTAGACCCTGGCTGAACCTCTGTGATTTTATGGCTTTAAAATTCCAAGTTGCTATGTGATAACTGTACCTTCTGAATATCAAATTTGCCTAGTTAATTGCAGATTCAAACATTATGCCTGCAATCATAAGCAGTTTCCACATTACCATGTTGATGGCGAATTTAATCCAGCCTCTTTGATTGCATCATTGTGTTATGGCTCACTATTTGGGACAAGAGTTTGTCATTAATACATTATATTAGTTTGTTATATGATAAATCTGATAAATGGTTTTGCAATATTAACACGTGTAAAATTTATTATCTGACTGGTCAACATTCTAGCAAATGTAGTCGATTTTAGTTCTAGCTTAACTTTGTTATTAGTAATGGGAAAAAAATGAAGTCTAATTTTAAAATTCTATTTGCTAGTTAATATTGTCAAATTCCTTCCGTAAGCAGTAAAAAGAGTTTTTTTTTCTAAAGTTAAAAAAAAAAAAAATTCACCTCATTGGCAATTGTAGAGCTCTATGTACATAAAGACAAATTGATTTATTTAAGCCTATATGATAATTAATAAAGCAAGTCATATATAACGTGACATTACTTTTATAAGCTTGTAGTTACAAAAATGCAATACAGAGAGCATACCAATAGCTCAAACAAGCTCTTAATTAATAAGTGCGTTATGAGGCAGTTGTGAAACATATATCCCTTAAATATTTATACGCCCCAACAATAGTTTTCAGGTTTCATTTAAAATCAAGCACATGAAACTATATAAGCACATAACAAAAAGAAAAAAAACAAAATGGAAGCAATTTTCTAATCAATAAATTATAATGAAACGTTTTAATATTGTTATAACAATTACATCTTGGTACTCAAACGCAACATATTATACTTAATATTTCCTGAAAATTTGAACATGTAAAAATACATTCTATTAATTTGAAAAAAAGTGTGATTTATCAAATTTTCAAGTATTTTTCAATGTTAGAGGAAAATAATTAGACACTGGACTTTTATTAATAAAATGTTAGCTAGATGTTTCACATTCACTAAACATTTCGGTAGAATAATTGATTCCATATCCAAAATAAATCAAGGCTGACTTTTTTCAATAAACTTAATTATATTATCATATTCTTAATATAATATTATCAGTACCTGAACTTCGAATTAAAAAAAAAAACTCTAAGGTTTCCATTGACTTAAATATTTATTTTAGAAACATTCAGCTTAATAAAGTTTTATTTGCTTTAATTTTATTATTAACTTGGTTTACTTGTTCTATATATATATATATTGAAACAGTAAGGTGTATTATTAACTTGGTTTACTTGTTCTATATATATATATATTGAAACAGTAAGGTGTGCTTTGAAGATCTTTGTTTCACCTTTTCTCACCTATTTCCTACCCTCATACCTTAGTTTGAACCTCAATCTATCGTAGTATGTCTGCAATACGCTTATATACCGAAAATCCCGCCTAATGTTAAACCACGAGTACAATGCTCATATTATATATATATAACTCATTTCCAAATAAATAAAAGATTATAAATTATGTATATGTTCACAGAATTTTGATTTATTAAAAAGTAGGTTATATAAGTCGTAATTGCGCACACACTATGACATGCATTTTAAAACATATCAAAATTATAAATTGTTAAAGTTATTTTGTTTGAATCTATTTACAAATATATATTACCATCATAATATATTCATTTAGTAAATATTCGTTTAGTAAATAGATTCAAATATTGCAATTTAAAAGTAAAATAATTTTCGTTTAATTTAATAAAAGTCATTTCAAATATTTCAGTTAAAATAAATGAGGGACAATAGTTTAATTAGTTAATGTTATATAAGTTTATCTAAAAACAGCAGATGTCCACTTAAGGTTTTTTTTAATTAATAAAAGTAATTTTTAATTAAATCTAGTTTGTAATTCGAATGTTGACAGGGAAATTAACAAAAGAAATTAATTAATGTTGAATTCCTTTAGATATTCGGATGATTTAATTACAGCTGATAAGTTTGATATAGGCAGTTCTATTGTTAAAGGCTACTATAAAAAGAAGGGTTTTCTTTTGTTCTCCATTCTTCTAATGTTTCTAAGAGAAATCATTCTGAGTTCTATTCTAATAATTGCTAACCTTGACATGACAGAGTAGAGGTGTCAAAATGGCTATGTCCCCTCAGAATAGCCGGCCACTGCTCCAGACCATCGGAAGCTATCACACAAGGAACCCCAGAACTGTTGCCGCTGCCAAAAATATGAACATTTCCAGATTTTGCTGTTAAATTATATAAAAACCTGCCGACCATCAATCTACCCAAAATGCTTCCCCAGAGGTAATCCTAAATTAACCCAAGAGCTCTTGTGATAACTAACATGCTACAGCTATTTTAAATTGTTTTTCTTATATTTCACATAACTTCATTATGTATTTCTTTAATCTGTTTAAATATACTCAACATTTTGCTCTCTATTCTTGGGTTAATATTTTCTATTGATTAAGCTTTCTGTTATTTTATTATGATAATGTATCAGAATCATCTTTGACCAAGTGAATTATTTCTTTTGTTGAAACTAAGATGCTGCTATAAAGGCATATTTTAAATTTCTAAATAATTTCCAATTTTTATTATCTTGCAAATCACTCATTCGAGGGCGATTCTTTTCTTTAATATATCATATAATCACATAGTTTAAAATCTACATGTTATTGATTTTAATCTAATATGAGAGTATGTGCGAGGTCAATGATTAAATGTGTCCCCTAATGCATGATTGCATATATCAATCTATACTTACTTTTCAAACCCGCAAGCATGCATTTTCCTATTTTAATTACCGTGTTCTACTTTAATGACAAAGTTCATCATTGACGTCGAGAATGTGCGGACCCTTTTAAATAAATTTCTGGGGGAATTTGATTGGGCATTTCTCTCAATCCAAGTAAAACCCATTTAGTATGTTTTATATACACTAGTCTCGTATTGCTGGTACATGAATTGGTTGTTGAAACCACTTTGTTTTACTTTTTCAAGGATTCTTTACATGGCCAAGTCCGTTCTCTTTGCTTGCAATTTCCAGGCAGAGTGTGTCCCCAAATGACACACCTGGGAATTAAACACAATCGTCACACAGTCACTAAGTTTTGGCTGTTTATAAAATACTTTCCTACGGGTTAGCGGCAATATGCCCTCCGTAATCATTCCAAATATTCCATTATTGTTTTATTTTAAATTTATTTTACAAAGCATCCATGACTTAAACGTGTCACACCCTCCAACTTTAATAAATTCATTATCAGCAATACTGACCTCCCAATGTAACTTTATTATTATTATTATCGAATAAATGCTTTGATCACATTCCCATTTTGTTGCTTAGTACGCTTTTGTCCGTGATATTCTTGAAATCAATAAATATTTTAGAACACTTAATTTTCAAATATTTTCTTAGACTTGTATAATTGTTCAAAGCACCTCGCACATGTTCCTATCTCATCAAGCACATTATCGTAATGCTATTAACCCGAGGAATAGAATATATCACTTTGCTTTAAAACCTTTTGTCATTTATTGGAATATAATGCCAACAATTATTTAATACGCGTCCCTGTCTCATATAAGTAGACAGTGGTATTATATATATAATTTATATAAATAAATTTTGTAAAATTATTTAAAACTAAATTTGATCTCCTATTTTATTTGATTCCTATCACTGTCTCGGTCTATATATATATATTCTGCATTTCTTTTGTAAATCCATAGACGTTAACTAGCCACCCAAGCTTCTTTTAGTATAGAGTCTTTTGTTTCTCCCTGACCACCAGCTACCAGTCAAAGATTATACTAGTAGTGGCATCAGATGCATTATCACATAGATGGTGCTGTGAAATTTGACTTTAGATTTGAACTTAGTATATGTAGTAGGCAACCCCTCCTAGAATGTTCAGTTTTATGTCTGGGGTTTGAATTCTGCAGTGTATTAGTGAGATAGACGATTCTGACTGTTACAATATATATATATATATGAAAAACAAAAAACAAGTTAAAAACTTGCTAACACTTGTATTTATGTCAACAGATGGCATTCTACCAAAAACACTGTCAAGCGTTTGTTTACATAAACGTCAGATCATGCATTCACTATCTCTAACTTTAATTCCACTTTCAGATCATGATTTCAAGCTATTTGCTATTGTCAGTGAAAGACAGGAATTTTAGAAACTAGATCTAAACACAAACTCTGAGCATTTATGAAACAGTTTCTATTCAGCTTGCTAGCATGAATCTTTTAGACATGTAATGTCTTCAAACTTAGCATAGCAAGCCAGATAGCTACCTGGGTCTGATCTCAGTTCAGCATTAAGTAGAATTAAAGTTAGAGATAGTGAATGCGTGCTCTGACATTTATGTAAACAAATGCTTGACGGTGTTTTTGATAGAATGCCATCTGTTGACATAAATACAAGCGTTAGCAAGTTTTTAACTTTTTTTGTTTTTCACAAATGTACCTTTGAGGTTTTTCTAGCAATATGTATTGCAGAGGCTTCTACTATGTGGTGATGCTGAATTGAGATCAGACCCATGTAGCTATTTGACTTGCTATGCTGAGTTTGAAGACATTACATGTCTAAAAGATTCACGCTTGCAAGCTGAATACAAACTGTTTCATAAATGCTCAGAGTTTGTGTTTAGATCTAGTTTCTAAAATTCCTGTCTTGCACTGATGATAGCAAATAGCTTGAAATTATGATCTGAAAGTGGAATTAAAGTTAGAGGTAGTGAATGCATGCTCTGACGTTTATGTAAACAAATGCTTGACGGTGTTTTTGGTAGAATGCCATCTGTTGACATATATATATATTAATGCATTGTTAAACAAATAATCTTGCTTTTTCAATATTAACTATATTTTCCAATAATATTTTTATTTGTACATCTTCCAAAATTTTTTACTAACTTTCAATTTTGACTAGAGAGTTAGTTTCACTTTCTTTTTTAAATTGGTCTTGACAGAAAAAAAAAAAAAAACTATTCTTAAATATAGAGTGCAAGCCATTCAAATTATAATGATTTGTTTTTAAAAAACTATTATCCCTGAAACAAATAAGTGAATTGTTGGATTAACTTGAAGTACATGAACCAACAAAACAAATGTAAAAAAAGATATAGTCCATTACCTTTCATTTATTATTAAAACGTTCTTCCTTATATATATATATATCAATAACAACACATACTATATTACTAAAATAATTGTAGAAATATTTCTTTGTGCTTTGGAAGCTATAAGTTTTTTTTTTTAAAAAAATATTAAAAGAGTTTATTAACACTTTACTAAATTGATCTTAATCGATGATACTAAAAAATATAATGACCTATTAAGTTGCTCTATAATTGGTTAATTACTGTTTAATATTTATTCATAATTTATTTTTTAATTTTTCCGGTTTTTACTTTAATAATTATTAAACCATTATAATTGGAACATTTATAATTGGGTAATTAAATGATACAAATGTTTTTTACAACTTAAAAATAAAACAATAAGCAAATTAACTATAGTTTTGACCAATTAAAGTATAACAATGACATATTTGCATTCTGAAGGTAATTTTTAAAGAAAAAATATTTTTGAAAATTTAAATCTAAATTATTAACCATAGTAAAGGTTATGAAAATATAAATAAGTTAGTAAAACAATATCTTTAAGCAACTATTTTTTAAATCGATGTGACAATTCTAGCTTTAAAAGAAATAAAACGTAAAGATACAAAAAAATGTGATTGTACAAACGCACAACTTGAACTAAGATAATTAATGCACAGAATTGATTGATGCGTACGAAATTCATGGCATGTTATATTAATGTACATAGGCAAAAAAAAACAAAAAACAGAGAGATTAAAAGAAAGTAGAAAACTAATAAAACAATTACAGCATTAGTTGTTTTTTCTAAAGACATATGGTAAGACGCTTATCACAAATTCCCAAGATTCATAAAAAAATAAATAATCAAGATATACTGTAATGTGAAAGTTGAAAATAACTCGCGTGAGTTTATATATGTTAAATATTTTTTTCTGCAGAGAAAGAGACTTTCTATCATTATTCTAAAGAGAAACAGTAAAGCAGAAAATATAATATTAATCAGGCAAATCAACAGACTGTTTTATCTTTCTTTTTCTTTTTTTTTCATATATAATAAAAAATGTATTCAACGAGAAAGATATATAAATTTGTTAACGGCCAACATTTTTCCCCCATTATCATATAAACAAGTTAAAATCTGTGCAGATACTTTTATTTTTCTGTTGTTCCAAGAAGTTATACTTTGAGATAACAGACAAAGTGAGATTCATTTTATTTGATTGACGGATAGTCATAAGACTATTTATGAGATTTCAGCAGTGACTGAGCTGTTGAAAAGCTCTTTGCTTTCAACAAATTTATATCTGTATTATAGATAAGGCTTTTATATGTAAAGGATATAAAAATATATTTTGGATTGTATATGTAGGTGTCAGTTATCAGAATAAATCTTTTATTAATATTTTGGCAGTTACACCCTATGCTAGGAAACCATTTGTTACAGAAAAGCTGAAAATGAAGGGAAAGGTTCAATTTAATTTATAATCTCTCTTAAATTACTGATTAAAATCTATCGCACTCATATTGGAGATAATGTTTGTTCAATAAAAACCTAGAAATAGATAAAATATGGTGGGGGTGGGAGGGGTTAATAGTACTTATAAATTCATTTGAAGATTTTTTTTTTAATTAAAGGCATCTCAAGACATTATGAAACTATGTAGCACTTTATTCTTTGTGAAGAATGATTATATTAAAAGAAAAATAATAATAAAATATTTTTTGTTTTTCGAAAACAATTTTAATTAAATTTTCTAATCTGAAGGGAGGGGAGAGGGAAAAGAATTGTAATTAATTCTATTGTCTTGCTTCTAGTTGGAAGGTGTTAAAAACTAAAAAAAATAAAGAAATGCAATCACTAGCTGAGAACGTGATCAGATAAAAGGACAATGAAAAAAGGACTATAAATACAGATTATAAATATAGATTATTATTAGTTTTTTTAATAAAAGACAAGAACTATTATAGTATATAGAAATAAAACAAACTAACTTCTTCTTTTTAAAACTTGATTTTTTATGACTATAATCATGAAAAATATATCCAACGTTTCGACTATTTTTTATAGTCTTTTTCAATGCACACTAAAATTCCAAAAAAAAAAAAAAAAAAATTAAATTAATTAAAAATTACAAAATATATTCATAACCAAAATTTTCTTTTTTTTTTTACCTTATCTCACTCCCCTTTCCTATTACAATCACAACTTAATTTCTTTTTAAAAAATCTATATATATCATATAAAAACTTTTAATTAAAAACGTATTATTTTCTTTTATCTTTTTCTATTAACATTCTATTTACCTCTTTTATTATCCTTTCATTTTAAGACTTAATACATTCCAAAGGTTTTATTTCAAAATCCCCATGCTTAAATTTATTCTTATGAATGTAAATAGCAGAATTTTTATCACCTAAATATAGATTTTTTAAAAAGAAATTAGTTGTGTTTAAGTTGTGATTGTAATAGGAAAGAGGAGTGAGATAAGGTAAAAAAAAGAAAATTTTGGTTATGAATATATTTTGTAATTTTTAATTAATTTAATTTTTTTTTTTTTGGAATATGTGATATTTATTGTATATATATTTTATTTTAGTGTGCCTTGAAAAAGACTATAAAAAATAGTCGAAACATTGAATATATTTTTCATGATTATAGTCATAAAAAATCAGGTTTTAAAAAGAAGGAGTTAGTTTGTTTTATTTCTATATTAGATATATATGAACTATTTTGAAAAGAAGAACTGTGTGCTGGATATATTAAATTATTTAAACTATTATAGCGTGAAAATAAAATGTTAGAAGGGTAAACAACTAAAATCCATCCCCAGCCGGAACACTGGCCGATTCCTAGATTTTCATCACAACGGGAAACCACCTCATGTAACAAGGTCACATAAGAGAAAGCTAAGCCAGCTGGAGGACAAAATTTGTTACTGTGAATCAACTCCAAAAGGATCCAAGGATCACGTATGGACACTGATCAATCAGGGTAATATAAAGTTTGCTTTTTGATTGAACTATAAATCACTGAACTTAAAAACATATCTAATTCGGATTGTATTTAATCAGTCACGAACTATAAGTTGCGACAATAGAAGGGGTTTTTGTTATATATATATTTATAATGCTTATGTTTGCATTGCCCAATTAGTTTTATTTAAAATACGTAATTTATTTATATTTGTGTTTTTTTTTTTTTTAAGGAGGGTTTTCAAATAACTTTTGATGAAATTCAAGACTATAGGAAGAGGTTAAAAATAATAATAATTCCATAAATGAATCCCAGAAATTGTTATCGAAATAGAATGTAAACATGATTTAAGAAAGCATAAATGAAAAGTTTAAGGGTTGAGTAAATATTGAAAGAGATGGTAGGGGTTTAGTGTAATAACTTGCTCCTAATAGTAAGCCACTTAGCCTCTGTACCGGTCAAGATTTGGACCAGTCTGGGATGTTTATATATATATAAGTAAAAGTGCATGTTCCTTCGAAAACAAAAAATGCATATTACTCTTCACCTTTGTTATTTTTTTTTATTCTATATAAAAAAAAAAAAGAAAGATAATGTTAGTCATGTTAAGTTTATACAAAAGAGAAAGGTAGAGGGGGAATTATTAATGATTTGTTCTATCAATAATCTTTAATAAAAGAAAAGTAAAAATTATAATAAAGCGTATTATTATTTGAAACATATTTAAGTGTACTTGGTTGTTCCTTTAGTGCTTGTATGTGATAATAAAATATATGATCATCTTGTATACATGCATATTAAAAATGGGATTACAAAGGGGAGATTAGCTGGCTCTGTCATACATATAAAAATTAACAGCTGTGAATATAAGATTCTTCTAATTTTGTGGCTCTAGGTTTTTTCCTAGTGGTGCCCTTGTATGATACGATTCCAGCTGTAATTAAACTTTTGAGTCTTAGCCTACAAACTTTTAGATACGAAAAGTAATAGCACAGTATTGAAATCATAGACAAGTAATTGTTAATTTTTTATACTAGTCTGACTAAGGATTTTTTTTCTAAATAATTAAAAGCCAATTTAACGAGCTATATAATACTTTAAGCATCACATGATCACTATCTCTTATACTAGCACATAATTGTTTATAAACAAAGCAAAACTCTTTATACAGTAGTGCCACCATGTGCCAACCAGAGTAATCAATGAATGCCAGAAAGCTTGTGCATAAAATCCAAAGCTCCTCACTGATGATGGCCACAAGCCAGAAACTAGTCTGGGGATATTGGATGGGTAGGTATAAGATAAGGATTTTATGCACAAGCCTTCTGGCATTCATTGATTACTCTGGTTGGTACAGGGTGGCACTACTGTATGGAGAGTTTTGCTTTGTCTGTATAATACTTGGATGAAAACTTTTAAATTACTGTAAGAATTATAGTCTTAAGTGGTTTTTAGAAGCAGGTAAATTAAAAATATAGTGTTCATAAGTATTTTATTTTAATTTTCTATTTCAATAATAATAAAAAAATATTTTCATGCATTTCAAGATGATAAATGTCCTTATATATTTTATTTATTTTGGACAGTTTAGAAGCATAATTGATACACAGACCAAATACTTGTTAGGTTCATGCATCCGTCATCATCATGGTTAATGATGCCAATAGGGCTAATTTAAATTCAGGTTTTATGCAGCTAGCAATGAAAAAGAAAGATTCCACTTGGATAGGTGTATTCATACATTTTAATCACATGACCAAACTCAGTATCGTTTCCCCTCAATTTTTTTTTTTTTAGCATCAAATAAAAAACTTATAGAGTTACCATAGGGATAAAACTCTGGCAGATGAATTTAAAGAAGTTTTTGTGCCCAGTAGAATTAAACCATTTTAAATTTAAAATAATATTTTAAAACCTTTTAAATATAATATTATATTCTTTAGCAATATTAATATACACATTTATCATATTAAAATAAATATCTACATTACAAATACTAACTTCATTTTAGTTTATTTACAGTTCTCACTGCATTTTATTACAAATATTAATTTTACTTAATATTTTAAGATAATATACTTTTAAATTCAAATATGTCAAAGAAATACAAACATTCATTCATGCATATACATATTCAAATATTGCATTAAAAGTTTGCCACTACTATAAATAGGTTTAATTAATATTACGTATTAAATATTATAATATTGCTTTACTGATCCTACTTTAATTAATTTATTCATATGCATTTTTTATTCTTATATTATTCTTTCAAAAACTAACTATATGCATGTGTGTCTATAATTAAATATAAATCACAATTTTTAAAATTTGATACAACTATTTTAAAATGCTATTAAAAATATATAAGAAGACATCTTGGATAGATGCTTTATAAGATAATTTATAAAGTGATAAAAAAATAAAGTCAGATGTCACATGACCTAATTTTAATAAAGCTAGTATTTACAAATGTTATATATAGAGCTCGCAATACAAGCTCTTAACAAGCTTTAAGAATATCCTCAACCCTTTCTGCATCTAGCATCATCAGTGATGTGCCAGGATATTCATTAGATTAAAAATACTAGGACAAGCCCAGCACTTTATCTTTTGCTATTAAGGCTTTGGCGATTTTATATTGCTAAAGCTATTAATATATTGAAGCAGTCGGATCTGAGTTCGATCCTAGCTTCATGTTATTTACCCTAATACTAACCTTAAATTTCCGATGCAATGGGGCTTTATACGTTCAATCCACGCTAATTTCCATAATGAATAACTTGTTTCAAATACGTAGTAAAATTAATTAGTTTAGTTTAAATTGGATCAATTCTCTAAATAAATTCATGATAAAATGTTCATGAATTTACATATATTAAATTGCCTGGATTGTGCGTATATATGTTTGTAAATATTAAATATATATAATTGTTCGAAAGTTTCATTGCGTCGGGAATACTTGTTTTTTTTTTACTTTTAAATAATTTGTAAAGTTTTGCGATTAAAAGCTACATTCCTTCCAAAGGCTTTCAAATTCTCAAAAACAACAGTAAAGTTTTATTAATAAAAAAAGATAAGAATTCAATTTTTAATTAAAATCATTTCAGACTTTAAGAATTCATTTTCTAATTAGGAAAGGAATTCAAAAATTAGTTTGAAAGCCTTATCGAAGGAATGTTTCTGAAAACAACTAATTATAAAAAAAACCAGATTGATAATAAAATGAGCGCTAGCCGGAGGCATCAGTGAACAGTAGATATATAGCCCTGAAAAGTAAAGAAAAAGACTAGTTTTGGTTGTAGAGTAGTGCAGTGAACTCTGTGTGTATAAAAATTGTATTTCATCATGATAGAGGGCTAGAACATCAGGGATCTGGCTACGGTTCCTAAAGTCCCGAGGAATCTTCACTGGAGCTGCTGAACCGTTTTCCGGATTGATCATTCTGCTAAAATAATGAAAGCTACTAAAATACTACTCCAGTAGTTAACCAATGATGCCTACATTTCAACAACTTGGAGGAGTAACTTAAGGACAAGCACGGAATGGTAATATGAACGTTAAACTTTCTGGCCAGTTCGAACTTTATTTTATACTCCTTCTTTTTAAGAGCTCTTTTATTCTTTAATGTAAATCTTTGTAACACCTTTTAGTTATAAAATGCTACTGTAAATCTATAGCTTAATTCTTTAGATCTCTAGTCTTTAAACTTTTTCTTTTCTTACCTGGCGGTTCGTTTAATATATATATGTTAGTGTGCTTTATTAATGTCGTATTTAAAAATTATATGCCAATAATCTTTCGACTCAATGAGCCCTTTGATTCCATTTGCCTCACGCAAATAATATAACATTAATTTCAAATAGTAATTCTCGCCCATTAGAGCTAAATTTATAAGTTCTATTAGTCATCGAGTCAAAGGAAAATATTACATGTTTACTATTTTTTTTCTTACCTTTAGCTATTAATAAATTATTAGCTCAATGTTTCACCTATGTCCCCAGCTCCTATCTACATTATCAGTATATATATGTATGTATTCAAATAATGTTAAAATATTGATTTCTTGTTCTACTAATATATATTTATTCGAATATAACCTTAAATGCTTTTATTGCAAAAAAGGGTCGATAAAGGGTTAAATGTATTTTAATTCCACTTTTGTTATTTTATATTAATATTCAGGAAGGGCACGATATTAGGGCATAATTATAATAGTTTATAAATGTTTTAAAATAGTTCGATAAAAGCTCGTTTGACTTTAATTAATTGGTCAAGTCATCACGTAGAGCATTCTACATGGGTTTTATTTTTCAACGATGACTATCAAGTCATCATCATCAAATGTTGCTGACGTAGGGCCATCTTCCGCTCTGTTAGGCTGGTCGGTGATCATATTCTCTTATTTAAATTTCTCGAGGAAGAAAGTACTTCCTTTCCGATTCATTAGTCAAAGGGCGTAAGACTTGCCAAATGCAAGCCGCCATAGGACTTCGATCATCGACTAGCGATCATCTTTCAATTTTACTCTCTGCCTTGTAATTCGTCAGTACCATTGCATCTTTGTTCCGGTAAAACCCGCTCCGTGCTCGTAATTCGTGATGAAGTGATTTAAATTAAAGCCGAACCAATTCTCAAATATATTTAGTTTAAATCAGTTTTCAAATTAAGATTAAAGTTATGCCTTAAAATATGTTTTGCTCTTCATGAATAGATTTCCGAATGTGAAAATAAATCTCACATTCCACCGTAATAAAATTAGAACAATCATTTCCGTTCTTAATGAATACCTTTATCTGCCTTTATATTTCTCGTTGGGGGCATAGACATAGAATCCCATGTTGTGTAATACTTGTTGGCATATGATAAGGACCGCCACTCTTATTATATTTATCAATTCTTTTAAAGACTAGAGGTGATTAATGCATTCTATATTTTATTGAACAAAACAAATTATTATTATTATTAAATATTTCTAACATACTTGGTTTCTTAGTTCATCATTCTTTTCATAATTATTTAAATGTTCATACCCGCTATCTGTGTTGGCAACCCGAACATACATATGATTTGATTTAAAAAGTATTCAAAGTAATTAATTATTAGATATTCATGTCAGTGCAAGGGTCTCTAGTCCTCACCAACCGTTGAACTAGTTCTTGGCGCATAGCACTGTGCCGTCGATTTCTGCTATCTGAGCTGTTGAGTTGGGTTTGAATTCAGTTTTGGTTAAGCTGAGTTTGAATCTGATTTGACTTGCGGTGGTGGTGGGTTTTGACCGGTACAATATTGTGTATCTGAACTTAGTTCAGTCCCATGTGGCTATTTGAGTTAGATAGCTGGATTTTTAGACATATGGATGTCTGAAGATTTCAGATTTTCTTCTCAATAGTTATACATTAGATAAAGTGCTGGGCTTGTCCTTGTATTTTTAATCTAATGAATATCCTGACACCTCACGGATGATGCTAGATGCAGAAACTGCTCTGGGGTTGAGGATATTCTCAAAGTTTGTTAAGAGCTTGTTTTGCAAGTTCTATATATAAGATAATTTATTTACAATATCAACATTACTTTAATAATAGTATTTGTAATAGTAATAACAATGATGATGATGAAAATAATAATAATAATAATAATAATAATAATAATAATAATAATAATAATAATAATAATAATAATAATAATAATAATAATAATAATAATAATAATAATAATAATAATAATAATAATAATAATAACAACAACAACATTAATTATTATTATTATTATTATTATTATTGTTGTTGTTGTTGTTGTTTTAATATCGATAAGACAGTAATTTTTTTTTGAAGTTATGTTTATTATTTCTATTTAATGTACTAAAATCCATACCATTATATAGATATGAACACACTAATATGTTGTATGCCATAAGACATTCTATTTCAATATACATTAAAAAGGCAAATCATTGAATTAGAATGTACAGGAGCGTCAAACATCATTATTTGTAATAAAGACTGTCTTATATTATAATTGTACATTTTGTGATAATAGTTAATATATAGACATTTATTTTTTAACTCATTTTTGAATATTTATCTTTACTTTGATATTTTATAAATAGTAGATGAATATAAGTTAACCTTCAACCATAGGTGTTTAGTGAGAGTAGATAAGATCATAACTAATGAATATTAATTACAATTTATTTGTTCTGACCAACTTAAGGCAGTGATTAACTCAATTCTAAATAATTTATTTTATGTAACTTAACAAAAGTATATCAATCTAAAGTCATAATAACATTTAACCAAAAATCATTTAAGTATGCAAGAAAATATATGTGAATTTAAACTCAAATAATAAATATATAAGGTGACAAAAATGTTCATGTTTTATTTGTAAAGTATTAAATTTTGTAAAAGTTAAATTAACATAAACAAATGTCAAAAAAAATCGTAGTGCAACATTCATTTCAGTAAAATTATGTGGACAAAACTTTTGTATGGAACCAAAAATTATTTGGGTGCCAGATTTCTATGTGCTCTATGATATTTTGGATACCAGGAAACACAACAAAATCACAGCTGTCATCAAGAAATACAAATAAAAACAGAAATTTCACAATCATAATAAGTATAATAAAAAACATCAAAATTTCAAAAATAATCTTTAGCAAATATTAGTAATTAGGAAATTACCAAAGAATTAATATATTTTTGTAGCAAAAAATGTTAGTATGAGAAAAAATTAAAAACAATATTAAAGAATTTTATTTTCAAAATATGGCAGCATAACATAAGGATTTGCTCACATTAATGTAAGCATGGCAGCCAAAATAACTTGATAAACTAACAATAATTAATTTGCATAAGCTAAAGTATTTCAATATTACAGTTATCAAAATAAAATTAATAAATCCACAGTATCAAAACTACTATCAATTTTTAACAACAAATACACTGATTTTAATCAGCATAAAGTAAATTTAAATTTCTTGTGCATAAACTAAAGCACCTTTTCTTTAAAATAAGATAGTAGAACACAAATATGTGATCACATTAATATAAATAAGGTAGCTAAAAATTGCATAAACTACAAAGAATTATTGTATGACTAAACATCACATGATCAGCATTCTTTATGCTAAGATTAAGGTACAGTGCTCTTAGATCCAAGGCTCCTCACTGATGAAAGTCACATGCTAGAAACTAGTCTGGGGATATTAGATGAGTAGGCACTAGATGGGATTTTATGCACAAACCTTCTTGCATTCATTGCTTAAATTGCACTGAATGGTGCTACTGTTTGGAGAGTTTAATCTCTGTGTAAGAATTATTGTACTTAACTATTTTAATATTACATTTATCAAAAGGAAATCAATTCACATGATCAAAAGTAGTGCTGATTTCTGACTGTAAAATAGACCAATTTTAATCCACATAAAAATCTTCAATGTGCTTATATATAAATAAACACATTTTACTTTTAAAATATGGTAGCAGAATATGAACATCTGCTCACATTAATGTAAGTATGCAAACAAAAATAATTGCATAAACTAATACAAGAATTAATATGTTAAAGTATTTTCATATTGTAATTTAAAAAAAAGACAATAAATTTACATTATCAAAAGTAGTGTTAATTTTTGAACAGTGAAGATAGATTTTAATCCACACAATAAAGTTTTTATTTATTTTGCTTAAACTAAAAATCAAACTAAAATATTTAATTTTATAATATCGTAACATATGTATCATAGCAAAATAAAATACTAAACCAAGGTAAAAAACATGATGAATAAAAATCAAGCATAATGAAAGAACTATTGATCTTATGTGAAGTGAAACACAGTTTAGCAAACAATAATATTTGACAAAATAAATAACTGATTATTTGGAAAGCATATTAAAATGACTTTTACAATTAAATAAAAATGCTTAAAAAATTAAAACCAATAAATCATGAAATAACATGATTAACCTAAGTACTAAATTAACCTTTGAAAAAATAAAACACACACGCATATGGTGACAGAGTAGAATTTAGTTTATTAAAAATATTTTGTTAAATAGCAAGAATTTAAAAAAAAAAAACCATTTCTAGTGTTTCTGGCATGAATTTAAGTCTTGCACAATAAATATTCAAATTAATTTTACAACTAATAAATAAAAAAAGAAGAGCATATTGCGCACGAGTAAAATAAATAAAAATTTCATAACCAATAGTTTAGCAAATATTTAAAGATTTGACCAAAAATATCTAATTAATAGCATCTACCAATGAACATAAGCATAATAAATATTTAAATTATTAAATAAAACTATAACAACACATGACACATGATTTAAATATTTTCATAAAATATAAAAAGTTATGACCCACAGCTTAACGCAAGGGAAAAAAAACATTCACAACATTCAGCTTTAATATTCATAGCAGTTCACCTTGATCGCAATGACGTCAGTTGTGAATGAATATAAAATATTTTGATCAAACGCTTTATATTAAACTTAATTAAAGTGGGTTAAAATAATAACCCTTAATCTTTTTAGCTAACTAACCACCCATACATTTATTCAACTATTAGCAATTTCCTATCTATCTATCTATCTATCTATCATATCTATCTATCTATCTATCTATCTATCTATCTATCTATCTATCTATCTATCTATCTATCTATCTATCTATCTATCTATCTATCTATCTATCTATCTATCTATCTGTCTGTCTGTCTGTCTGTCTGTCTATCTATCTATCTATCTATCTATCTATCTATCTATCTATCTATCTATCTATCTATCTATCTATCTATCTATCTATCTATCTATCTATCTATCTATCTATCTATCTATCTATCTATCTATCTATCTATCTATCTATCTATATTTACCTACTTATCTGTCTTTCTATTTACTTGCATCTCTATCTGTTAACCAATGTATTCATTTGTTCATTCATCTGTTTTTTTATCCATCCATCTATTTAATGATTCTCCCTATCTATGTATTTATCTATTTTATATATCTGACTTTCTATGCATTTACCAGACTATCAATACAGTTACTTATCTCTGTCTTTTCTTATACATCCATTAATCTATTCATCTGCCAACAACCATAACTAATTATTAATCATCTATAAGTCTATCTAATCATATCTATTATTAATCCATCAATCAATATATCTGTTCATTTTTGTATCTATGTTTTTATGAATTAGTTTAATCAAACATCCATCTATCACTGTATATGTCTATTATTCATTCATCAATTAATCAATTTATCTACTTCTGTATTTACCAATTCATCAAGCAATATAATCATTTACTTATCTATCCATTTTTCATCCATCAATCTATTTATCTACCTACTTCTGTAACTATTCATCTATCTATCTATAAATAAATGAATAAATAAATACAGAAATATATAAATGAATATTTTGATTGATGAATAATAGATAGATATGCAGTTAGATCGTTAATAATGGATTGATACATAGATAGAGGTGATAAATATACATACAATCACCCATTTAACTATCTAATCTTCCAATCAGTTTTTATCTCTATATTTATTTGTCTATCTACTTTTCTATCTATTTACCTATCCATCTATGTATATATTTATTTAATACAGAGACTTCAGACCACTCAAAGGAGTATGGAGAGATGTATGTTGGGAGTAACAAGAAGAGATCGAAAACGCAATGTATGGGTAAGACAACAAACAGGTGTTACTGACCTTATTGAAAAAATTAAAAGATTGAAATGGATTTGTGCTGGACATATTTCTAGAAGAGATGATAATAGATGGACAATTGAAATTTTAAACTGGATTCCAAGAGATTATAAAATACCCAGAAAGAGACCACATGTGAGATGGATGGATGAAATAAGAAAATGTGCAGGGGTGTTGTGGAGAAGAGAAGCTAAAGATCAGAGAAGATGGATTAAACTTGGAGAGACCTTCATCCTGCAGTGGATTGATAATGGTTGATGATGATTTAATTTTTAACCTATCTATTTCTTTATGCACGCAACTATCCATTTAACTTTACATGCTTTGAGATAATAAAAAAAAATATTAACTTTTAAGATTTATTAGATTTTCATTACCAGATAATATTAATTTGGAATTTTATAGACAAATATTAATATTTATTTAACTATTGTTTTGAAAATGTTTATTTATTATAATCATGTGTATTATGTTTTATATTTTTGTTTATTAGTTGAAAAATGAATTTTAATACTTATTGTGTGTAGCTTGTGCTCATTCCATAGACACTAGTAATTTATTAATTTTTTGGTTAAATATTATTTGCTAAGCTAAACATTTTTGCCATTTAACAATTTATGTTAAAACAATAAATTATATTCTGCTGCCAAAAATACAAGTGTTTTATTCTTTCATAGATTAGTTTAGCAAATAGTTCAAGCATATATGTGATGTTTTATTTACTTCAATTTTTTAACCATTTCTCATATTATTGAAAAAAACAATTTTAATATGTTTATCTATGTAAGCAGTTATTTATTTTGTCAAATATTAATGTTTGTAAGCTGTTTAATTTAACATAATAAGCATAGCGGTTTGATTATGCTCAAATATTTTATCATGTTTTTATGTTAGTTAATTTATTTATTTTGCTGCCATACATTTGATGTGATATTTTAAAAGTAAAAACGTAATTTGAACGTTTTTATATTGATTCAAATTGGTCTATTTGCTATTCACAAATCACCATTATTTATTGATAATGTGGGGTATATTGTTCTTTTGTTTATTGAAATATTAAAATACTTTAGTCTAAGCAGATTAACTCTTGTGTTAGTTTACGCAATATTCTTTTCAAATGCTATGCTTATGTTAATGTCTGCATATATTCATGTCATGTGACACTATTTTAAATGTAAAATATTTTAGTATGGCTTTTTATACCAGTAATTTTATATTTTTGGTCACATGGTTACACTCATTTTTTGGGTCATTTACTAATTCTAAATTTTTTTAATTTTTGATATTTAATTACAATAATGTTTTTTTTTTGTCTCATGATTTTACTAATTTTTTTGTGATTTTACAATTACTAATATTTGCTTTATATTATATCCCATATTTGATTTTGATACTAACTTGATTTTTTTATAGTATGGTTAGTTTTTTGTCATTCTCTAATTGCTAATATTTACTAATATTTGTGGTTTTGAAGTTTGATTTTGATAATAATTTGATGTTTTTTTGGTCATGTGGTTTTGGTAATTTTTTTGTTATTTCCTAATTATTAATATTTGCTAAATATTTTTTTTTTATTCCATTTCACAAATAATGTGATATTTTTAAATCATGTGTTTTATGCCTCTAAAAACTTTTGTTTGTTTTGTCTCTTGCCAATTGATAATATTTGATAAATATTATTTTTGAAAGTTTTATTTTTTTAATTATGCTCAACTTCTATGAAATTTCTGTTTCTTTTTTTATTGTTTGAGAAGAATTGCATTTTTTTATAAGAACTGGGTAAAATATCTGGAATACTTTATTACATTTGGTGATATTATATCAGCTGTTTTATGCCTGATTTTTGAAAGCTACTCCTGCTGTCCAAAATGGCATAAATTGCATACTAATATAGCACCATTATTTTTTTAGTGCTAAGTTATCAACATATATGTAAGTAATTTAAATTTGGTAATAATTCCTACATAGTATGCGTTGTTGAATTAGAGATTTTTGGATAAATATATATTTTTTTAAATTAATCAAACTCCACATTTAAACTAGTTTGGCATTAATTGTACACATTGACACTACATACTGAATTTCCTTTATAAATAGATAATGCCAAGTAAATATTTAAAATAAATTTTGTGATTAAAAAAGTATTTTCATTGTAGTTTGTATATGTAGTTGTTTAAATACATAATTATGTTCAGCATTTATCAAATTATTTTATTTATTAAAACTGTTGTACAAAAAATAATTGCAAATCTACTGTAATTTTTCTTTTTCTAACAGTCTTTCTTATATTGGATTGCAAATATACCACTATCAATACATCCATGTTCATCAAATAAGTTAATGCCAAAAATATTAAAAGAGAAGCATAATTGTTTTTCCAAATATTGTTACGCACTATATGGGCATAATATTCTCTAAGGGAAGTGGAATCTTGATGATTACTTATATCTTTTATAAATTTTCTACCAAGCATGATCTAAAGGTGTGTTTTTACAATTGATGGGGATAAGACATCAGTCCACATTTGATATAGAAATATATTAGGGATTTGTGGCAAAAGTGAACATGTGTGATTTAATTATCACCAATAATACCTGCTTAAATATGAATAATAAATATGTTTTAAGTGTGACATTAAAGTTAGTGTGTGTGCGTGTCTGTGTGTGTGTGGGGGGGGTAACTTTGTTTAAAAAATCTAATAAATCCAGATCACCTTTATAATGGCCTAAGTATGGTTGAACATCAAAGCAATTCATGTACAAGATTTTTTACAATATGTAAGTAATGTTAAAATTATTTTATATTTATTATAGAGGTGTGTGTATATGATATTTAAATATATATATATAATTTCTATACTAAACTTAATATAATTATAGACTTGAACTCAAATGTTGAAGCTCTTTACAAATAGACATTCTACATTATACAACTGATACACATGATCCCATATATGCACAAAAGATAAATGATCTCCAATATACATATTCTATGCTGAACCAGCAGTCATCAGTTAATCCAGATCACCATATCTCACACATATATACAATCAGTACTCAATTTATATTAAGATAGCACATTTTAAAACTTTAATGGAAAGACTTTAATCTTCCCCACCCTCCAATTCTTTAGCCATCCATATCATTGAAAATCTAAGCATGGAATGCTCAAACCCCTTGTGATGCCAATATTATTATCATACCCATGTTGATATCAAGATCATTCTGATGCCTCATGTATATGACCTTGATATTCCCATTTAAATACACAGATGAGGATACAAGCTGAATATGTAATATTTAAATACATATATATTATCTATATTAAACTTAATGTAACTCAGACTTTCAAGCTGTTCACTCTATTTTATACAACTGATATAAATGATCCCATACATGTGAAAAAGATAAAATGATCCCAATATATTTATTTTGTGCTCAACCAGCACTAATCAGTTGATCTATAACCAACTCTTATACTTATATACAACAATGCTCAATTTATATTGAGAGTAAATCTTCAATTTTTAATGGACAAGTGTCAATCTGTCCACTTTCCAACTCTTCACCCATCCATATGATTGAAAATCAGGATGAAATGCTCAAAGCTTTTGATAATGTCAATATTAAAGTATCAAGTTTTTTTATCTTAATATAAAGTGAGCTCTGATTGTATATATGTGTGGAAGATAGTTATCTGGACCAACAGATAAGTGGTGATTCAGCACAAAATACATATATTGGAAATCATTTATTTTATTCACATGTACAGGTGGTTCCATGTGTTGTATAAGATAGACTGATGTCTGACTTTTCTAAATACATCAAATTTATTATATTCTGCCTGTATTCTGCCCATCCCTTTTCTGTTTTTAAATGAAAAAAATATGGTCCTACATGTGAGAGATCAGAGTGCATTAAAGTCAACATGAGAAAAGTATAAAATCAAATAAATAATTTATTATGTTCTCTCCTCAGTAATTATATTTTATTACCAGATGCCTTTAATTTTAAAAAAATTAACCAATAGAAAAAAAGGAAACATTTATTTTAGTAAATTGCTTGATATTTAATTTTAATCTTTTAACAGTCATAATGTTTTATGTTTGAGTATTTTTAGAAAACAAAAACAAAAAATTGTAATGCTTTTGGTAAATTTTATTTTTAATTAGAGTTGTTTTTTCTTTTCTTTTTAGCTATCTTCATTACAAAAAAATCAAATCAGTGTAATTAATTGATTATCTTTTTTTTTTAAATTTTGCAACATTTTTTTTTAATTATCAAGAATCCCAAGAATTTTATGACATCTAAGTTTTGATTTGTTTTTCAATGGTTATGAATGAGGGAAATGTCTGAATATAAAAATGTATCTAATTGGTTGTTATAAAAATTATCATGTTGGAGACAGATTGTTATTTGCTTGTAGTCAAGATTGTTCTGGAAAAATAATAGAGGTGTGAATGATTTTCTTCTAAGAAAAAATATTCCTAACTTAGCTGTTGAAAAAAGATCATTCAAGTCTCAATTCAGCAAATAAAGAAGAAAAAACACAAATCTTTACCAAGTTATTGCTTAGAATAGCAGAAGTTTTAATCATGGTTTTAGCATACTATGAGTTTAGCCATAAAATGGTTTGTACAATATCACATGTTCTATATTTAGTTAGAAGTTAGACATCATCATCATCCATTTATCCTAACTTCACTAGAATAAAAATGTAAAAAAAGAAAAAGTTATCTCCTAAAGTAATCTGCAACCTTGTCTTCAACCAAGGACATGACTCCTATATATGTTAGTCTCACCTGAAAATGTTAATGAAATGGCTGCTATTTAACCTGAATATTCTGTACACCAGTAAAAAGATAAATTAATCACCTTCATATACACCTTCAAAAAGAAAATTCAACTGGAAATTATAATTGGAAAGAACTCAGAAGAATCAAACCCATATTCAAGGTATTTTTGTGTGCACACTGTATTTTTGTAAATAGAAATAGAAGATATATCTTCTTATATAAAAGTAATAATTTTTGGGTTTTTGTAAAAATTGATAATTTTAAATATTTTATTGTTTTTAAATTGTGAAACATATTTTTTATCTCTTTATTGTTTTCTTAAAATTATGAAAAGGTTTTTTTTTTTTAATTTAAATTTTAATTTTCTGAAACATGTTTTTTTTTTTTTTTTCATTTATTTTTCCTTCTAAAAACTTAATAAAATTTTAATTAAGCTAAAAAGAATTATTGTGTTTGATTTTGAAAATAATGTTTTTTCAACACTTACTTGTTTTAAATAAATAATTTAATTAATTAAAAGTTAATTTATGAATAGAAATCAACTGGGTGATTTTAATTTTTATGAATAAATATATTTTTGATGAAATAAATGTTTCAAATTATATATTATCATGTCAGTTTTTTGTTCGTTGTTAATCAGTTAGTTATTAAATAATTGTTTAAAAATATTTTAGTCTTAATTTCTTTATTCTGACCAATTTCTGTTTCATACATCACATTATGTATGACTTTATTTCATGAGAGCTTAGGATTCTAGGATTTATAGTGGAATAAACATAGGAATTATTTAAAGTAATTTATAATAAGATGCTTTATTTATTTATGTCTTGCTCACAAAAATATTTTATGGAGTTTTTGCTTCCTGAGCTAGATTTGTGCATTATGGTTATATGGAGTAGGGGGTTATATTTGTGTGGTGGACATCCAGATGATGATGACCTTGGTTTATGAAAAAAGGATATCATTAAAAGTCCATGGACTACATTATATTTTATTTATTAATTCTTTAGAAATTTAGTTTATAGTTGGCCAGTACTTTAATGGTTCTAAGTTGCCGGAGCATTGATGAAGATCAGGATGTTTTAATGTCTCAGTATTATTTGACATATTTTTATATTTTGATGGAGTAGAACCTAAGTATCTGCATCCAGATAATTTATTGTTTGTATATAGTCCAAGGTTTGAAAGTGACTAATTAATTAGCCTGGTCTATAGTGGACCACATTCAAATAGTCAAACGATTGGCTGTCGATTTATTTTTATTGATTCATGATGATTAATAATTATCTGTGCTGATATGTCATGCTCATTATATTTATTTTAATATATTATCATTCCTTTTATATTTAGTATTTACTTTGATTATTGAGTTGATTATGATGATGATGATTTTCCATCACCCCAGATTAACCCTATTTCTCCATACTGTTAGATTATGTATTGCATTTTGACTAACAACAGAAATTATGTACTTTGAGATTGTACTGTTAATAATAAATAAAACACACAAACTGTTCATCAAATTGTGTGATTCAAGACACATGTTAAAGTAAAGAGAGAGATTAAAAGAATAAAAAAATAACATTCAGAGTAGATATTCATAATCTTCAGAAACATTGTAATAAATTTTAAAATAGAACTTGCAAATTATTTTTAAATCGTAACTAATTTTGAACATGATTCAGATGTGAATGAAATAAATAAAAAAACCATGGGATATACTTTTAAATACTGCAATAAAATAGTGATGCAAAAAGCAGCAATTGACAAATAACATTTCCATTGATACAAAACATATTTACAAAAAAAAAAAAGGAAAGGAATATAAAAACATATAACAATGCTGCACTAAGAAGAAATGAATATCTCAAATTTAGTAAACTGGTGTGAAAAATTTATGATATAAGAAATTATAATTATTGACTAACAAGGAAACCTATAGAAATAAATAAAAGTCATAAGATTATAAAACAACATATTGGTATTGATAGAAAATTTATTTATGTGATAAAAAAAATGGAACTATTACTAAAAAAGACATCTTATCATGAAATGAGTAAAATAATTATATCATAAATTAATAGCAATGAAGAAAAAGGAAAAGTACTTCTTGCAACAACTATATCATCTGAACTGTCCAGGATTTTAAATGAAGAAGTCAGATATGAAATTAAATTTATGAAGAGAAAAAAGTTCCAGATAATGATGAAATTATAATCAACATCTTAAAAAAGCAGTCAATGAAATATAAAAATTATTGACAAAATTATACAGCAAATATCTGAATGTTAACGAAACATCAGATGAATGAAAAAAAAACACCCAATGAAGTATAGAATTAGGAGTAACAAAAAGAGGGAAAAACAGTATACATGAATAAGAGAACAAACATATACTACCAGTATCACTGAAAAAAATTAAGTGATTGAAATTGAACTGGGCTAGACATAAAGCTGGTAAAAATTATAGTAAATGAATTGTTGAAATCTTAAACTAAATTTTATGAAATTGTAAGAGCCTCAAAAAGAGACAACATGTGAGATAAATGGATAAAATAAGGAACTATTCTGGAATGATAGATATAATAGAGTCTAAAGATTAAAATAACTATATTAAACAAGGAATGATCAATAATTATTGGAAAAATGATCAAAGCTTATCAAAATCAAGAATCTTTAATCTGTTGATAAGGCAATATTTTAAATAATAGGTAAATTTCTTCGTTTTTCACTCTGCTCAAAGAGTTAATATCAAACACAGGCAAAACTCTCTATATGTGTTGCCACTCAGTGCAAGCCAGACTAATCAATGGATTCCCGAAAGCTTGTGCATAAAACCCCCATCCAGTGCCTACTCATCCAATATTCTCAAACTAGTTTTTGGTTTGTGGGCTTTGTCAGTGATGAGCATTGGATCTGAGAGCATTGCACCTAGATCTTAGGATATAATGCAATCCTCCAGCAGCCATTTTTTACCTATACTTAACTACAAGACTCTTGAGTCTTAAATTGAAAACACTGTAGTATTTTCAATTCAAGCTCATTAGCTTATGTAGCCATATAGGTCTGAACTCAGTTCAGTACCTGTACATTTTGATGTCTTTGGTTCTTTAATAACCATTAGCCACTACTATCATATTAGGCAGAATTGGTTTTAAGCCAATAAACATCATACAATCACCATTTGTTATGCTTGCAAACATAAGAAATGGTGATCATGGGATGTTTATTGGCAAACATAAGAAATAGTGATCATGTGATGTTTATTGGCTTAAAACCAATCCTGCCTAATAGGGTAGTAGTGGATATGGTTATTAAAAGCCAAATACAACAAATCTATAGGTACTGAACTGAGTTCAGACATATATATATAAGCTAATGAGCTTGAATTGAAAATATTATAGTGTTTTCAATTTAAGAGTCATAGTTTTGTAGTTAAGTATAGGTGAAAGATGGCTGATGGAGGATTGCTTTACATCCTAAGATCTGGGTGCAATGCTTTCAGATCCAAGGCTCCTCACTGACAAAGGCCACAAGCCAGAAACTAGTCTGGGGATATTGGTTGAGTAGGCACTGGATGGGCATTTTATGCACAAGTCTTCTGGAATCCATTAATTACTCTGGCTTGCATTGAATGGCAATACATATAGAGAGTTTTGCCTGCTTAAATAACAATCATTGCAAGCATAAGAAATGGTGATTATGTGATGTTTATTGGCTTAAAATTAATATTTACAGGAGAGTTTACATTTTGATGGTAATATGATTGAAATTGTAATTTCACGAAATTTAAATAAATCCCATTAAACAATCTAATAATTAGTCATTTTTAATGCTTCTAAATCCCACTAAATTTAATTATTGTTTAGATAATAAAATATATGTACTAAATTAATTAGACAAATAGTAAATAATGAATAAAGTTAAAGTAAAACAAAACACACATGAATAAATTTTTTAGCTAAAATGCTTTGTAAAATTAAATTATAAAATTGAAAAAGATTGTTATGGAAAGGAAAAAAATACTTCTAATAACAAAAGAAATTTAAATAATACAAACAAGAAATACAAATTAAATTTATAATGTTTGATCCGGACAAATTAAATTGATAATACATCTGTGTTCTGGAACCCTATTGACGTTCTCCAGAAATAACAAAAGAATGGATAAGGATATAAACCCCACAGATCAAAAACACTCTCTTTTTTTTTTATTGAGGACAATTTTGAAAGCAGATGATGTGAAGCAATGACTAAAAATCAGTGGAGTCATGTCCTTTCTAGATCTTGGCTTCTGGAGGTTATCAAGCTCACTAGGAACTTTAACAGGTTGCTCTAACCTTACTATGATTTTATATGCTTTAGGGCCTTCACAGGATAAAGGAAATGACTTGAAAATAGTAGAATGTTAATTACTATCATACTTACTTTAGTTATTATATTCATAATATCATGGGGAATAATACTAATCACAAACTAATTGTTATGTTTCTATGGTTAAATTAGAATAGTTTCAATATAAAACATTTGTGTAAATAAAATATATATTCAATTGATTTAATTTAAAGCATTTTGAGTCACTGGTTTATTGTGTCTTCTACTGATATTGGAATTATTACTTGTCATTCTTATTCCTAAAAATTTAAATTTTTTTATTAGGAGTTAAGATATAGCAGAAAAAAAAAACAATGACATCATTTGGGTAAACCTGCATTGCTTAGTTCAATGTAAGCAATATGGCTGAATGGCCATTATACCTAACTCAAGTTGAGATTTTTTAAAAAATTAAATGGGATTGATAATAATAAATGTAGCACTCATGCTTTTTAATTAGGAGGATTATCAAAATAGTTAACTGACTATATGATCCTGTTTTAACTGATAACCATACAATTTATGAGAGAATATTAAGGAAGTTAATATATATTTCAGCTCTCTTATATATCACCATATAGCTCATTTACATTTTAAAAAGAAAAAGCAATTAATGTGAGAGAAAATTAACGAGTATAATACATGATAACAAAAATTGGCTAAAGATTGCTAGTTTGGGGATTTTGTTGACAAAATATTTATTGATCAGATTGTAGGGAGTGGGAATGTCAAATGATATAGTCACACAGCAGCTATTAACTGAGTCAGACTTAATGTATGAGATGGATATTAAACAAGAGTATTCTTACAAGCAAATATTAAAACAAGTGCACATTTTGCAAAATAAAACAGATGCTTCCCTAAATATGTGAGTTTTATAAAACAAATAAGCAAATTACTAACCTGAAAAAATCATTATAGATGAATTGTGATAAAGCCATTTGATATTTTTGTGCAAAATCTGGTCATGGAGTAAAATATTGAAGTAAAAGCATGAACATTGTTCTAAGTATGGATGTCAACATCATGTCATGTATATATATGAAAAGTGATAATCGGAAGAACAATGTAAAACCCAGTCACAGAAATATAGAGGAGGCAAAATATCCAATATGCATGTTGTCAAAAACATAAAAGTTAAGGGATTAAATAAATTTATGATCCAATTGCTAAGCTGTAGAAAAGATAGTAGCATGGAGGTAGATATTGGCTTAGGGATATCTGTAATGCCTGAGAAAGATTGGAATGCCCTAACTATCCAAATATTCTAATAAAGAATAGATACATTAAGGCACAAAGTGTGAATAGAAGTTATCCTGCAATTACTGGGTCAAGTAAAAGTGCTAGTAAATCGTGAAAAAATGATATATTTACTTTTATATATCATAAAACAAAAAAAGGCCTACAATTGAGAGACAATGGTTCCAAATGATAAGAATTCATATTAGTATTGTAAAAAAAAAATTCATTGAAACAGAAATTTTGAATAAAATATCCTGATTTGTTTAATAAAAAATTAGGTAGAATATTATCCAGCATGATAGAGACTGAACTACTTGAAAATGTATACCTGATTGTTTGTAAACTATGCAAAATTTTATTCACACAGAAAAGTAAAGTAGAAAAAAAATCAGGAATTGATTAATAAAGAAATTTTGATACTGTTAGAAATGTTAGATTGTACCATGCCTATTATAGTGGTAATAACAAAATTAATGGTCAAAATCATATATGTGGTGATTATAGAGTAATGGTAAATAAATACTTAAACTAGGAGTGCATCTATTATTGAATGTGAGAAATATATTAGATAGTCTCCAAAAAGCATCACACTTTTCACAACTGAATCCTAACTATGTCTTTAACCAAATACTACTTTCAGACATATCAGCAGAAATATTATTCATAAAACCTCTGTTGGGTTGTTTAAATGTAATTGGCTCCTATCTGGTATTACAATGACATCAAACATTTTTTGCTTTATTACAGGGATTAGCTCATGTAATACTTTATTTTGATGACATCCTTATTAGAGCTTGTTGGTGATTATTTAGAGAGAAATTTGGGGTCAAATTAAATGAATAAAAAGTACATGGAACACAAATAATTTAAGTATTCATAAGTTATGTAGTCTCTGACAAGGATGAATGACTCATATCTGAGAAAATATAAGCTGTGAAAAATGCAGTAAACCCCGAAACATTAAAAACTTTATGTATTTCTAAGTCTGGTAAATTTATTTTGATTCTTTTTTGCACAATAAGATTAAAATAGAAAAACCACTTTAACTATCATCTCTAAAGAATAATCAGAAGTTGGAGTGGTTACAAATTTCTTGAAGAAGAATTTATATGAACAAAAGCTCTATTGTTATCACAAAAATACTAGTTCATTTCATCAATAATCTGGGAATATACTTAATGACTGATGCTTCAGAATGGAAACTTGAAACAACTATTTGCCATCTTTGTTTACAATTATAAATGACTGATATCTTGAATATTAGAGTTCTTTCAAAAGCTGACACAAATTATAGACAGACTGATAAAGAGACTTTGACTCTTATGTTTGAGCTAAAGAAGTTTCCCCAGTATTTGTTTAATTAGATTTTTCAAATAGTGACCAACCACAATCCATTATAAGAAATATTATCAAGTATTAAACTATCTCATGACTATTTGATCCCATATACATAGAAATGGAAGAACATACAATCAACACACAATTATCAGTTGACATATAAAAAAAGCAAAAGAATTTTTTTATGCTGATGTTTTGACTAAAATCAATTAAAGATGAACTACATAGTAATAAATAAGAAATAAATTATATAGAAGTATTAGAGTCAGAAATTCTGAATAGCAGTAAAGTTGCAAAATTGATAAAGACTGATAAGAGTTATTAACTGCTTATAAGTTGGATAAAGAAACGCTGCCCAACTACTAAACCACAGTGTCTTGCTGCAGAACTTTGGAAAAATCACGAAATAGGGTGGTAATAGAACCAGAGGTTAGACAAAAGATTTTAAAACCATTGCATGAAAGACATTCTTGAATGTGCATTCTAAAATGCTAGTGCATAGTTATGTTTGGTGGACAAATATAAATGTGGACAATGAAAAAAATATAAAGTAGTGTATGACATGTCAATTTAAAACGAATATGTAAAATAAAGTGTATGTAGTTGTATTTATATACTGCACTATTTCCATCAGTTAATATGAGTATTAAATGTCTTTAGAAAAAATAGCTTTATTTAAATATTCCAAATACCTTCAACTGTTAGTAATACCACACAGATTAGTATATTCACAACATTTTGAAAGGTATTATTCTTTCTTCTTCAGGTACTACTGGCCTGACCAGTGACAGTAATAGAATGAGTATCAAACCTGGACTCTTAGATTCTTGAGTATAGAAGCTCATGTATGTACCAATGAACATATGTTCAATTGGGAAAATACAAAAATACTGAATACAGAAGAAAAGGTACAAACAAGGAAATTTCCTCACATAACAATGGCAACCAATCCCATAAGTTAACTTAGTGTGACTATACATAATGTATGGAAACCACTAATCAACTTTGCTCTTGGAAAAAAGTGGAGAAATATCATTGATAAGTATATGAAATTTCTACTGTATATGAAATTTCTACTGACTGTTGCATTTGGCAGTTGGTTAGAGCATTATCTTAAAATTCAATACTCATGAATCCAAGAGTCCGGGTATGATTTCCATGTGAGTACTGTCACTGGTCAGGGCAGAAACACTGGAAGAAGAGGGGCTAATAATACCTCTTGAAATGTTGTGCATATATTAACCTTTATGTTGTCACTAACAGTAGAATGTATTTGAAATATTTAAATAAAGTTCCATTTTTAAAGACATTTAATACTCATATTAGATAATGGAAATAGTCCAACATATAAATACAACTAAAACATCATCATCACAAACTTTCTGGAAAACACTGAGGTGTATATAATATGGTCTACAGTAACTAAATTCTGTAAAACCATTTATAAAGACCATATATGCCCTATTTATATAAAAAATATTACTTATAAACATAGATGCATACTCTATATGGATGGAGTATTGCATCGTAAAGAATATGAGTACTGGAAAACAATAAAAACTCTCTATAAAATATTTTAATGTCATGTTTTACAGGAAGTGCTTGTTTTCAATAATACACAGAATTTATTGCACAAAAAATTGAAAACTACTTCATAAACAACGGTATTAAACACATCTGTTCATCTCTATACTATCCAGAATCAAATGATTTAGCTGAAAATATCATTCAACAAGTAAAATAGCTTCTTAAAAAACTAATCATGTAACTATGCAAGAAGTATTATATGCTGCCATTTGCATTACTTTCCATGCTATCAATGGTTGCAAGTAAATGTATGGTGGAAATGTTGATGGGCAGAAAATTACAAATTAAATTAGCAATGTTAATTTCAAAACTGGATAAACAGTTTGAAACACTATTAAGGAAGACAAATGCCTAATAGCTGAAAAAGTATGAGTATCTGACTTTCTTAAAAAGAAATGGATAAAGAGATTATTACAGGAAAACAATCTAAACAGATATAACAGTGTAAATAGATAACATGAAAGAGTATCAGAGACATTTAAATTAAGTTCTCTGATGGTACATAGAAGAAATAGAGTATCCAAAAATAAAAGTTGTTAAGGGAGAACAAATAAATCTTGTGGGAAAAAAATTAAAGTATTCCAGACAAGGTGTTTCTCAAAATGAAATCCAAACTGACTCAGGTTGTATGGAATTTAATGAAATGGTGAAACTTCATCATGAAGAAGTACCCACAGAACAAACAGAAACCCAACTATAAAAATAACAGTGATGACCTAGGCCCCAATGTCAAAATAAGACTGAAAAATTGCAAGAATATATATAAAATGTAGTAACCTATTTTTTAGAGTAATGTGAAGAATAAATTATGTGTACTAAATTAATTAAACAAATAATAAGTTTTGGGTATTAAATTTAAAGTAAGACTTGAATATATTCTTGAGTTAAAATACTTTCTAAAAGTAAACTACAAAACTAAAAGTGGTTGTTATCAAGAAAAAAAAATTCTTGTAATAAAAGAAATGCTATTAGTACAAACTAAAAATTCTAATTAAATTTACACAAATCTGAACTAATTGTATCTAGAACCACTCCATTGGCTAAAATACTCCAAAAAAATGGAAAATGATATAAACAATAAATGAACAGAAAACACTTCCTTCTCCATCTCTGAGTCCAATGTCAAAAGCAGACAACATAAAGCAGTGGAAGAAAAACAGCGCAGAATAACTTTTCCCAGGATCTTCTCTCTTGAGAATTATCAAGATCAGTAATTTTGATCTCAGTAGGATTTTATAAGCCTTAAAGACTCCACAGGTAAAAAATGTTCATAAAGGAAGTAGAAAGTTAATCACTATCATATGTACTTTATGGGAAATAATACTGGTCAGAAATTACCTGCTGTGTTCCATGCTAAAATTAAAATACTTTGTGTCTAAAAATATTGTGTTATAATTATAAAGCATATTTCACTATAAACTCATCAACACTCCTTTAACACTTTAAGCAAATAATTTTATTTAAACAGTTTCGACTGTACTAGCATTTTGAGTCATTGGTTTACAGTGTCTTCCATTGATATTCTGAATAATTATTTGTTATTTTTACTCTTAGAAATTTAGGGAATTTTCTATTAGGGCTAAGACACAGAATATATTTAATTTTACTTAGGGCTAGATGGTTTAAAAACATAAATCATATGATTAGTTTTTAAGCTTATCAACATCAGAAATTTTCAATCTGTTGTCAAGGCAACTTAATGTATAGAATTAATAATAATTTTGATAATGGTATAAAATTAATATGATATAATAAATTATGTCAAGAAAGTGGGAATTAGTTGCACAATATGACTAAAAATTCATTAAGAAGTATTGTTTACTCATATATATCTTTTGATCACTGTTGGAAAAGAAACTGAGCATTCATAAATATGAGTAATAATCATGATAATATTTATATTTATACGTATTTTTACAAGGAATTTGAACTCAAATTTTTTAAGCCTCTACATCTACCCACTCCATCTTATACGATACATATATCCACATACATATTGAAATATACAAATGATCACTAATATACATATTTCATACTGTAATGACACTCATCATTTAGTCCAGATTATCATCATATATATATTATCAGTGCTCAGTTTATATTAAGACAGAAAATCTTCAAACTTTAATGGATAGACTTGAAACTTCTCCAGTCTTTAATTTTTCAGCTATCTATATTATTAAAAATCTGATGATTAAACAATCAAAACTCTTGTTAATGTGCCAATATTATTGCAATATCCATGTTGACTTTAAGTCAATCGGACTTCTCAAGTATAAAACCTTAGGGTTTTGGGAATTCTATCATCAGATTTCCAATGATATGGATGGCTAAAAAGTTGGAGGATGTACAAAATTGAATCATATCCATTAGTGTTTGAAGATTTGCTATCTCACTATAAATTGAGCACTGATTATATATGTGTGAGAGTGATGATGATTTGCACCAAATGATTGGAGATCATTTATCTTTTTCACATATATGTTTTCATGTGTATCAATTGTATAAGATGGAGTGGATAATGTAGGAAGCTTGAAAATTTGAATCAGTATGGACAATACACTTGCATTTAAATTTACATGTTTTATGTTTTACACCTTATTCTTATATTGCTTTTGCCTATATGAAAGCATAAAAATCAAAACACTGACATTAAAAAAAAACTGAATATAATTGATGTATTGCTCTCAAGGAGAAAATACATTTGTTTACTTTTAATAAGACAGCTAAAATAATAAAAAATAAGCTTTTAGATTTATATTTTTGTAGATATATTAAACAACTTCCATACTTTCCCATTCTGTTTAAATTCACACAAATAAAGATACAATAAAAGACAAATAAAGTTTATATCTGTGCTAGAGATAATCACTAGTTTAGTAAATGATTAGTAATAATCATGATTGTATTTATCTTAATTGGATAGTGTCAAAGTTGTGAGTGGAGTGAATTTGACAGTTGTAAATAAAAATGTAACAATTTATATTTTTATAATTATTTTTGATTACTTAAATCAATCATTTGTTATAAATTATAAGCATTTAATTTCTTTAATTAAAACCACTGTATGTAAACATTAAATGTTTTTTTTTACCTTTATGTTGCAAACAATGGCTTAAATTTTTAAAATAAAATATATACAAGTGGTGCACAAATGCTGACAGTAATATTTGTCTGAAGGTTTGTATTGATGGAGTAATAGATGTGATAATATGTTGGATTATTTCCATCATCAATCAGTAAATGTTCAATGTATAGAAAATTTTAAACTTATAGAAAGCAGTCAACTTGTCAGTAACACACATAATGTGTGTTATTACTAACAAGTTGATTGTATTTGATAGTCGATGGAAATAGTAAAAATTTAAATTTTAACATTTTCTATACATTCAACATTTATTAATAGATGATGGAAATAGCACATATTATTACATCTGACAATAATATATTTTAAAAACAGAGACAATTTCAAAATTAATATAAAGATCAATAAAATAGTTGCATATACCTAGTCATAAGCTTACAAAACCAGATTTTTTATGCCACTTCAAAGCTATGTTGGGTTGTCAACACATGGCATAAATATATTGCTTTAATGTACCCATTCTTAAACCACCTTTGAATATTGTCTTAATTTATCTGAAATTAATACAATTATTATCTAGTATTTATCCTTATTTCTTTATTATAGAATCAATTGATTGTGAAGTCTACGACACATGACTTTAGAATAGAGTAAAAATGAATGCTCTTGGAAACATATGAGTGAGCAACTAAACCAACCTTCTGCTGTTATTGGCATTAACATTTATAGTTAAAGAACACACAAATCTACAGTCAAAGAAAAACTGAGGTTTATATATATATATATATATATATATATATATATCATATATATATATATATATATATGTCATATTATTATTACTATTTGTGGG
The DNA here is from genome assembly GCA_028023455.1 of Epiperipatus broadwayi. NCBI lineage: Eukaryota > Metazoa > Onychophora > Udeonychophora > Euonychophora > Peripatidae > Epiperipatus > Epiperipatus broadwayi. The sequence continues at coordinate 442,427 of JAQFVV010000304.1, forward strand.
ATATTCCATGTAGTAAAAAAGCTAAATGCTGATGTTTCAGTACAATATCAAGTACCTTCCTCAGAGCATCCTCTATATGATTTGAGAAAGAGGACGCTCTGAGGAAGGTACTTGATATTGTACTGAAACGTCAGCATTTAGCTTTTTCACTAGCAAATAGTAATAATAATATGACATCTTTTGTCTGTGAAAATATTAGAATTAATATATATATATATATATATATATATATATATATATATATATATATATATATATATATATATATATATATAAGACATGGTGTTAGATCCATATGATATTTCAAGCATGTTTGCTTCAGTTCAAAACCTTAAGATTTTATTAAATTTTAGGCTGTGTACTTAAATAATATAAAGTAATAAAAAAATGCTGCTACATGTATTAGTATATTAATTACAGCATTAATCCTAGTCCACATTGATGAAGGCAAATGCAAATGAAGTCATTATAAAATTATACCATCTAGAATTCCATTGACTCTTCAAGGTTACAGCCGATATCTTTCAAGTTTAGAGTAAAAAATATGCTTTTAGAAACATCAAAATTAATACAACAATAAATAAATAAAATGAGACTAAGTCTTTAGAGTAAAAGTTCATTAATGAAATAAGGTATTATATTTATTCAACTAGATTCCATCTATAAATAGGCCAGAGAATGTCTTATCTGAGTGAAACAGTAATATCAATAATTTATAATAGAGTGTCCATAATTGATGATCATAAAAATTTGAAGTTAAAAAAAAGTCTACTTTTTGTGTGTACTAAAATTTTATATTCGGAGAATTAAGAAAGCAGTATGAAATTATAACAAATGATGATTAACTAGATATTACTTGGTTGTTAAGGTGTTACATAATTATTTCTAGCGGCCTTCGGTTAAAAAACTTATGTAAACATAAATAAATAAAATATAGTCGTGATTAAGTGTAAGAATATGATTTCAACGATAATATCCTTCTGCATCGTTTGGTGCAGTAGTTGGGTGGCAGACTCTACAGTTCAAGATGCACGGATAATGGCCAGCGATCACTTTCGATGTCCAAACTGCCTATGAAACTCCCGTGATATAAATAAACTATTCGATTTTTATCTTTAACAATAGCATGCTGAGATTTACATCAATAAGTTTTATAACGATGATTAATATAAAATTTAATATCATTAAAAAGTTAATAAACTTATTACAGTTTAATATTATTATTTTCTAAAGAAAAAATACTTTTGCATAAACAGCTTTATAATTTCTAACATTTAGTAGGCTGTATAAACAAATAAATAAATCCTTACTCAATGAAATAATTACGAGATGTTACAAATATAAATATTCAAAAAGTGAACACGTGTTGTAGATCACATTTTAAAAGAACAACGATATTAAATTTATTAAAATATGTATTACTTCTACTGCAGCTTTTTTTTACAGTGAAAAATTTCTAATGCGCAAGCAAACATAAAGGTTATATTTAAAATTTTGTTTGTTGAAAATAAAACTTAAGTGCGTACATTTTTCAGCCAAGCATGAAAATAATCAGATAACTTCAAAGCTTCAAATCAAATGAATTTCATTTTTTTAATAATAAATGTCATGATATATTACAAATGACTTTGTTAAAAAATAAATTCAAAAAATTAATTAAATAAATAAACAAAATAGGACATTATAAAAAAAAATAGAATCTAATTTAACTTAAAATATAAAGGTATTTAATTTATCAAACGAAAACATTTAAGGGTGTCTGTTGCAAATGTGTGTAGCGTATATATACATTTAGTTATAATAGATTCAGAAAATAGAAAATATCAAAAACATCATAGACTGATTTCAAAATTAATTGTTTTTTTATATCTGTGATCTTGAGAATATTGAGATCCTTACAATACAGACACATATACAAAACAAATAAGTACGACACAAGATTTTGCACTGAGGAAAAAATCTTATTGAATATCGAATCCCAAGAAATGATTTGTATGACTGTGCGTGTGTGGCCAAAATCACTAAGTAATTAGCTCATTTCAGAATTATATAAATTTATGTGTCTGATAACAAAGTTTTTTTTGTTTACTATACATATATCTATATCCATGCACACAATTTAAATTTTAAAAAAATGTAAAATATGTGTAATAATTATAAATTGGAACAGCCCCATATAATTAATAATATGTCAATGAATAATATGAATCAATTTATATTAATAAGAGAGCTAGCTCTTGGATATTTTTACTACCTTAAAATGCATACCAAAAAATATTTAAATTTTATTTGATTAAGGCGAATATTCAAAAATTTATGAGAAGGCCTATAGTTGTTTTTTTAATTCATTTCTTTTATAAATCACTTTTACTATATAATATAAATACTCTAATTAAAAATAATACAGATATAACATGTAAAAACTTACTTAAAATAATTTTCTGCATAGCATTTCATGTCCATGTACTCTGATTTTTAAAGTACATTCTGAATTTATACACATAATATTGTCCACATGTAAATATTATAATATATTTAACAATTTTTTGTACAACATCTTTACTATTAATCAATATTTTTTTACATATTTGAAGTCATATTAAAATATTTAGAAACATATACTAATATATAATTTACATAGATATGTTGTTTCTGAACATTTTAAAATACGTTTAATGTGACTATAAAACCGTGAGAAATGTAATACAATACATAAAATGGTAAGAGCATGTGGAGAGTTTTATAGGGATGTTATTATTTAGAAATTACAAAATAAGGGGAACTTAATCAAGCTATTTAAATTAATGTTGAAACATGTTATTAATTGTTATGTGATTTTGTTTTGATAAAGTATTTGCTTTAAACATTAAAAATGATCTTGTAGATAATTTTATGAAGAAATAATGGAACTATATGAACTTGCACATTTATTTGAGTATATTTAGGTATATTCATGTGTTAACATATACATATAACTATACATGATCTGTATATCTATTTGTAATTTATATAATAGATTAAACATAAGTTGTATAAATATTTTGATATATATATGAGAACATCTACATATATATGTAAGTGAAGCTGCAATGCAATTGATTTAGTAAGCATTGCAATGGAATTATATTATTTTACATTCTTAATTTGTTATAAATTTAAAATACAAATTTATTATTATTTCATTTAAAACATGCATTTAATTTAAGTTACAGATATGGTCAAGATACATATATAGCAGAATGTTTACATTATTAGAATTACTTTTAAAATATTGAATAATTCTTGTAAAGTATTGTACCACACACTATGTTAAATTTGTGTGGAGACCAGGAACATAATTTAAAAATAAGTCTAAAATATAATTTGGGACAAAGCAAATTTACCCAAGCTGCATATTTTTTTTATTTAATTAAAATTTGCTTTTGTCTTTTCTAAAATGTTAACACTGATTTTAAAAGTTAATAAATCTATGCTAAAATTAACTATTGAAGTTTAAGACTGTAAACAAGTTAACAAGTTTTTGAGGAAGATATCAGAATCCCAAAATTTCAGCACTCACAATTCCCTCTACTATAAGTAAAGCAGTTGCTGCTGGGAGCTACATCCATTTTAAAAATAAATACATTTGGCTAAGAAACTCAGCTTTTCCATCTTCCTTCAGAAAAGCAGTATCCTCCCATCCACCATAAGTCATCATCATTGCTGCAGAATAGAAAAAAAACATTCTTCCAGCTGCCAAAAAAACATCAGGAGCTAACCTATTAAAGAGTGTCAGTATCTGATACCATGCCAGATGATTCATCTAGAAGAAGATGGTAATATTTCTTTCTGCAGAGCTCTATAAATAAATCTTTAATTAAATTATGTTTAAAAGTTTACTAAGCTAGCTCTGTTAATGAATGTTCATAAATTAAAAAATGTATTAATAATTCCTCAGTAAAATAAACTATATTATAAAATCTAATGCAACCATCTGCTTTCCTTGGTTTCCCATTCTACCTTGGAACCAATGGAATGAGGCAAAAAATGTCAAAATAAATTAAAAAAAGATGCTGAAAAAATCACAGTCTTACTTGAAAAGTCATACCTGTCAATATATGCAAAGGTAACACTATTTGATCAACTTATAATTACAAAAATTACCTACTACACACCTATAATGAAATTTTCAAAAACATTCATATCTAAAATCTCATCAATCTGTAACAAACTAATATGGAAGAGAAAGACAGTGGCAATCTCTTTAAAAAATCTGAGCAGACCACTACATAGCAATGGACTCAGACTCCATACAATCAATGTTTTTTTTTACACACAGAAATCAGTAAATCTAATAACAGCAACCATAAAAAGATTTCCAGACCTGGAGTGTGTAATCAGTATAATACCCACAAACAGACCACCCCCTTCATATGGATATCTATCCACACTGATTGAAGAACTCAATCCAATATACAACAAAATATCACTAAATAATGACAAGTATACATACTGGGACATTTATAATATACTATACCCAAACCAGACACCTAATCTACATCCATCAGTTCTTGGGATAGACAACAGGCAATTACTGCAACAATTCAGAAAATAGTCATTAGAACCAAAATTATTTGATTTTCCTCTACCCACAACACATTTCCTTAAATTTCATAGATTCTATACAAATATAGACCCCATGTGTGGGCTATGTCATAGAGAAGAAGATACACAATATCATTTTCTTCATTCCTGCAGTACCCTAGAAACAATACATCACACAATGTTTACCACATACAGAAAGGCTATCATTTCAATTGATGAAATAATAAATAAATTTAAAAAAGGAAACATCCCTGCTATTCATGCAGTAATATATAGCCTTTATGCCTACTGGTGTACCAGATGCACTTTTGCACTTGATAATAACCCTTGATGCCATCCAGCAACATATTCAATAAAACTAGAACTGTTCAGAAAAAGAGACAACATCCTAGCTCAACCAGATGTGTTTGCAGCCATATGGTCACACTTGAAACAAAGATACAGTCTATAAAATATAAAGTCCAATATGATAGATGATGATATTTTCAACATCACCATTTTTTTTCCAACTTCAAAGAGATGCAAGCATAAACTGAACTAAATAGAAGACCAAATTTAAAAACAAGAAAGAAAGTATGCAGAAATGATAAAGACTTATATACTGAAAGTTGTTGTAATTTGTTTTGCATTTGTAACAAATCAATATAGTACTACATGTGACTCTGTAACTTTTTAGACTCAATAAAGTTTTGCTTTGAAACATCATCATCATCATCATCATCATCATCATCATCATCATCATAATAATAATAATAATAATAATAATAATAATAATAATAATAATAATAATAATAATAATAATAATAATAATAATAATAATAATAATAATAATAATAATAATAATAATAATAATAATAATAATAATAATAATAATAATAATAATGGAATTTATAAGAAAGAAAGCAATACATAATGATAAATACACTTACCAAAACAATCATGCGATTCCAGAACTACTTAATAATTATTTATTATAAAATATAAATTAAGACATGACCATTATGTATTATAATTTTATTAGCCAATTAGTTTGCATTAATAACTAAAATGACAACTGAAACAAATTTGTTTAATTAAATTAATATTTATTAACAATAAATATAAAAATAACAAATGAACAATAAACATTTATGACACATTCTAATTAAACATCATGAAATATATCTTTTATCTAAAGTAATATTTATAAATATAGTTATTTTTATCACAAAACATACAAGAAAGCTATGATAATTATATATTATTCACAATATAGTAATTTATTAAGATAAGATATAATAATAAATACGTTTATTCACTCACTTTATTTTTAAAATATAATACCAATAAATGATTATTGAAATACAATCATTTCAAATCTTCAATATTCACAAGATGTATATTAAAATAATTTACGATTAATGAATAAACGTATGATACTTCAAATTAGAATTTTAACCAATAAAATTTAAGATATAAATTTAAACTAAACTTAACTTTCTTCTATTTTACGTATATAAACAAATGATTAATAAGTTATAATATAGTAATCAATAATGTCAATAAAAGATAATACAAATAAATATATAAATAAAACAGTAATATACAACCTGGACACAGGCCTGAACAAAGTCTTTCTATGTAGGTACTCCAAAAAACACAATAGTTCAAATGACTATTCTATTAGCTTTAAATAATTCAATGATATCCATTAATCCAAACAAGGTAAGATCTATTATAACTGGTTATCTAAAATAAAGTTTATTTGTCAAGCTCCAGGATTTTCAATGTATAATTTTTTTATATCCTCTATATTGCAAAATTTGGTGTCATAACAACATTATGAATAAGCAGACTCTGATCTTCATTTATGACTTATGTGTTATAGAAATAAATTGGTTCAAATCCTATATTAAAATATTCCATCACTATTATAAAGTAATATCTTTAGGTAGGAATAATTCACATATGTAGCAATATTATCGGTCAATCATGCTTCAGCAGATAAATACTAAAATAAATTTGAATGATATAAAATCCCTTTCTCCTTTTTTAAACACATATTCAGGAAACTAGCCCAGTCTCCCAGATAAATACAATCATTTCTACTCCATCAGTTTCTAATTATTGAGCAGATACTTATAAAATAAAAATACAAGATATAAATGGATTTGGATTTGCTCCAATAAAAGTCAGGCTATTAGAGAGCAAATTTGAATCATTCAGTCTTATTTATACCCTTACAAAACTGACATGCAACACCAAGGTTAAGCTTGTTCCTTCACCTTAATATTAAATTCACACAGCATTTCAAAATTAACATTTCTTTTACAGTAATAGTAGTAGTAGTGGTAATAATAGTAGTAGTAGTAGCAGTAGCAGTAGTAGTAGTAGAAGTAGTAGTGGTAGTAGTAGTAGTAGTAGTAGTAGTAGTAGTAGTAGTAGTAGTAGTAATAATAATAATAATAATAATAATAATAATAATAATAATAATAATAATAATAATAATAATAATAATAATAATAATAATAATAATAATAATAATAATAATAATAATAATAATAATAATAATAATAATAATAATAATAATAATAATAATAATAATAATAATAATAATAATAATAATAATAATAATAATAATTCAATTTCAATTTATTCTATGAAATAAAACAAAATACATCACAAATATTTAAAAACTCCAATCAAGAAAAATCTTGTGTGTGGAATTTACATGTCAAAATAACAAATTATATTATTATTATTATTATTATTATTATTATTATTATTATTATTAATAATAATAATAATAATAATAATAATAATAATAATAATAATAATAATAATAATAATAATAATAATAATAATAATAATAATAATAATAATAATAATAATAATAATAATAATAATAATAATAATAATAATAATTTTTAATGATTACATATAAAAATATTTACTTCATGAAAAACACAAATGATACTCTTTCAACTTAACACAAATCAAAAGAATTTACACTACCTTCTTACAATAGTATTGAAAATAAATACTTTATATATATATATATAATTACAATTTAAATATTATACATATAACATAAACATAACAATATACCTGCTCAAAACATTAAATGTTTGTGTGTATGATTTACAACAGACTATTTATAAATGTAGCAATGTAAATACACAAAATAAAGAGACAATAATAAGTTTATTAAAATTATAAATTTTATCATGTATATGTGCATCTTAAACAAATAGGATTAATTTGTTAATATTTTAGTGATAATAACACATTCATTGCTTTAATATTTTGTTGTCATAGCAACCATTTCACAATATAAAAACTACTGCATTAACTATTAATTTTTTTGAGAAATTTTAAAAAAATATGTTTAATCTCATCTCACATACTGAAATTATATATTTATATTACTTCCAGACTAATACTTCAAAAACTAGTCTATTACATAAATTAAATCCTCTCAATCCAAATCAAGAAATAAAACATTTTAGAGTGAATACCGTTTTGTCATGGTATTTAGATTGAGAGATATTTCAATTATGAAATAGATCAGTGTTGGAGTATTAATCTTGATGTATTATATAATATTAGCAGTTCGAAAGTTTATATTTATATATTACTTTGATTCTAGAATATCTGATTCAGCATGTTTATATGTTTTGTTATTTTATTTGTGGACATAGAAACAATTAATACATTGAAGTCTGTTTTGATGTAAAATATTGTCAATATAGTATTTCAATCTGTAAACCCATACAAGGTTTGAAACATATATATGTGATAACTGTAAAAACAGTTAACACACAGCTTATATCTATTGAAAAATAAGGTTGATGTAAAATAAATCTGGCTAGTGAAACAATTGACACTAATTAGTTTGTATGATATTTATTAAATTTCAATTCACAAAGACAGGTGCCAGATTGCTGAAAATTATAGTGATAGAAATGAACATTATTGATAAATAAATAACTTTTAGATTAATATATAACTTTTCTAAAAAATCATCAATTATATGATGAATAATCTTGTAACACTAATAAATGTGTAATACTTGAAATAGAAAGTATGAATCTAATGGCAGTGATTGTGATAATAATACCAACTATAAAGACAATTTTTCTGAATAAAATTTGAAAGATTCTGGATAAGAATTCCATAAAAAAGCATATGACTACATTAGTCCTATATGGTTAAATACAGTGATTAAATGCAGAGTTTGGAGTCCAGTACCCATTAATATGTCAAGATTTGTAATTTCTGATGCTCAAATTTATTAACTAATTCTGATGCAATAAACTATATTATTTTTAAGAGCATTTGCATATTTTATGAAAATGCTTAGTAATATATACTTAAATAATTTCAGTGTAGGTATATAACCTAACATATGAATGAACTATCAGTTATTATCTAGTACACCTGTGTTTTTTTGTGCAGATTTTTTAATGTGATTTTGAAGTTTACGATTCATATTTTTTCTTAATATCTTTTTATGTGGTTTTCTTTTATGTGATAAAGAAGTTAATATTTCATTTAAAATCAGGATTTCCCCATTTTACATATACACATTAAATTTTACATGCTTTAATTGCCCGTTGGAAAAAGGTTTTGCAATAAATGTATATACCTTAGAAGATTTAGAAAAAGATAATGAAATAGAAGTGGAACCTGTTCGATTCACAGCAGAAATGATTTGAGAAAGTCTTCAACTTTCTAATCAATTGGAAAATCATTTTTTGTTAATGACATGAATTATGAATGAGCTCTTAAATTCCAATAAGAGCTAAATAGTTGTATGTCTGTGTTGTGTATCTTTATATTTTTTTATACACATATATACATGGAGAAACTTTTAGATAGAAATAAATTACAAGTAAAAATATTTAAGAGCTTTTAATTTCTACTTATAAAGAATGTATCTTTACAAGTTCTTCAATATTTTTATTTGTAATTTTTTTCTGTCTAAAAGTATCTCCATGTATATATGTGTATAAAAGAAAATTTAACTGTTAGTCATTATTAACACACTCATGGAAGCATGTTATATATATATATATATATATATATATATATATATATATATATATATATATATATAT